>CM054057.1:333250499-333615499 GCA_028641055.1 Alopecurus myosuroides | reverse complement strand
GTGAAAGAAGGTCTCGGTGTCGGTGTTGTGCTCACCTCACCCAAGCATGATCAACTCAAGTATGTCTTGCAGATCCATTTTGCATCATCCAACAATGTGGCCGAGTATGGGGCCTTAGTCCATGGACTGAAAGTCGCCAAGGAAAAGTGTGTCCGCCAAGTAATATGCTATGGTGACTCGGACTTAGTTGTTCAGCAAGCCTCGGGGACTTGGGACCCACTTGATGCCAACATGGCATCATATCGGTTCCTTGTCCAGAACATATCGGGTTTCTTTGACGGATGTGAGTTCCACCATATCCACCGAGCTGAAAATGATGTTGCTAATGCTCTGTCCAAGTTGGGTTCTTGCGGGCAGGCCATCCCGGTAGGAATTGCGTTGGAGCATCTCAGGAAGCCGTCTATCAAGCCAACACCCGAGTTAGAGTCAATCTTTGTCCTGGCTAATCCGGAACCAGAAGATATTCCAATGGAGGTCGATGTTGGATGCATCATGGAGAATTCGGGGGTTGCCTCCTTCATCTCGGGGACTGCTTCCTTCATCTCGGGGACTGCCTCACAGAACCCGGGCACTCGGGGACTCGTTCCTACCTCGGAGCAGGTCATGTCGGTCGATCCAATGGAGGTTGATGAGCCCATCTTTCCTACTCGGGCGATACCGAGTTGGGCTTAGCCCATAATGTCATATTTGGTGGATGGTACTTTACCGAGTGATGAGATCTTGTCCAGGCAAATACAAATAAGATCCAAAGGCTACACCATCATAAACAAAGAATTGCACAAGAGAAGTACCACAGGCATGCTCCAGCGTTGTGTCGAGCCAGAAGAGGAAGAGGAGATTCTCCGAAAGATACATCAAGGGAAATGTGGCAACCACGCCTCGTTTCGGGCTCTAGTCAAGAAAGCTTTTCGGCATGGCTTCTTTTGGCTCACTGCCTTGCATTAAGCAGAAGATCTAGTGAGAAAGTGCAACGGGTGCCAAAGATATGCTACCAAGATCCATATGCCAGCTTCCGAGCTCAAGACTATTCCTATCACTTGCCCATTTGCAGTGTGGTGTTTGGACATCATGGGGCCCTTGTGTTTGGACATCGTGGGGCCCTTCAAGCGAGCTCGGGGCAACATGACTCACATCCTGGTCATGGTTGACAAGTTTACCAAGTGAACTGAGGTGAAGCCAATCCAGAAATGTGATGGGCACACAGTTGTGACCTTTCTAGAGGATATTATCCTGAGATATGGCTACCCGCATGGGATCATCTCGGATAATGGAACAAATTTCACTTAGGGAGCTTTTGCTCGGTTTTGCAAGGAGAAGAGGATCCGACTAGACATTGCATCAGTCGCGCATCCAGAATCAAATGGGAAAGTTGAAAGAGCCAATGGCATGGTCCTATCTGGAATAAAGCCTCGATTGATTGAGCCATTACAGCGAACCCCGGGTTGTTGGCTGGACGCGTTGCCGGTGGTGTTGTGGAGTCTAAGGACTACCCCTAACCGATCTACCGGATACACACCATTCTTCCTGGTATATGGAGAAGAGGCCGTGTTGCCCACTGACATTGAGCATGCCTCACCGAGAGTGACCCTCTATACAAAGGCAGAGGCAAGAGAAGCCCGAGAGGATGACGTTGATTTGCTAGAAGAAGCAAGAGACTTAACTCTGTCGAGATCAGTTTTATATCAACAGAATCTGAGACGCTATCATAGCCGGAAAATAAACCCAAGGGTATTCCGAGAAGGAGATTTAGTGCTATGGCTGGTGCAACGCACAGCCGGGATGCACAAACTTTCCCTCCATGGGAAGGGTCGTTCATTGTGAGCAAGGCTCTTCACAATGATTCATACTATCTCATTGATGCACAGGAACCACAGAAGAACAGGATGGACAGGTCTAGAGAGGAAACTAAGCGCCCCTGTAAAGTAGCTCTACTCCGTCGTTTTTTCATTCCCGAAAATGCATTGTATGTATCTCCTTACAGATTTGAATCTATGTCGGCACCCCGAGAAGGAACTCGGGGACTGCCTGTGCCCTATTTGTTATGTGTACTTGCTTTTTACTTTAGTATGTCGGTTAATCACCTCGGTATATCATGGGTAAGTTTAGTAGTGTGCTTAAACCTAAGGGCCAACTCTCCGACTTTGCTGCTGTACGAAACCCGGCTTCATGGCAAGCGAGAGAACAAGCCAAGGGTCAATGATCACATGAAAAACTGCTAAGGAAAGAAAGAGTTAATCAACTGATATAAGTTGTTATTTCTTTCGTTTTTTGGCTAAGTGTTGGGCAGTGTTAATTCCTATCTCAGAGTTGTGAATATTATAAACTTGGTTTTCGAAATCTCGTGATTCGACTGTCAAAAAGCCACAAGTGGCAGGCAAGAGCAGAGAAGAAAAAAGCCGAGTGGATAAGAAAACAAACTCGGGGACTCGAATTAAAGCAATCCGGCATTCAGCTAGAATTGCACAAGCTTAATAAGAGTAGAGTGGCAAACGATAAAAGTATTTCTTACAACTACACCCGGCATACCGGGGATCTGACAAATTTTACGACTATTTGATAAAGGTTTAGGCCGTGGCCAAAGGAGTGGAGTCTGTGTCGGTCCCCGCCGGGTTGCTGGACTCGGCAGCAGGCTCGGAGGCGACCGTCTCGGTGGCAGGCTCGGAGCTGCCCAACTCGGGGGGCAGGCTCGGAGATGACCATCTCGGTAGTGACGATCTCAGCGGCTGGAGTGGCAGTCGTCTTGGTGGATCTGGCCGGGTCAATCTCGGCCTCGATCACCTTGTCGACCTCTTCAGAGTCATCATCCTCCTCAGCCTCTTCTTCGATGTCGTCACCCTCCTCGCCCTCGTCCTCGTCTTCGTCCTCGCTCTCGATATCAGGCTCGGGGGACCATCCACAAACTCCTTGGTGTCGGCTTAGGAGGCCAGCCGGTATGCGGTTTCCTGGTGAGCCCGGATATGATCTTCTTGAGTGGACCATTTGGACTTGGTCCGCATGGTCTTGAAGGCATTGAGATCGATGGACTCATACTAGGACAAGACAAAGTGCATCGTCTTGTCTGCGCCAGCCCGAGCTGCAGAAGCACGCCACTCCTTGAGGTGGTCCTTGAGTTGATCCAGACTCTTGGCCAGCTCATCAATGGTCTTGGGGTGTTCCTTACCCGGCCAGAAGTACTCATAGACCCGGAGTGCACTAGAAAGGAGGCTCGCTCCGACAGATCTAAGGGGAAGAACTTGAGCCTTGATGGCCTCGTTGTGATCTTCAATGGTATCATCCCCCGAGACAACATACCCAGCTTCTTATCTTCTCTTCTTGGCCTTCTCAACGGCCTGTACGGCGCTGGCTTCCATGTCGGGGAATGCTCCTGTGATATAGGCTGTCCGGGTCAAGTCAAGATCAGTTCGGTAGGTGAAATCAAAAGGTAAAGGAAACCGAGAAAGAATGAGACTTACTTTTCAGCTCCAGGTTGAGTGCATAGAGCCTGTAGAGCCACCTGTCAGCGTCCGAGTGGCACTTGTCTAGCAGGGTGCGGGAAGAGCCCACCATGGTCTCGAGCTCGTTGTTTCGGTCCTTGAGGTCCTTGATCTCCACATCTTGGCGGGTCTTCTTGGCAGCAGCTTTTCTCTCCAGCTCGGACTTGGCCTTCTCAGCCTCCTCCTGTTGCCTCTGCATCTCGACCAGTTCCAGCTGCAGCCTAGCCACCTCGGCCTTCTCGGTCTAGAGCTCGTCCTTATACTTGGCCTCGCAGTCAATGAGCTGCATCTGCGTCTCGGCCAGAGTGAGACAGTCTTGATGCTTTTCAGCAAAGAGTTTGTGTGGAGCTGCACGAAAACAGTACGGTTAGAAAGCAATAAAAGTCATGGAAACAAAACAAGAGAAAAGCGGAGAGGCTTACTCTCAAGGGCCGAGATTTTTCTCTGTGCAGACTCGGCAAGGGTGGTGCAGTCCTGATGCTTCTTGACAAATATCTTATGCTCATCTGCATTGAGGTATCAGAGTTAGCCAGCGAAAAAGGAGCGTAAACACAAAATGCAAGATAGAGAACGAGGCACTCACTTTCCAGAGAAGAAATCTTGGTGATGGAATCCATCAGCTGCTGCTCCAAGATAGCTGTTGAGAGTAAAGGGAACGCGAGTTAAAAAAATCGGTGCAGTAAAAAGCATAGTTGGTATCTCGGTGGTCTGAAAGATTACCTTTGCCTCCCAGTTGTTCCTGGATGCGAAGGTTGTGCTCGGTGATGTCCCGGTGGGCCCAGAGAACCTTTTGGTACAGCTTGGCACGGGTTTCGATGCAAACCTGAGAAGAAATAAAGGAATAATTAGTTTGGAAGATCTGACCCGAGTAAACTTCAACTCGGTCGAGTAATGTCTACTCGGCCCAAATCTCGGGGACTGGATATAGGTATTGATCTCGGATTCACAATTTGCAATCTCAGAAAAACCAAAAAGAAAAGAGGTTACTTACCCGAGAAGTGATCTCGGCGTCTTCAGCGGCACTGCGCAAGCAGTACATCTTGTGCGAGAGCGTGCTGCTGGAGGCCGCAACTGCCATCGATATCGGGCCAACGTCGGCCTGATTCCAGTCTTTGCGGTAGTGGTCGAGCGGACTGAATTTCTTCCCGGCATGGACCGGATCAATGTACCCAACACGGTCCAAAGTCGCTTCCACGTCCTGCTGGAGCACCCCAAGTCCTTGATGTGGCACCATTTGGGTGTCCGAGCTGATTGCCAAGGTGCCGGGTTTAGGTTTCCCCGGCCCGGACTTCTTCTGAGACTCTTCGGCCTTCTTTGACTGAGCAACTATTTGCAGCTTCACGAGTCCCTCGGTGCTTTTCTTTGAGCTGCCCTCTCCAGACGCGGTGGCCTGCGAGGGTGCATGCTGGACTGCATGTTGCTGCCAAGTGGAGGAGCGAGTTGCTACTAGGCCGGGTGCTGAGGTTGGTGTCGGGGGGAGTTGGTGCTGCTGCTGGTGTTGTTGCTGCTGCTGGGGGAGTTGGTGCTGCTGCTGGTGTTGTTGCTGCTGCTGCGACTAGGGTCATAGAGGGTGCTGTTGTTGCTCTCGGTGGTGTTGTCGGTGTTGCTGCTGCTGGTGGTTGGACTTTTTGCTGCGCTGGCACTTGTTGTTGCGCTCGTTCTTCTTGCTGCTGTTGATGCTCTTGCTGCAGCTCAGTGGCCGGCTCCGGGTGTTCCGGAGCCTCATTGGTTTCCATCTCGGCGCCCATGTCGCCGGCTCCGAGATCCTGGTCTCTCCTCTCCGGGATCGGCATCTCGGGCCTATCCATGGCATTGGCTTCTGAGTCCTCTGCGTCGAGGTTGATGTAGCCACTAGCATCCGGAAGCCGGATCACAGGAGGGGGCCTGGTACTCGGTCTCCCCGAGGCAGAGTGCTTCGGGGTCATGGTGAACTTAGGCATCTTGGTAATCTCAATGCCAATCGGTTCACTGCGAGAGAAGAAGGGAGAGGAGAAAAAACCAAATGCAAATGAATCATCTTGGGCAAAAGAGACTAAAGAGTAAAGAAAATGCAAACACAAAACATCTTGGAATAGACTTACCCGTCTGACATGGGCCACTTGTTCTTTCAGCGGGTCATGACCTTGATCCCGGGCTTCTTGTGCCTCTTGGGCGGAGGAACAACTGCGCCACTTCTGGTCCGTTTCCTCGTCTCCGCAGGGGCGGCCATGGCTACTGGTCTCGCCTCTACCACCTGCTCTCCCGGGTCAACTAAGACCGAGGGCAGAGGATAAGCTAATAATATCGAGGATGGTTCGGGTACCTCTAAAACAATGCAATCATCATCGTCACTTGCTTCTTCGTCATCGGGCCAGTCTCGGATGGAGCCTGGAACCCGGAACTTACCAGCTTGGACGGCGAGCAGGGAATCCGGGATGGGGAGATTATCCTCCTCGTCGAACTCCTTTGTGTCGTCCTTGGTCCGGTCTTCACCCCAGTGATCCGAGGGGATTTTTCCATCTTCTTCTTTTTGGCGCTCAAAGGGCTGCACATGTGAAACACAACGCATTACTTTCGAGATGATCTCGGATAAAACCGAGATATGTGTTACTCAGTCCGGTTCAAGATACTTACGATAGGTGGCAGTTTCTCTCTGCTATAGGGCTCGAGCCCCCACGTCCAGTTCTCGGCGAGTACGCTCCTAGCGATCGATTTGGCCCAGGCGGCTACCTCCTTCTTACTGAGCTCGAAGGTGGTAGTCCGGGTGGGATCTCGGTGCCCACCCATGAAGCACATCTTGTGGTTTCTGCGCTGGAGTGGCAGAACCCAGGGGTTGATCAAGATGGCAAGTAGGTCATCATCTTGCAGTCCATCTCGGACAAGTTTTTGAAGGCGAGCGTGGATGAGGTTTATCTCGGACACGCTTTTCTTCGGATTATAATCCTAGTTCACCATCTCGGTGGGGGGATCCGGATGATATGGGGGAAGAGCGAGCAGATCCATCTTCTCGGGGTTCTTCACGTAGAAGAACCCCCGCTGCCACTTCCGGCGGGATTCTAGACATGGGGTCCGGGGAAGCTTGGAACCCAGGCGCAGAACTATCAGGGCAGTTCCGCATTGCGTCATGCGCTTCGGAGCGTTGGGATTAGCGGTGTTGGGAAGAACTTGTTTGCGAAAGCTAAAATACTTGCTGAAAAGTTCTACGGTGGGAAGGAGGCCGAGATAGGCCTCCGAGAAGGTGACGAAGCAAGAAAGATAGGTCATTGCGTTGGTAGGAAGATGGTGTGGCTGAAGGCTGAAATGAACAAGGAATTTATTCCTGAAGTTAGAGAGAGGGAGGCCGAACCCACGCATAAAGTGGCTGAGGAAGACCACGTACTCTCCGTTGCGCGGTGTAGGCTCGATTTCCCCCTAGTAACTCGGCAGATCACCCCGGCCGGGATGCGGCGGGTGTTGATCAACCAAGTGATGTCGTCGTTGTCCATGTCAGATCTGTCCCACGCACCACGCGTGCAGGCGGATCCCTCGAGCTCGATCTCTTAAACTGCTTCTAACTCCATCTCGGGCATTGGGGATCTCGGCGCCTTCGAAATGCCTGCGGGCGCGAAGAAGGGTTCAGGACGCAGAGGGCGGAGGAGCACGGCGACGGCGCGAAAGATGAACGCCGTGGCACGGTGGCCGAGGTGAAAAGCTCGAAGAAGGGCGGCGTGAAGAAGACGTAGTGGCGCGGTGGTGCGCAGATCCGTGGTGTGCGGTGAAGATCTTGGGCGCAGCGGTGTTCCGGTGGGTGGCGTCGCGCAGAAGTGCGGCGACGTCCTCGGGAGCGCGGCGGTGTTCGACAGCGTGCGGTGGAGCAGTGGATCTGCGCGTACGAGAGGTGGAGAGGAAGATGAGAAGGGGGCAAATGGCGAAGGAAAATATACGGAGGAGCAGCCGCGGGTATTTATACCCCCGGGGCGCAATAACTGCCCGGATCGATCGTGGCTAAAAAGGTGGGACCGTGGCGTTCACTGCGCTCGGAGAAATGCACGAAGCAGATTCACCGCGTGTAACCGGCACATTAAATCCCACGTTCTTCGTGGAGGGCACTTGAGTGTGCTGCAACGGACGCGACGGCGCGTGGGACCCAAGCACAGGAGAGGGTGGGGCGCGTGCGCTGCACCGCGCGAGAATCGAGACGACGTGGGCGTCGGTTCCGCTCCACGTGGTGCGCCCACAATGCGAAGAAAACGAGGCGACCGCGCCTCGCGCGGCAAAACTTGTGAAAAAATGCCTAAGTGGTGGGATCTCGCTAAAGATCAAGTGCAGCACAGGCAACTCGGATTTTGGCAGAAAATCTATAATGGGGATTGCGGATGGGATCCGAGTTTGAGATGAAAGTTGGTCCGAGATGCAAGAATCCCGGTCAGGTATTCTGGTGTTTATTGGTTTAACCTGGCACGGCCCAGTGTCAGAGTTCGCTGGACCACACCAGCTTCGGGGACTAATGTCGGGGGCTACCCCCGAGTAGGGGCAAGGTTGGTATGAAATGGTATCTGAGAAACTGTTTACCGAGATGCCCTTATCCGAGATGCCCTAGTCCGATTTGGTTGATTACTGAGTTGGATGGTTACCGAGATGGGTCTCTCTATCTCGGTAAGAAGAACAAGGAGACAGGTGAAGAAATGAGTACTGTCCGGGTTGTCCGAGATGCACTTGGAGAATCCGGATAGCCAAGATCCATCCATCCCGGAGGGAAGTCAATGGAGCAGTTGGAATCCCGAGGATTAAGGGAGAGTACGCGCGTGCGGTTCAACTTACTAGGCGTGATGATGTGTATACGCACACTGGAGCAATGCAGAGCATGGGAGAGGCCACATCCTGTCTCTGACAAGGGGGACAGGACAGGGCAGCGGCCACGACGGAGACGACTTTCGGGCGACTTTCAGCCAGTGTGCGCTACGGCACAGTGCTCTACACCTAACTTGTACGTCTAGTTGGTGGCCACCAGTATATAAGGTGGCCACACCCCTCCTGCGCGAGGCATGATCCCAGACGTTGCGACGAGGCTAGACACTTCACTTAGAGAGTTGTAGAGTGCTTCTTCTTCCTCTAGCTCCTTGAGCTTGAGGAACACATTGTACTTGGTTGCCACTGATATTGAGAGAGAGGCAGGAGTAGGGTTGTTACCTCCACACGAGGGCCCAGAACCTGGGTAGATCCTTGTGTTTTCAGTGTAGTGAGCGCGCCGGCTAGGCGTGCAATCTCTCACCGGATACCCACAGTGTTCATCGGCCCCAAACTTAAGCCATCCTATGGCATCTGTCTTTACCTCGCCACGACACCCTTACCATTGAGGGCGGCGAGGAAGAACAGAGCATTCTAGAGATCGTCAACATGGAATTTGGAGCACTTGCTGAAGAAGGTGGCCACATACATGGACTGGCCTCATTACCAACGATCTTTGTGGGTATTTTCACCCAGTGGAGGCAGCTCATCCCACCAGAGCAGCTCAGCAAGGAAGGAGACGACCAACACACATAGGATTTGGCCGACAAGATCCTATGCTCTACCCCTAGATGCCATAGAGGACCAAGCTCCATACCCTAGAATGACCTAGTGAAAGATCATTTCCCTCATTATGTTTTGATGTTTGTTGACAACACAATTAGTGTTATACCATGTGCTAAGTGATGTAGGGAATTCATGTGCTTAAAATCTTTATTTATACATCATATTCATATGATCTGTAGCAAAACCCCGTTGAAATCACATTGAATAAACAGACAGATTGTGGGGTTTCTTCCTAAGGCGGTACTACCGGGGTTCGCCCGGTACTACCGGGTTTTCCAGTAAATTGGTACTCGAACTGGTGCCCAAAGCTCGCCACTACCGGAGTGTCTCGTTAATATCGACAGCGCGGTACTACCGGCCTTGTCCGGTAATACTGTAGTATACAGAAGCAAGCTCAAAGTTTCAGCAGTCGAAGAAAAGCTGTTGAGCGGTACTTTCGGGCTGGCTCGGTAGTACCGGGATCGCGGTACTACCGCTATCGTGCGGTACTGCCAGGATTTCAAGGATTCGGTACTGATATTGCCAAGTTTTCTTGTCCCGTATTTGGCACTACCGCCCTCGTGCGGTAGTACCGACTATGAAGATCTGCCTGCGATGCCAGCATTGACCCGGGAAGATTTGCTAGGGCGGTACTGCCGGACAGCATCCGGTACTACCGGGTGAAGCAATAAATGCTCAAATGGTCAGATTTGATGGGACGGGTAAAAATAGCCCATCCCCTTCTTCCCCAAGAGGAAGCTCTTCCAGCATTGAAGTCCCCATTTATTGAGCCCACCAAAAGCTAGATTTCTCCCAATCCCTCCACCCAAACTCGTTGATCTTCGGAGGATTGAAGGAGAAGGCCCCGATCTACATCTTCACCAACATGTTCTTCATTTCCCCTAATTCACTTAAGGGAACCTTGTCTAGGGTTTCATCGTGGAACACCTAGAACCAATTGTTGTTCACTTGTTGATTGGAGCAAGATTGTTGGTGTTCTTGGGATCCCCCAATTCGGTTGTGGGTGTGTTCCTCAAACTCATTGTAAAGGCACCGATTTTCAGCTCTAATGGAATCAATAGTGGAAGGTGAACTAGGCCTTTGTGAAGAAGTTCATCGGAGAGTAGGGTGAGGCCTTTGGGCGTTGAGTAGGCCTTCGTGGTCACACCCCTCCAACGAGACGTACTCCCCTTAAAAGGAGGAACTCTGGAATACATCTTTGTCTCAGCGTGCTTCTGTTATCAGTTACCTCGTTCCCTCTCATTTACTTTGTATTTGTATCTTGCTTATTGTTGCTCGTGTCATATAGGTAAATTCACTGTAGTTGTGTATCTACAGAATTTACCTTTGTGTCAAGCCTAAATCCAAATAGGATTAAAATTTGAAGTAGCACCTATTCACCCCCCTCTAGGTGCCCATACTATTCGTTCAATTGGTATCAGAGCCTCGGCTCTTACTTTAGGCTTAACCGCCTAAGAGTTATAGTATGGTCAACGGAGGGGAAACTGCCATGCCCGCGGCAGAAGTCACTATGGATGATCTCAAGGAAATAAAAGATTCCTTGACCTCATCCATGAATGCCAAAATGATGGAGTTGCGTGATTTGATGATGCAACTCTTGAAAGCCAAGGGTCCAGAATCATATACTTTGATTCCTTCGGAAGAAATTCCGGAGGATAAGGAGGAGGATGATGAGGGCGGAGGAACTAAAAGTGAAACTCATTCCTCTAAGAATAAAACTTTTAAGGGAAAGGATGAAAAGGAGGATTACCACAATGTCTCGGGATGGTACTTTCCCAATCCTCCTATCCCACACCCTCATATTAATCCTAGAGGCGTACCTCCCAAAATTTATGCATATTCTCTTAGTCAATGGCAATATTATATAAAAACTCACTTGAACTCTTCTTGTATTGAGCTTTAGAGGATCATCGAAGATGGATACAAGCCGCATGACCCCAAAAACTTGACAAGAAGAGAAGTTGTAGATTGCCAACTCAACTACACCGCATTGCACATGCTCCAACAAGCCGCGAGTGAGATGGTCATGCCTAACATTTAACAATTCTCAACTGCCAAAGAAACATGGGATGCTCTTATCGCCATGTTTGAGGGCAATGAAAGCATGAAGAGGAATATGTTAGATGCTTTGAGAAATGAGGCCGAAGGGTTCTACATGTTTGATGGTGAAAGTCATGAGGACATGTACCGAGGACTCAAGACCCTTGCTACAACATTAGTGGTCTTGGTGCCAAGTATGTTGACGATGCTTGGATCAAAAGGAAGTATGTGAGGGCCCTCGTGCCATTTGAGCCCGTGGACTTGAAGATCCTTCAAGGAAGGCACAACTATCACCTCACGACTTCAAGTGAGGTGATTCAATAAATGGCACCCTTCCAAGTTCAAAAAAAAAAGCTTTCTCATGACTCTCGTGCTCGTGCTATTGTAATGCACAAAAGGAGCCTCCGTTGCATTGAAGTCCAAGGTTGTGACCAAGGTGGTGGATCAACAAAAAGAGTTTGCTACGAGGGAAAACTTGGCTCCGCTAAATGATCAAGAATATGATCCCGTGCTTAAGGACTACATTGCTCTAGCGGTGCAAAAGTTTTGGAAGAACCCTACCAAGGCCAAGGCATATATTGAGGAAAAGACCAAGTCAAGCTATGGCAAATAAGGGACTCAAAAGGTGAGGGCTTTTTTCCATTGTCAAGACAAGTATCACTTTGTTGATGAGTGCCCTTTTGAGAATAGGGAAAGCCAAGGAGGAAAAACTTGTTCTCAAGGATAAGTCAAATCTCTCTAAGAAGAAGCCTTACTTAAACAAGAAACCATCATCAAGATATGTGCTAGTGACTCAATAAGAGTATGATTTCGATGATGATGAAGAAGAAGAATCCACTAGTGAAGTGGCTGCTATTGCTATTGCATCTTCGTCATCTCCATCTCTCTTCGAATCCCCCAATGAGGATCTTCCTCAACCTTCCGCAAATTTCTTCATGGCCAAGGCCACCAATGTATCATCTTCCTCCAACTCTAAGACTCAATGTGAAAAGAATAACCTTGCTAGTCCTAGTGTTGAAGATGAAATTTCCTCTTTGAGTCTATTTATGACTAACTTGCAAGGTGAGAGCAAGAGGTACTTTGATCTTCTCATGAGTCAATTAGGAGAGTCCCAAGAGACTCTTCAGAAGAAATGTGAAATCCAGAGGGAATATTGCATTGAAAAGGGCTCCCTCTCAAATGCTCTTAAGGAAGAACTTGATCTTCGAGTATCTCTTGAGTAGAAACTTAAATCTATTGAAGAGCCACATAATGAGTTAATTTATAAACTCACTAAAGATCATGAACATGCAATTTCTAAATATAAAAGAGATAAAAAGAAGAAGTTTGAGTTTGGGGTTGGTCATGAAAAACTAACCGAGGAGCTAGAGAAGCTCAACGAGGCTCACAAGGCATTGGAGAGTGAACACTCTACCCTCAACAAGTCTTGTGAGCAACTTCAAACTCAACTTGATCAATTAAATGTGACTAGTACTTCTACTTATTCTTGTAATCAAGCAAATGTTATTGAGGAGAATTCAAGGTTAAAGGAAGAACTGGCAAGAATCAAGGGAAAGGGCCCTACTGTTGAGAAGGTTGTGTCTCCTAAGCCACAAGTGGTTTCCAAGAGCAAGAATGAGAAGAAGATAAAGAAGAAGACCAAGACCGCACAAGCAAAGAAGAATGTTGGTGCGAGTGGTATTATCATTAGGGACAACACTATTCGTAGCAACTCGGCGAGAACTAACAATCCACACCATTTCTTATTTGTTGATTATTATGGTGTTGTGCGAGCTAAACATGTTGGTCCTATTGAGGGGACCGGAAGCAAGGCACTAATGATGGAGTTGCTAACATGAGAGGAGCCTCCCCGGGTCCTAACTCAAGTAAATGATTTCTTGTAGGACTATGCTTTCGGTCGGTCAAAATGGATACTTGATAGTGGGTGTACAAGTCATATGACCAGAAGCAAGGCACTTATGACGGATTTGAGACCAAATACAAATAAAGCAACCGTCACTTATGGAGATAAATCAAAATCTGAGTTAAAGGGCTCCGGAAAGGTGATTTTTGCTCCAAATATCACCCTTGAAAATGCCATTCTTATCGACTCCTTTGGTTTCAATTTAATTTCAGTTTGTTCTTTCGGGAATATGGGCTTTTCCGTCTTCTTTGATCCTGGCAAAGTGGTCATCATGTGGAGCGAGTCTCTCGATGTTGCTTATGTTGGGCATGTCTAAAATGAGTTGTATGTGGTTGACTTTTCGGAGTCAACCAACACTCAAACGATGTGTCTCTTTGGTAAGTCCGACATGGGGTGGTTGCGGCAACATGAGAACTTTGCAAAGTCTCCACAAGGGTGGCCACATAATCCGACGAAATATCGTGTGTGTAGGGCTTGTGTTGAAGGAAATATGCATGATTCTCTGCATCCAAGTAAGACGGTTATTTCTTCAAAGAGGATTCTAGAACTTCTCCATGTTGATCTCTTTGGTGTCGTGCCCGAGACAAGTCTTGGAGGCAAGAAGTATTGTGCGGTGATTGTTGATGACTACTCAAGATACACATGTGACTATTTCTTCAAGTTGAAGAGTGAGACTCGACAAGTCGTCATCGACTTCTCCAGTCAAGTTCAACGCCAACACAATGTTCCCATCATGGCTATTAGGAGTGACAGTGCTTCCGAGCTCAAGAACTACACCCTTAATGATTTCCTTAGTGAAGAGAGTATATGTCATTAATATTCCGCTACATATACCCCTCAACAAAATGGTGTAGCTGAAAGGAAGAATCGGACCCTCGTGGAATATGGCTAGGTCCATGTTGGCGGAGTACAAGTCTTCCCAATATCTTTGGGCCGAAGCCATCTCTACGGCTTGTCACTCATCTAACCGGCTCTACATTTGCAAGGTCTTAATGAAGACTCCATATGAGATTATCACCGGCAACAAACCAAACGTCTCCTACTTCCGAGTCTTCGGTTGTAAGTGTTTCTATTTGATCAAAGGTCTTCGTTTGTCTAAATTCCAAGCTAAAACTATTGAGGGTACATTTGTTGGTTATGGTGCCAAATCCCACACTTATAGAGTCTTTGACAAGGCCTCACGGATTGACATTGAATCTAGTAGTGTGGTGTTCGAAGAAAATGATTGCTCCCAAGTGGCGCAATTTCGTGTTTCCAATGTAGATCTTGAAATTCCTCAAGAAGCCATAAAAAGAATGCGGGTGGAATTTTTTCGCCCCATTGAGGGACACCTCGTGGCAGACCGATAAGTACTATGCTCTACTCAAGTGGAGATCTCCTCTACATTGGAAGAACATGCTAATGGAGCAAGTGATGCACCAAACCAAGAACAAGTTCAAGACCCTCCTCTTGGTGACCAAGTTGCTATGCAAGAACCAAACACTCCTATCATTCAAGCTAGCCAAGGTCAATGCAAACATTAATTGTCTTCACATAAAGTTGAAGCAAGCCATAATGATGATCAAGGTTAACAAACCGGTCAAGACTAGGACCCAAATAATCAAGATGGTCAAGTGATCCCTCCTCATAACAATGAGGCGATCGAAGCCTGTCGTGAGAAAAGGATTGCAAGAGCTTAAGAAGAATTGAATCTTTCGATGACAAATTGTCGGAGGATGTCAGAAACAATAGATCCACAAGAGCTCAATTAGCAAGATTTAGTGATCATCAAGCTCACATATCCATGGTGGAACCAAAGAAAGTGTTTGAGGCTCTTGAGGATTCGGATTGGATGGAAGCTATGCATGAAGAACTCAATAACTTTGAGCGCAACAAAGTGAGTAAGCTAGTTGAGAAGCCCAAATATTGCCGTAATTTTATTGGAACCAAGTGGATATTCAAGAACAAGCAAGATGAGCATGGCATTTTTGTGAGTAACAAGGAAAGATTGGTGGCTCAAATGTTATCTCAAGTGGAAGGCATTGACTTTGATGAAACATATGCTCTCGTGGCTCGCCTTGAGTCCAACTGTATCCTTCTTGCATATGCATCTTCGCATAACTTTAAATTGCAACAAATGGATGTAAAAAGTGCTTTTCTAAACGGTCCATTGAAAGAGGAGGTATATGTTAAGCAACCACCGGGGTTTGAGGACCCCAGCTTCCCTAACCATGTCTACAAGCTCGATAAGACGCTCTATGGACTTAAACAAGCACCATGTGTGTGGTATGAGCACCTTAGAGAGTTATTGCAAGACCGTGGGTTTGAAGTTGGGCAAATCGATCCCAGCCTTTTCACAAAGAGGGTTAAAGGGGAGCTTTTCATATGCCAACTCTACGTGGATGATATTATCTTTGTATCAGCTAAGAAAGCTTTAGATGATGAATTTTCAAAGCTTATGACTGACATGTTTGAGATGTCTATAATGGGAGAGCTCAAATTATTCCTTGGTTTTCAGATCAAGCATTTGGCTCGTGGGATTTCACAAGCCAAGTATACCCCAGACATGCTCAAGAGGTTCAACTCCCAAGATGCTAAAGGCAAAGTCTCTCCAATGCAAACCAAGTGTCATCTCAAGCGCAATCCGGATGGTAAGTGTGTGGACCAAAAGTTGTATCGTTCTATGATTGGTTCTTTGCTTTATCTTTGTGCTTCTAGACCCAATATTGTGTTGAGTGTAAGGGTGTGTGTGCAAGGTATCAAGCAGCTCCTAAGGAAAGCCATTTTATGGCGGTCCATAGGATCTTTTGGTATTTGGTTCATACCCTTAGATTTGGATTGTGGTACCCAAAGGGGGCACATTTCTCTCTCAGTGGGTACACGGACTCGGATTGGGCCAGTGATTAAGATGATAGGAAATCGACTTCAGGGGCTTGACAATTTCTTGGTAGGTCCTTGATGAGTTGGTCTTCTAAGAAGCAAAATTGCATATCTCTCTCCATCGCCGAAGCCGAGTATGTTGTGACGGCTAGTGCTTGAACTCAATTGTTATGGATGAGGAAAACCCTCAAAGAATATGGTGTTCATTGTGACAAAGTGCCTCTTCTATGTGACAATGAGAGTGCCATCAACATTGCGTACAACTCAGTGCAACATAGAAGAACGAAGCATATTTATATTCATCATCATTTCATTAGGGATCATGTTGCTCATTGAGATATTGCACTAGCCTATGTGCTAACCAAGGATCAAATTGCGGATATATTCATGAAGTCACTTGATGATGCAAGATTTATGTTCTTGAGAAATGATCTAAATATCATTGATTCAAGGAGTTTGACTTGAGGATCTTGCACACACACCTATAGTTGGTTATGTGATTGGGTTTAGGAGTAGGAATGGAAATAGGGGGAGTGCTGTCCTAACACACTATGCCCAAAGTAAAAATTCATTTACATCTCTCTTTTTCTAATGTGGAATTGTGAGCTAAAATGTTGAGAATTGGCAATGCACCCAAGATACATCTTCTCGGTGTCACCCTCTTACATGGTGGCCTAGGCTACCAACCTCTTACTTGTGAAGAGTTGGTTCTTATTGGTGTTCATTTGGTTTTTATTTGCCTATCTTTTTGTTTTCCCTTCTTGTTGAGTCTTTATGGGAAATATGCTCAAATTTGGTTTTTTGCATTTGATTCTTGCAAATAAGAGCATATAGTACCATTTACCAGTTTGAAATTCCATCCCAAACCTATATCACCTTAAAACCAAATATAAATTCTTGTACATGCTCAAAATTTGTCTCTAAGAGAAAGAGGAAGGGTGCCCCGGTACTACCGACTGGCGACCGGTATGGCTCTTGTGCAAAGTTGAAGAAGATTGTTCTGCACAAACTCGTATAGCCGATACTACCAGACGCACCCGGTACTACCGCCTGTGCAAATCGAAACATACATTTTCTACGCAAATTTGTATAGCCAGTAAAACTAGACCAGCACGGTACTACCGACTGTGCAAATCAAAGCGACGATTCCTGCAGAAATTTGTATACCCGGTACTACCGGGCCAAGCAGTTTCGACATAAATCCCCAGGTCGTGCGGTGTGGGGGTTATTCCCCACCCGCACGAACTACTCCACATATTGTTGCCCCCTCCTCTCCCTCATCCTGTTGGGCCTCTCTTCGCCGTATTTCGTCGTTCTCGACCCTGATCTACACAGTGGGAGTCCCTCCCACATCGATCTCCTCCTTGGCTTCCGGTATTTCATCTCTCCTTTCTCCCTTTGGGTCTCCTTTGATGAACCCTAGATGGCTTTGAGATAGATACATGGCTGCTCCAATTTTCTTCAGTTAAAGTTTGGATGGATGATTTCTAGTAGTCAGGAACTACATAATATTAGTATACTCTAGTTATTCTTGTTGAATGGCCTCTCGATTTCATTCTTTATTTTGGGGGCAGAAATCCGAAAACTTGCACGCCTCGTACTACCGGACGTTGTCCGGTACTACCGCCCGTGGAAATTTGGGACATAACAACTTGATTTAACTTGAGTAGGCTAAAATTCCTTTTCATTCCTTTTGAGTATGTACCCTTATCTTTTTTACTATCCCTATCTCTCTGAACTTCACTGGTTCTCATGGTGGTAGTTCGGGGAAGGAACCGATCATGTATGCTCTAAGCAAACACAAGGCCTCAGGGAACAAGTCAGCTCCGGTTGATGATGATGAGATTATGGCAGATTTTGAGGAAGACGCTGAGATCATGTCCGCCCCGACCACCACAAGAACTCGTGGTGGTGGTCGTGGTGGTGCTGGTTCCACCAAGTGCAAGACTTTGGCTAGGAAGCCAACCCGCAAGCCATTTGACAAGTGGAAGCCTGAGGCCTAATGAAGAGTTTAGGGAAGAGAATACCTATGAGGAAGAAAGATATTATTTTGAGAATCCACATTTCTACACCAAGGATCAAGAGCATTTCTTTAATGACATCTATGTGGGCAAATATTACTCCATCATCGTCCAACACACCATCAACATTGAGCATATGAGGCATCATAAGCACATGGGCTACTTTGCTGAAACCTTGGCTACGTGTGAAGAGTTTGGTCTTCTCCCTCTCATGAAGATCAAAAAACCATACATTGAGTATTAAATCAAGCAATTCTATGTCACCGTTCAATTTGGTAATGTTGAGAAGAGGACAATGAGGTGGACGACCAAGCATAGGATGTTCTCGGCCACCTTGAAAGAGTCTGGGGATCTCTTGGGCTATGATTATAAAGGAGTTGATGAGCCTAGTGGATGGAGATTCCATAGTTCAACATACTCGAGCCACAAGCAAACCATCTCCAACATCACTATGGAGGATGCTACTTCGGGGAAAACTGCTCATCTAGTTTGAGATTCTCCACCGCAACTATAGAAAGACTCTTGCTCCTCGTGTTGGGAATTGGGATGAGGTCCATGGATTCATGTTTGACTTGCTCAAGAACTCCAAGGAAAGCAAGGATCCGGAGAGAAGTTGGATGTGATGGATTGGATGCATGAGGAGATGTGGTTGACGGTGATTGGAAAGAGGGCTCCAATCTATGGCCCGTATCTCATGAAGATCATTAGGAAGAAGTGGTGGGAAGACACAAAAGAGGATATCATGAAGTATGGCAGACCCATTGCCAAGCATCCAATTAAGGAACCTAGGGTCAAGCATCACTTATCTCCAGCAGAGCTTGCAGCAGCTGCAGCTAAGAAGGCAGCCGCCGCTCGGATTGGTGTGAGGGCTGGTTTGAGGTTGATGATGCTCCGACTATGGATGAGCCATCTTGGTTCAAGAAGTTTCAAATTAGGTCCAAGAAGGCCTTTTTCCTCCGGCTCGATCTCCAGGAGTGCATGTATGATGCGCATGTGTACCACAAGAAGGTTGCAACACGTTAGAAGAAGATGATGGCCAAGATGGGTTTGCCAGTGTCTCCGAAGTCATAGGAAGCCATCACTCCTAACAAGTAGTGGAAGTCCAAGCATAGCTACTGGAGCGACACCGACATCCCTTCCTCAGTCCACTCACCATGTCGAAGACCAGGAGTGACTCTTCTCGGACGTTTAGCCTCTTTCCCCTTTTTGGCATTTCAAGACAAAGGGGGAGAATGAGTTATATTAGGTTGAGCCGGGATTTGCATGGGTGGAGTCACAAGCATGTACTATATTCATTGTTTCTTTTCTTGTGTCTCTGTTTAGTTGAACTTCCTATTTCTATTTGGTTATTTATGGTGTTGAAATTTTAGTTGAAGCGTGGTGTAAGACATGCAATTATCCCTACTAGTTCTTATTATCTATTGCAAGTATTAATTATAGCTATTCTATCTCATTGATCTACTTGCTAGAATGTTTAGTACACTTGTTCTCTCAAATCCTCGCTCAACAATTGTGTTATCATCAAAACACCAAAAAGGGGGAGATTGAAAGAGCATTTCCATCGTTATGTTTTGATGTTTGTTGACAACACAATTAGAGCTATATCATGTGCTAAGTGCCACAGGGAATTCATGTGCTTAAACTCTTTATTTATACACCATATTCATACGATCTGTAGCGAAACCCCGTTGAAATCACTTTGAAGAAACAGACAGATTGTGGGGTTTCTTCCTAAGGCGGTACTACTGGGGTTCGCCCGGTACTACCGGGTTTTCTAGTAAATTGGTACTGGAACCAGTGCTCGAAGCTCGACACTACCAAAGTGGCTCGGTAGTACCGACAACGCAGTACTACCGGCCTTGTCCGGTACTATTATAGGATACAGAAGCGGGCTCGAAGTTTCAGCAGTCGAAGAGGAGCTGCTGAGCGGTACTACCGGGCTGGCTCGGTAGTACCGTGATCGCGGTACTGCCACTGCCGCGCGGTACTGCCGGGATTTCCAGGATTGGGTACTGATATCGCCAAGTTTTCTTGTCCCGGATTCGGCACTACCACCCTCTTGCGGTAGTACCGACTGTGAAGATCTGCCTGCGATGCTAGCGTTAACCCGGTGAAGATTTGCTAGGACAGTACTACCGGACGGCGTCTGGTACTACCGGGTGAAGCAATAAATGCTCAAACGGTCAGATTTTGATAGGACGTGTATAAATATCCCATCCCCTTCTTCCCCCAAGAGGAAGCTCGTCCAACATTGAAGTCCCCCTCTATTTAGCTCATCAAACGCTAGATTTCTCCCAATCCCTCCACCCAAACTCGTTGATCTTCGGAGGATTGAAGGAGAAGGCCCCGATCTACATCTTCATCAACCCGCTCCTCATTTTCCCTCATTCACTTGAGGAATTTAACTTTGTGTCAAGACTAAATCGAAAAAGGGTTAAAATTTGAAGTAGCGCCTATTAACCCCCTCCCCCTCTAGGTGTCCATACTATTCGTTCACCTACCCCATCCCTACTATCTATAGAGTATCCCAAGCCTCCCCTCCCATCCTCACTCGCTGCGGTAGAGTCGCCGGAGGAGAACAATAGGTGGAACCATATCTTGTTTTGCTTGTTCCTTATGCACAGTTAAACCTTTTTTGTCTGATTAATAGGTGCATCAGTATTTTACAAAGTTGCAACCACATCTTGTCTCACTACATATAACAATTTTGTCTTCACTAGTCCAAATTGGAACAATTGATGAACAGATAAAACATGGGTAATTATGCCATAAATAGGTACTGAACATTGCATAGAACACTAAGTAACCTTGTTCATTACATAGAAAATAGATCATTACATAGCAAGTATTGATCATTGCATAGCAACATGATCATTATATAGCAGCTAGATCAGTACATAACAACTAGATCACTGCACTCCATTGAATAACTACCAAGTGGAAACAAACATCACACATCACATAGAGGCACTAGGCTCATTTCTTACAGGGTAACAACTGCACACATCACATAAAGGAGCCGTAGTGCAATCTTGAGAAGCAACACCACTTCCTTCATTGCATATGCCAAGACACAAATGTTCTTCACCGCTGCTCCCGCCTTGCTCCAGTTCCATCATCTCTTATTGTTACTGTCTCAGCCTGCCTCAACTCCAGTTCCTCACTCTTATCCTTAGCCCACCCTATTGCTTCCATGGCATCTACTCCTCCCGAGGTAGTTGAATTCGACGAGATAACCAACTTGGACACGTTCCCAATGCCAGAACACACAACCACGCCGCGATGTGAAAACAAAATCAAATTATCTATTCCCATTGAAGGCAAAGAACAAAAATTTGTCTCCACACATTGAACAAAAAGCTAACAAGACTAGAGATCGGTCACATACCCCATGGTGCTTGCATATGTAGCACGTCCAGCCAGAGTGCTCTGGCGTCGGCGACTCGCCGTGCATCACCGTCTTGCCGCAATCGACAGGGGATGAAAGGAGCACAACGACATATCACATTGTTGTTGCAGCTGGCGCTAGTCATGGCACACGAGCGAACGCAATGGACGGCGGCGCACACTGACAACGGCGGAGCAACGAATCGTTAGGGTTCAGTAGAGCGGATCGACAGAATTCTTCAGAGCGACGATTTTGAGGGTTCAGAGAGAAAGTGCTCACGAGTGGGCCCACCGTTTTATTGAGAGGCGCTGACAAGTGGGCACATCACCGATTGGACGTTTTGTGAATTTTATAAAAAATGGTGATTTGTATATTTTTCTTCTTAATTCTTTGTAGAAGGTGAACAATTTTTTATTGCAATACAATTAGATTTTTTTTTTTTGACCCGAAGAGGGGTGGAAAGGAGTGGCCCATTTAGCCCAGCTCTCACTCTCTGTCTTGCAAGTCAAGTCCAGTTCCACTTCTCCACTTTCACTCCACTAGTGAAGAGGAGAACCACATCTAGCTCATCCAATCCCCAACCCAAACCCCAAACCCCAACGTGCGGAAGGTCCTAGAAGGGAATCGTTTCGGCGGCGGCGGCGGCGGATCGGAGGGAGAAGAAGACTTAATGGCTTCGGACGGCGTCGTGGCTCTGTACGGCAACAACAACAACGCGGTGGTGGAGCCGTCCTCCAAGCCAGCGGCCGCCACCTTCTCCGTCAAGGTGGGCCTCGCCCAGATGCTTCGTGGCGGCGTCATCATGGACGTCGTCACCGCGGACCAGGCGCGGCTCGCTGAGGAGGCCGGCGCGTGCGCCGTGATGGCGCTGGAGCGCGTCCCCGCGGACATCCGCGCCCAGGGCGGCGTGGCCCGCATGTCGGACCCGGCCCTCATCCGCGAGATCAAGCGCGCCGTGACCATCCCGGTCATGGCGAAGGCCCGCATCGGGCACTTCGTGGAGGCCCAGATCCTGGAGGCCATCGGCGTGGACTACGTGGACGAGAGCGAGGTGCTGACCCTCGCCGACGACGCCCACCACATCAACAAGCACAACTTCCGCGTGCCCTTCGTGTGCGGCTGCCGCGACCTCGGCGAGGCGCTCCGCCGCATCCGCGAGGGCGCCGCCATGATCCGCACCAAGGGCGAGGCCGGCACGGGCAACGTCGTGGAGGCCGTCCGCCACGTCCGCTCCGTGATGGGCGCCGTCCGCGCCCTGCGCAACATGGACGACGACGAGGTGTTCAGCTACGCGAAGCAGATCGCCGCCCCTTACGACCTGGTGATGCAGACCAAGCAGCTCGGGCGCCTCCCCGTGGTGCAGTTCGCTGCCGGCGGCGTGGCCACCCCCGCGGACGCCGCCCTGATGATGCAGCTCGGCTGCGACGGCGTGTTCGTCGGGTCCGGCATCTTCAAGAGCGGCGACCCCGCGCGCCGCGCCCGCGCCATCGTCCAGGCCGTGACGCACTACAGCGACCCGGAGATCCTGGCCGATGTGAGCGCCGGGCTCGGGGAGGCCATGGTGGGGATCAACCTGTCCGACCCCAACGTCGAGCGCTTCGCCGCCCGCTCCCAGTAGCTTCCTTCCTTGTTTATCTTTGCCTTGGCGTTCCTGCCGTCGTAATAACTGGAATCGAATCTTCCTTGCATCATGTATTATCTAGTAGTGGCATGTTGGTGGACAGTTGAAATCAGTTCAGTTGAGCTTTTGCTTGTTTTGTGTTGCTCTTGCTTGTCTTGAACACAAAGATTGGTGTCGTGCTAAGTTGGATGTTGTGAAAATGACTAGACAACAAAACATGCGTTTAGTGATGTAGACTGAAAATTCAGCTCAAACATTTGTGAATATGACAACATCCATTCTTGACAGTTTTATAGCACACTGTCTCTAATTGGAAATCTTGGTATTAGCTCCGATTTTCTGTGTACGAATTTGTGAAGCAATGTACTCTTGTGTACATTGGAAATCAGATTGAAGCTCTGTCGTGGTGGTGTCACGGCAATGTACTCTTGTGTACATTGGAAATCAGATTGAAGCTCTGTCGTGGTGGTGTCACGGCAGATGCCATGGGATGGCTAAAGATGTGGGGACGAAGGACGCTGGAGGTGCTCGGGGAGGGATCACGCGACGAGTAGCCGCGTGAGGTACAAAGTAAACACTGCAAACAACACGATCTACCCAGGTTCAGGGCCCTCGTGTGGAGGTAAAATCCCTACTCCTGTCTTTCTTTGTGTATTTTGGTATCTCACCGAGTAGCCACAGTACAAGGTTCTTGCTACCGAGTAGCCACTCTCCTCTAGATGATGAACTAGGTCAAGAACTAGGGTTCCCTGTGTTCGATCCTCACGCAGGAGGCGGCGGGGCACCTTATATACATGGTGCCCAGCCGGATACGTCCAAACATGGACAAGTGTCGACATAGTGTGCACACCGTCCTTCTTCCGGGTTCCCGCTGACAGCTTTGGTTCCTAATCTTGCCTGCATCTAGAAAGTCGTTGGGCAAAACAAGGGGACAGACTGGTATCACTGTGCCAAACACAGAGTAGGCCCCCCTTATCCTGCCACGGCCTGCTTCCATGCTGTCACTGTCAGGCAGGCCGGTCCCAGATGAACAGTAGTTCGAATACTGCCAAGTACGGACCCAGGATACGCGGGATCCTGTGTCAGAACAGCTCCTTTGACTTTCTGGCCCGAGTAGATTCCCGCCAATTCTACTCGGGCCACCTCTTCTACTCGAATGGATGGAACTTGATTGATATCTCCTTCCGGTCATCTTGAGGTGAAACCGAGTAACAGTCGACCGGGTAGCAAGTACCAGGTAGTCGGCTACTCGACCAAACCTCTCTTCTGTAAGACGCCTTTACCACTTGCCTTTACCCTACTCGGGGGTAACCCCCCGACAGCAGTCCCCGAAGCTGGTTGAGTCTTGCGAACTCGTTCACTAGGCTCTGCCAGCTTAAAACCAATCTTTGCAACATAGCCCTTGAACCTCAAGATGCCGAGTAGAGCCTCCGAGTAGCTCTCTGAATCGTACCCTAACTTTCTTCTCCTCCGCGTAGCAGATGACTTCTACTCTGCGACCGAGTAAAAAGACTTGGAGAATTTTCTTGAATTGAGCCTCTGCAGCGCAGAGCATGATCCAGCCCTTCGCACAGCAACTGAACACGTGTCAAGCATCCAGGCCCCCGTCGTCTCGTTGCCCAGGGCACGACGTGCCACACGCCTGGTTTCCAGGCAGTGGGCCCACCACGCGTCACGTCCCATCAAGAGTAATAATAGGCCACGATCTGGTGGTGGGATCAATTGCGACCGTTACGCGCGCATCCCGCGCTTGTGTGCGTTTCCAGCCGGCCACAGATCCCACCACACGCCACGATCGATCCCACTTCCCCGATGGTAACGGTAGCCTGAGGCGAGGGTATAAATACCCCCGCCGGTAACTTCCTTTTCTCCTCCCTCGCACTTTTCCTCTTTCATCTCTCTGTTCTTCTCCGCCGCCGAGCTCTCCGCCGCCGCGCAATCTTTTGTGCCGCCGCGAATCCACTCCAGCCAATCAAATCCTTCCGATTCTTTCCACCCCTCCTACTCGCAACCATGTCTCGCGCCGGCTGGGCTGGCTCGCACGTCACCGCCGAGGACTGCGCCTGGCTTGTGAACACTAGGAGGGTTCCTCCTGGTGTTCAATGCCGGCCGTCTAGGGGCGAGCTCGTGCCTGCCCCTGAGGAGGGCGAGCACGTTGTGTTCTTGGCGCATTTCGAGCGCAGCTTCGGCCTGCCGGCCTCCGACTTCCTCCGCCGCTTCCTCGACCACTTCGGCCTCCAAATGCATCACCTGCCACCCAATGCCATCGTCTTCCTCGCCTACCACGCCGTGGTGTGCGAGGCCTTCCTCGGCATCCATCCAACACCGGACACCTGGCTCAAGTACTTCCACCTCCGCCAGCAGACCATCGGGAAGAAGGAAGGCACGGGTGGGCCACGGGCGACTGACACCGGCTGCGCCATGATGGTGCAGTGGTCGGGGACCAACCACCCCCGTATCAAGGGGTTGGAGTCCGTCCGGATGTGGCAGAAGACGTTCCTCTACGTCAAGAACATCCCCGCCACCGAAGGAGGACAGGTAACTGATAGAATCAACCTTCCCGCTTGGAGCCTCCGTGCTCCCACCCAGAAGAATTGGAAGGAGAAGCCCTCCAACGACCTCAACGCGAAGGAGATTGAGGCGCGGCTCGGCGCTCTAATCGACGAGGGCCTCAAGAGCGACGATCCTGTGGCGTGCTGGATCAAGAGACGGGTTCTGCCTCTGCAAGAGCGCTGCCACCTGATGTGTTACATGGGAGGCCCCCGTGACTGCACCAGGACGACCACCATCGAGCTCGACAACGCAGACGTTCCCGAGCACGCCCGGGCCATCCTGACCACGAGCCTCGCCGAGCACTGGCAGTATGGGTTCGTCCCATTCAGCCGTACAAAGCCGATTCCGCGGGTACGTTCTTCTCTCCCTGCTTTCTGTATATGGATTCCGAGTAGAAAACTTCCTCTTCTCGTCGCGACTAGCGATCGTAGTCTGTACCGAGTAGAGTTCTTAGTAGAATTGCATAGGCTTAGTGTGCTTTGTGCCTGCACGCCTTTCCGAGTAGAACATTCGGTAAAAATACTTAGGCTTAGTGTGCTTTGTGTTTGCACGCCTATCCGAGTAGGATACCATCCTGCTACTCGGCTAACTTGTGACACCTCTCCGCTCTTTAGGTCCTCAATCGCCAGCGTATGGAAAGCTGTGAACGTTTTGAAGGCAACTGGTCTGCTGACCGAGAGGAGGACGACAAGGCTTCTTTTGAGACCGCAGACCAGATCAACCTCCCTCGTTCCCCCACCATGGAGAAGCAGCACGCGGAAACGTCTCTCCGCGACTGGCCTGAGGACGAATTTGAAGGTAACTGCGCACTTGCTTTGCTTGTTCACGAGAATCACCGATCCACTGTTCGTTGTTTCTGATTTGCTCCTCTTCTTTTCCTGAATCCGCAGATGATGTTGCTGAAGAGAATGAGGATGAGGAGGAAGACGAGAACGAGAACGGGGGCGATAAAGCCCTTGTCGTCAACCCTCTTTCTGTCGCTGCACCCGCTACTCGCAAGCGGACTGGCAGCGGTGCCGTAGCGCCCCCCGCCAAGAAGAAGAAGCTGACCGAGAAGGCGACCAAGAAGGTCGTGAAGAGACCAAGGCGAAAACTCGCCTCCACCAGCGCGTAAGTTTCTTCTCAGTCGTCTCCCTTCTCGTACTATGTTATTTTCCCCAATCCTCTTCTAATTTCTGAATTTCTTTTTCTCTGCAGACCTCCCATGGACGCGAGCGCTGCTCTCGCGCCCGACCAGGCTAAGAAGCCAGCAGTGCCACTTATCAACCTCGACGATGACGAGGACAACGCCGCCAATGCACAGAGCACTGATGCTCAAGGAGCAGATTCAGAAAAGCAGTCCCGTGCGGAGTCAGCAGCACAGGACACTGCCGCCTACCAGGAGAGACCCCCTTCTCCTCCGGCCAACACTGCCGAGAAGACTCAAGACGAAGAGATGCAGGATAACACCGCCCTCGAGCGGCCAGAAGCTGAATAGGAGCAGCCAACCACAGACGCTGCAGGCCAAGTGAATCCCGCTGCCGAGCAGCGGGTGGAAGATGCCACCATGAAGGATGCCACCACGACAGGCCATTATCCATTGAGCGACGCGCCAACGGGCGCCGCACCGAGTAGCGCCCAGCCAACTGGCGCACCGGATAGCGCGCCCCTAGCGCCGCCAACTGACCAAGCCAGGCAGCAAGCCCTAGATGCTTTGAAGGAGGAGGTCGAGAAGAGGGCAGCCGAGAAAGAAGCTGCCGAGAAGACAGAGGCTGAGAAGAAGGCGGCCGAGAAGGAGGCCGCCGAGAAGGCGAAGACCAAGATTGAGGGGAAGAAGCCCGAGAAGCAGAAGAGCGAGAAGTCAACTGTTCAGAAAGAAAAGGCGATGAAGCGAGCTACAGAGCAGATGCCGCCGCCGACATCGACTGGACAGTCCAAGCAGTTGATCATCCGCAACCCCAGTGCAGTTCCTGCCGCCGCTACTGTAGCCGATCAGGCCCTCTACCCGGATTACATGGTGAGGGTCAGCCAACAGCGCCAGATTGGCCTTTCCGTCGAGGACCAGAAGATTGCTCTCACAACAGGAAGGAAAGCCGTAGCGACAGACTCCAGCCCCCCGGCCCCCGTCTCCATTGCTTCTCGGGGGGCTCAAGATCAGGTGATATCATCTCAGAGCCTCGAGCAGGTACTCGACTTGGTTGGTTTCATCGATGCCAAGTGGGACAGCAAGCTTCTCGGCACCGAGAAATGGCACGGCCTTGGCCTGGGCGACATCGATCATATGCGGGTCGACTGGAACAAGGTGGACTTGGGCTACCAACCCATGACCGTCTCCTCCAGCACCGCTACTCTTGCTGCCAAGATGTTCGTGCACCGCAAGAATGCAGAAGATCTGGAGCAGTCTTACGCGGTAAGTCTTAACTTGTCCTCTCCGAGTAGCATTTTTCTTCTCTCCTATCCGTCTTCATTTTCCTTTACCCTCACCCAGTCCCCGAGATTCTGGCCGAGTAGGCGGATGCTCTCCCGAGTAGCCGCCTTCTCGGGTTGAATCTTCACCTCTCTGTCTAACTTGTTTTCTTTTCGCTTCTCAGGATAGCGTTCTGAAGCGTACCAGTCTGCATCGCCAGCTTCTCTGGAATCATGCTATCGCCAGGAGGCGAATTGCTGCACTGGAAAGAGAGAAAGCAGCTGCGGAGGCAGCCGGTAAGGATGCTAAGGATAGCACTCTGAAACTGTCTGAGGTGGAAGGTACGCTCCTAGCCGCGCGGTTCTTGCGTTTTTTGTTTACGCCCGCTTTTGCTTTCTTGCGCTAACCTTTTCTACTCTGCAGGGAAACTAAAGGCCCTGGCTGACGAGCACGAGAACTGTCGCACCTTTGTTGCGAATGCCGAGAACACCATCAAGAAGCTTGAAGGTAAACCTCCGTCTACTCGGTTTGCCCTTGTGTCTGTTTCCTTTGCTTCTCTGCTAACCGTGCTTTGCTCTTTTCAGAAGATCATAAATTGTTTGTTGAAGAACACCAAGACTGCGTCAAACCTGAAGAAGTGCAGCAGCGGCTGTCCGACCAGGCCGTCGAGCTGCTAAAAGACCACACTACAGAGATGGAGCAGCTGCAACTCCAGCTGCAGAAAGCCCTCAAAGATGCTCTCGACCTTGGTGCCGAGAGGGACAGAGTTATCGCCGAGAAGGCCAAGGCTGAGACAACTTTCAATGCCAAGATCAAAGCCCTCGAGCAGGAGTGCGAAACGCTGAAAAAATCCAATGCTGGGTACTTCACTCAGTTGGACGGACTTCGTTTGCTCGAGGAGAAGCACATTTCCAATGAGGAGGAGTGGAAAATCCAGTTGCAGCAGCTGCGCCACGAGCTTCACAGTAAGTTTCCTCCTTTCTGCCTCTTTTCTTCTCGGTTCTGCCTCTTCTCGGTTCTCGTGACTGAATTCCTTCCTTGCTTCTATGCAGAAATCTTCCCTGATCTCGTGTCCGCCTGCGCGCCAGCCTTGACCAAGGCTCGAGCAGCTCGCCTTGAGAAAGGCGAGGCCTCGGACACCAGAGCCGAGATCGAGGACAGCCTGCTGGTGATGAAAGGGCACTTCGAACGCCTAGCCGGCGTGGGCACCGACTTGGTGCGCGTCGACTTCGCGCTCCACAAGCTGTTCTGGCCTGAAGATTCCGCGCCGACAACGATTGATGGCCTTGCTCTGAAGCTGCAGAATGTGAAGGCCGAGCTGAAGAAATGGCGCGCCTCGGGAGCTCGGGCGGGTGCTGACTTGATGCTTCTCTGCATCGCTTCCTGGTACGAGAATCTGAACATGGAGATCATCCGCGGGAAGCGCAACGATTCCAAGTGGGAGACAGACCCCAGCTGCGTGGCCATGCGCAAGCTGATTGCGTACGAAGTTGCGGAGTGCGCTGAGACGGACGTCTTCATCGACGGCCTCCCCGAGCCCGACACCGAAGTGGAGGAGGACGAGGAAGCGGATGAAGACACAGAGTCCGACCTGGACGGCTTCTTCGAAACGCCTAGAGGCCAGGCCGGGAAGGGGAAGAATGTCGCCGTCGCGAGTAGCGATGAGGAGACCGAGCACATCGACACCGCCGCACTCGGATTCGGCACCTCATCAGGAGCCGCTCTCGACGACACGGTATTCACCCCTGGCCAAGCCTCTGGTGCTTCTTCGGCCCCAGGGCCTATCTCGGTGGCTACGGCTACTTCTGACCAGGTAGCCACCGAGCGCGACGTCGAGATGGAAGAGTCCGCCACTGTCCAGTCGGAGGCGGATGCCACCCATACCAGCGCCGAAGAAGAAACCGCAAGGACAGCTGCCGCCAACTCGGAGGCAGAGGCAACCAAGACCACCACAGAAGATGCAGCAGCCAAGGCCAGCGCCGACAACAATGCCTCCTCCACATGATTTTACCTGCACACTTTTTACTTGAACACTTATCAGATCCCCGGGATGCCGGGAGCATATGTATCAGACTTATTTATGCTTTTCTCTTGCTACTCAATTTTATTTCCACTTGTTATCTTTAATTTAATCATTTTGAGCAGCCCTGGCTCAATGCCGGGTTGCGTTTCCATGCGAGTCCCCGAGTTGCGTTTCTTATTCACCCTCTCTTTTCATCTCTGCTCTACCCGCAACTTGTTGCTTTTTTGGTATTCGAGTCACAAGAGTCAAAGAGTAGGGCTGCAAATACTTAGCCACTAGAAACAATCATAGTAACGCAGCCCACCACCTAAACGAGAAGACAAAACAGAGAACAAAAGTAACCAACATTCTACTCGGTTCCTGCACTTTTTCTTCCTTAGCGATTTTCTTGTGCTCATTGACCTTTTGGTTGTTCTCTTGCTTGCCATGAAGCCGGGTTTCGGACAACAGCAGAGTCGAAGAGTTGGCATATAGGTTTAGACACAGTACTCAATACGCGTATGAGTTCTGAAGTGAAGCAACCGAATAGACAAACAGTATAGCCGAGTAAAAAACACTTAGAGCAATTTTGGACGAGGGCAGTCCCCGAGAACAATTTCAGATTGCAGAGTAGAATTTCAACTCGGATAAGAGGGTACATACACATCTTTGCTTACGAATGAAAACGACGGAGTAGAGCTACATTCCAAGGGCGCTTGGTTTCCTCTCCAGATTTATCTGCCCTGTTCGCCTGTGGTGGGCGCACATCTACAAGATAGTAAGCATCGTTGTGCAGCGCTTTGCTCACAATGAAAGGCCCTTCCCATGGAGGAGACAACTTGTGCATCCCGGCTGTGCGCTGCACAAGCCTAAGGACCATGTCCCCTTCTCGGAAAACCCTTGGGTTCACCTTTCGGCTATGATAACGCCGCAGGTTTTGCTGGTAGATAGCCGAACGTGACAGAGTCAGCTCTCTTGCTTCTTCAAGCAGGTCGACGTCGTTTTCTCGAGCTTCTCTCGCCTCCACCTCAGTGTAGAGGGCTACTCGGGGGGAGTCATGCTCTAAGTCTATTGGCAACACGGCCTCAGCCCCGTATACCAAGAAGAATGGCGTGTAGCCGGTTGACCGGTTAGGGGTAGTCCTTAGACTCCACAACACCGCTGGCAACTCGTCTAACCAACACCCAGGTGTTTTCAGCAGCGGCTCCATCAGCCTTGGCTTGATGCCTGCCAGTACCATACCATTTGCTCTTTCAACTTGTCCATTGGAAGCAGGGTGCACGACTGACGCAACGTCTAGTCGGATATGCTTATCTCTGCAGAACCGCACCATTGCTCCCTCAGCGAAGTTTGTGCCATTGTCGGTGATGATACTGTGCGGGTAGCCATATCTCAGGATTATATCCTTCACGAATTTCACAGCTGTGGCCCCATCGCACCTCCGAATAGGTTTCACTTCAATCCACTTGGTGAACTTGTCCACCATGACAAGGATGTGAGTCATGTTGCCTCTGGCCGGCTGGAAGGGCCCAACCATGTCCAAACACCAAACAGCAAATGGCCAGGTGATAGGAATTGTTTTCAACTCGGAAGCAGGCATGTGAATCTTACTTGCGAACATCTGGCAGCCAGTGCACTTCCTCACGATATCCTCAGCTTGCTGCAGTGCTGTGAGCCAATAGAATCCATGCCGGAAAGCTTTCTGGACCAGCGCCCGGGAAGAGGCGTGGTGCCCGCATTCTCCTTGGTGTATCTCTATCAGGATCTCTTCTCCTTCTGCTGGATCCACACAACGTTGCAGCACGCCAGTGTCACTTCTCTTGTGCAGCACCTCTCGGACAATAGTGTAGCCCTTGGATCTTCTCTGAATCTGCCTCGCAGTCACCTCATCTTCAGGTAGAGTGCCGTCCCTTAGAAAGGATAATATGGGCATAGCCCAACTCGGTGTCTCCCGTGTGGGAAACACTGGTTCGTCCAGTTCCATTGGGACAGGCTCTTGTGGTTGCTCAGGAGGAGTGGGAGCGCTTCTTTGTAACCCAGATCGGTTGGCAAGGACCTCCTCAATGAATGCGACAGCCTCTGGATTAAGGACGGCAGTCCCCGAGTAAGGAGTGGCAGTCCCCGGGTAAGGAGTGGCAGTCCCCGGGTAGGGAGTGGCAGTCCCCGAGTAGAGGACGGCAGTCCCCGAGTAGGGAGTGGCAGTCCCCGAGTAGGGAGTGGCAGTCCCCGAGTAGAGGGCGGCAGTCCCCGGGTTTCCTGCAGCACTCTCCCAGTCAATCTCCATTGGGTCAGATTCCTCACTTGGCAGAGAAGGAACAAATATGGACTCCGAGTTGGGAGAAGGCTTGATGGATGGCTTCCTCAAATGTTCCAAGGCGATTCCCGCCGGGATGGATTGCCGAGAAGATCCCAACTTGGATAACTCGTCTGCTGCTTCGTTCTCTGCTCGGTGAATGTGCTGGAACTCACAACCTTCGAAGAACCCAGTCATAGACTGCACCAGGAAGCGATACGATGCCATGTTGGCATCCAAAGCATCCCAAGTGCCCGAGACTTGCTGCACCACCAGATCTGAATCCCCATAGCATATGATGCGCTGCACGCCAACCTCCTTTGCTACTCGCAAACCATGCACCACTGCCTCGTACTCTGCTACATTGTTGGATGCCTTGAAGTGAATCTGCAGCACATACTTGAGCTGATCTCGCTTGGGGGACGTAAGCACAACACCAGCACCAAGGCCTTCTTTCACCTTTGAGCCATCAAAGTGCATCTTCCAGTAATTGGAAACTGGAGCAGGAGGTTCATACTGCACCTCGGCCCAGTCCACAAGAAATTCCGCCAGGATCTGAGACTTGATGGCGTCTCTTCTCGCATACGCGGGAGCATACGCGGCTAGCTCAATCGCCCACTTGGCTACTCTGCCACTCGCCTCCTTGTTGCCCATGATATCCGAGATGGGAGATGAGCTCACAACTGTGATAGGGTGCTCCTGGAAATAATGCTTCAGCTTCCTGGCGCCCAGGTACACGCCGTAGGTCATCTTCTGGTAATGCGGGTAGTTTTGCTTTGAACTGGACAGCACTTCACTGAGATAATACAATGGGCGCTGCACACTCTTGCCTTCTTCTTCTCGTTCCACCACAATCACCACGCTGACTACTCGGTTAGTCGCAGCAATGTACAGCAGCATTGGTTCCTTGGGTAGCGGACTAGCCAAGATGGGAGCACTAGCCAGCATTGCTTTCAGCTCATTGAATGCCACATCCGCTTGCGGAGTCCAGACAAACTTGTCACTTTTCTTCATCAGTTGGTACAGAGGCAGGGCCTTCTCGCCCATTCGATCCAGGAAACGGCTCAGAGATGCCAAACAGCCTGTGAACTTCTGTACATCTTTCAGTGATCTCGGTAAAGACATGCTCTCAATAGCTTTTATCTTTGAAGGATTGGCTTCAATGCCCCGACTAGAAACCAGAAAACCGAGTAGCTTTCCAGCCGGTACACCAAAGGTGCACTTACTCGGATTCAGTTTCATTTTGTACTTGCGTAGGTTAGCAAAGGTTTCCTCCAGGTCGGCAAGCAGAGTATGTGTTTTATTCGTTTTGATGACAATGTCATCTACGTACACCTGCACATTCTTGCCGAGCTGGTCGTGCAAGCATTTCTGCATGCATCTCTGATAGGTCGCACCCGCATTCCTCAAGCCAAAACACATGACACGATAGCAATAAGCCCCGTACAGGGTAATGAAAGCAGTCTTTATTTGATCAGCAGGATTGAGTGCAATCTGGTGGAAACCAGAGTAGGCATCTATGAAAGACAGCAGTTCACAACCAGCAGTGGAATCGATCACCTGATCGATGCGAGGTAGCGGGAAAGGATCCTTGGGGCATGCCTTGTTCAAGTCGGTGTAGTCGACGCACATGCGCCATGCAGTGGCAGCCTTGGGATCTTCCTTCTTCTTCTCGACCATGACCGGGTTGGCTAGCCAATCCGGATGCAGCACCTCCATGATGAAATTGCTTATCAGTAACTTGGTGATCTGGTCACCAATGGCCTTCCTTCTCTCATCTCCGAAACGGCGCATAGCCTGCTTCACTGGTTTGGCGTCAGGACGCACATGTAATGAGTGCTCAACCAACTCCCTCGGGACTCCTGGTAGATCTTCATTGGACCAGGCGAATACATCCCGATTCTCACGGAGGAAGTGGATGAGCTCGCTTTCCTATTTCTCCGCCAACCCGGAGCCAATGATGGCTACGCGGTCGGGGAACTCGGGGTCGACCTGGACCTTCTTTGTCTACTTGGAAGCTTGGAAAGCAGTACCGTGCTGGGTACTCGGCACACCTTGTGCGCCAGCTTGTGCGGACTGAGCCATGGCCACCACCTCGTACATCTTCTTCTTCTCGGCAGCGATCACCATCGACTCCGCCAACTGGGAGCTAGCAGAGGCACATTCCATGGACTTCTTGTAATCGCCAGCGATGGTGATGATGCCATTGGGACCAGGGATCTTCATCTTCAGATATGCCACATGTGTAGAGGCCATGAACTTGCTCAGAGCAGGCCTGCCGAGTAGAGCATGATAGGGACTCTGATGATCCACCACCTCGAACTGCAGGCGCTCTGTGCGGCAGTTCTCCCGGGTACCGAATAGCACATCGATCCATACTCGGCCAATCGGGTTGCACGAGATCCCGGGCACAATGCCATGGAAGGTGGTCTTGCTAGGCAGCATCATGTTCTCGGCCAGGCCAAGCTTCTCGAGTGTGTCCTTGTACACAATGTTGATGCTGCTGCCGTTGTCGATTAGCACCTTGCTGAACCTCACATTCTTCTCGGGGCCCAGGAAGGTAGGATCCAGCACCAAGGCATAGCTACCCGGATTGGGCATCACCTTGGGATGATCTGCTCGGGTCCACCTGATCTCCTGGTCACACCAATACATGTAGTGAGGGACAGCAGGAATCACTGCATTGACCTCCATGGCCCGCCTGTGCTGTGATTGCTTGTCGACTGGCTCAGAAGTGAAGATCATGTAGCTCTCGTGGTGCTCTTGGTACTGATTGGAGCCATTGCCCCCATTGTTGCCATTGTTGTTGTTGCCCTGGTAGTTGTTGTTGTTGCCTCTGTTGTTGTTGTTGCGGTTGTAGTTGTTGTTGTTGCGGTATCTCTCATTGTTGAAGTTCTGGTTGGCTCCTAAAGCCACTTGGTTCACATTCTCTCTTCTCGGGTACACTGGCGGCCGAGCTGCGGGTGCGCGAGTAGGCTGCACATTGGCATTGGCTGCTGGCAGGGGAGGAGGAGGAGGCAAGCCATCACTCTTGATCGCCTCCCACCACTCGCACTGCCGAGTAGTGTGGTTAGCAGGCCTCGAGGGGTGGTGAGTATGAAAGCTGCATGGGCCATCCTTCATGTCATCAAAGACAAACTTCTTCGGCTGCTCGGAGTTCCCGCTACCCGACTAAGAGGTGCGAAATGGCTTCTTGTTGCCTTGGCCCTGGTTCTGGTTTTGCCCGTAGGCCCCAGCAGGTTTCTGCCTCTGGCTGCCACCAGCTCCAACAGTCACTGCATTCACCTCTTCGGGATCATACCGATTATCTACTCGGCGCTTGTTGCGGAACTCGTTACGCTTGCTGTTGCTGAAGTTTCTTCTCGGCTCAGAGGAGTCCATCAGTGGCTGAGTAGGATCACCAAGTGCGTACTGATCCGCAATCTTGATGGTCTCCGTCAGAGTGTTTGGCATCTCCCTCTGCAATCTCTGCCACAACATACTGCCATGCCTGCATCCCTGCGCAAACCAAGTGATGGCCTGTGCTTCATTCACACCCTCACAGGTGTTCCTCAAAGTGCTCCACCGAGTAAGATACTCGCGGTCCGTCTCGTCTTCTCGCTGCCTGCAAGCTGATAGCTGCTGTGGCCTATTCGGCCTCTTGTATGTGCTCGTGAAGTTGCTGATGAAGGCATCCGAGAAGTCCAGCCAGCAGTTAATGCTGTTCTTGGGCAAGTTGTTGAGCCAAGTACGGGCTGGACCCTCTAGCATCTGTGGAACATAGCGCACAGCCCATCTTCTGTTGCCATTCGCGATATGGACCGCGGTGACATAGTCATTGAGCCAATCTTCAGGCTTGGTGCTGCCATTGTAGCTCTTGGTGCCTCTTGCAAGCTGGAAGTTCTTCACGGACGGCTCGTTCATGATGCGCGGGCCAAAGCACTCGGTGCCAGGAGGACCCGTGCTCTCCAGCCGCGCCGACAAGCTGATCCGGTCCAACTGATGCCTCGCATCTCCAGGCGCCAGCACGCGCTCACCAACACGGTCATGAATATCATAGCCAGCCATCTCCATAGCCGAGTAGCCATCATCATACCTGTCCACCTGCACAGCTGCAGGCTGCTCCACCGGGTTGGCGACTGGTGCCACTGCGCGCGGCTGCTGCCTCTGCCGAGTAGGCTGAGCTGCGGGTTGCCGAGAAGGACCTGGACGAGCAGCTTCTCGGGCACGGCTTTGAGCTTGATGGGCTTGAGAGCCTGCTCTTGCAGCGTTGTGTTCCTGCCCGGGCTGCTGCGGCACAGCGAGCTGTTTCGCGGCAGCAGCCGGGTCATACACCTGCATTTGCCTGTCTCTGCCCGAACGCCCGCTGCGGCTCTTCTCGCGGCTGGGATGCGGAGACGAGGCCTGATCGTTAGATCTAGCCGCGTGCGAGTGAACCACCTGCGAAGCCCCAGCACCCGGGTTGGACTTCCGGAACTCCTCGTTCTGCCTAGCAGCCTCCAACACCAACTCGTTGAGCCTTTCCTGCTGCCTAAGACGCGCATCGCCATCCAGGCGAGGCAACTCGGCAGCCACAGCCTCTGCAGCTCTAAGTGTCTTGGCGGGTGTGCTGTACCTTGGCCTTGTGAAGGTGTTCGCGGTGGCGGACTGAGCGGGAACCTCCGCAACCGTGGCCATCTCGACACCCAAGTTGCGCCGCGTAGCGCCTACTCTGCTAGGCCTCCTGGCGACCGGCATGAAGCCGTGAGCCTTGTTGTACTCGAGCTGATCTAGACTCAGCTCAAGCCTGATCTTTTCCAACTCCGCCTGCTCGGCAAGCAGCTCCTGGCGCTGCCGCTCGAGCTGCTCCCTCACAGCTAGGAGCTCGATGTCGGTGGGAGTGGGCATGCCAGGTCGCGTAGCTGACGCGGGAATGACCGTAGACGTGGAAGGCGGCAAGTTGCTCTCCTTCTCGTAGGGCCGGTGAACCCTGCCACCAGCCGGTGCATCAATCTCCTCGACGACGGCCGCAGCGCCCGTAGCGGCTGCGCCAGTGTTTGCCGCCAAGCCCGTCACCATCACCTCAGCGCAGTTCGCAGAGCGGCATGCAGGCCTTCCGCGAGCAGCGATCACCGCGGGAGGATCCTCCGCGTCATGCACCAGCTCGGGATATGCGCGGTTGGCGACGGTGGCGACGTAGACAAGGTGAGAGCCGAAGGAGATCACCGAGCCGCCCTCCGGCATGGCCCTGCCGCCGAAATCGCCGGCGTTGTCGGTGACGAAGTCGAAAGAGCCGAATCTGTGGACAAGGCCACAGACCACGCGCTCCGCTGAAGAAGATCCCGTCCGAACAGAAACTCCAGCCAGCGCCGCTGGTTGCCCCACGGTGGGCGCCAACTGTCGTGGTGGTGTCACGGCAGATGCCATGGGATGGCTAAAGATGTGGGGACGAAGGACGCTGGAGGTGCTCGGGGAGGGATCACGCGACGAGTAGCCGCGTGAGGTACGAAGTAAACACTGCAAACAACACGATCTACCCAGGTTCAGGGCCCTCGTGTGGAGGTAAAACCCCTACTCCTGCCTTTCTTTGTGTATTTTGGTATCTCACCGAGTAGCCACAGTACAAGGTTCTTGCTACCGAGTAGCCACTCTCCTCTAGATGATGAACTAGGTCAAGAACTAGGGTTCCCTGTGTTCGATCCTCACGCAGGAGGCGGCGGGGCACCTTATATACATGGTGCCCAGCCGGATACGTCCAAACATGGACAAGTGTCGACATAGTGTGCACACCGTCCTTCTTCCGGGTTCCCGCTGACAGCTTTGGTTCCTAATCTTGGCTGCATCTAGAAAGTCGTTGGGCAAAACAAGGGGACAGACTGGTATCACTGTGCCAAACACAGAGTAGGCCCCCCTTATCCTGCCACGGCCTGCTTCCATGCTGTCACTGTCAGGCAGGCCGGTCCCAGATGAACAGTAGTTCGAATACTGCCAAGTACGGACCCAGGATACGCGGGATCCTGTGTCAGAACGGCTCCTTTGACTTTCTGGCCCGAGTAGATTCCCGCCAATTCTACTCGGGCCACCTCTTCTACTCGAATGGATGGAACTTGATTGATATCTCTTTCCGGTCATCTTGAGGTGAAAACCGAGTAACAGTCGACCGGGTAGCAAGTACCAGGTAGTCGGCTACTCGACCAAACCTCTCTTCTGTAAGACGCCTTTACCACTTGCCTTTACCCTACTCGGGGGTAACCCCCGACAAGCTCTTATTTATGAATACATGCCAGTGGCATACCCAGGTTTTTTTTCGACTGGAAAAAACCCTAATATCACGCGTGAAACATACATTGTAAATGGCATGATAAAATCTTCGCAAATTGAGAGATATTGATCCGTCGGTCCCAATGGGAAACTGGACAAGTGTATTGTCGCACGTAGATGATCGCCCGACTCGTGCTTAGTATTGTTTTGCTTTAAAAAAATTGCAAAACGGCAGGTGGTCTCACGGTGAGTCGTGACCAAGACCGCGCCACACCGAACCAAAAATGTACTGTAAAAGCCACGCGGTGTATGTCGACCACATCGGCTTCAGCCCTTTCACGTTGAACATTCAGGTGCACTACAGATCAACGGTGTTCCTAAAAGAGTCAATATTTTGGAGTCACAAAAACAGAAATTACCAAAAGTTTTATTCTTTCAGCCAGACACAACTAGTAAAGTCCCATGAAATGTTTGCTTAATTAAAACCTAAATGAATTGCATCCATTCGGTCATGGTAAGATAAAATTTGGAGAGTAACTCCATAACAAAATTCCCCTACGGTTTAGAGCTTCACTGTATTTGGTGGTAAGCAGAAGCTCCCTCTTCTACACACTTTCTGTTGCAGAGTATAAGCATCTCGGTAAATCTACTGTCCTGTGTTATCAGTCACTCATCCTCATTTGCTAAACAAATACGGCTTGCTTCCGGTCAACTAAATGACTTGCGTAAGCATTCTACCACCTGAAATATGAAGTAAGCTGTTAAGGAAAAGAACAAGTATAGTTTGGTAAAAAGGATAAAGACACCTAGGCGCGGGCATTTCATTGGGAAAGCTTGTTTCAGCTGCTACAAGGGCATAATGCGGCAAGGCAGCACCGCAACTCTCTTTAATTACCTTACTATAAACTGAATCATCTCTGCAGAGTTTCACTTACCAGAAGAGAAAATTCTAGACCAAGGGTATCATAGAAACTAGCTTATGAAGATATGCCTGACATATACACCCACTATACTTACCCTGCTTGGCTGGAACTACATGGTAGGTACCAGTTCAGTCGACAGGGATTAACCAGAGAGTACTAATTTACGAGGTGAGATGAGGATGAAGGGGATGATTAGGAGCAAAACCTTACTCACATCTGTCAGGACTTGTTTACTTCTAGTGTATTTGGAGTGTATTCTAGAGGATTAGAGGGGACTATCCGGATTCCGAAAAATCCCCAATAGTCCGTTTACTGGTCCGATTTTGGAGGGGATAATCCCTAGAAATCCCCCACCAACCACCTCATTTTTTCTAGATTAAAAACTCTATCCTATGCTAGTGTATTGTGGTGGAAAAGTATTTGTGGGTATTGGGTGAAAACAAAAATTTCACCAAATCCCGTCCCATCCCCAATCAGCTTGGGGATGAAAATACACTCGTGGTAAACAAGGCCTCAAGGCGAGCATATTCAGCAAATCATATCAGCCAACCCAAAGATTCAGAAGAGGAATTGTCAAACAAGCAAGGCCTAGCAGAGGAAGACGTTAAAGTACTGTTTGTTTTCCCTTGAGAAGTTCACCAAAAAAGCAATCGCTGACGAGAACCACAGGGGTGGTCACGACTCGTCATGGCTACAAACAGAGAATGCCAAGGTGGAGGTCTGGATGATCGCGGCAACAGTGGCCAGAAGAATAGGAGAGCGCTCATCCGCTCTGGCACAGTGGTGAATGGGTAAGAAACAATGGATTGAACCCAACAGGAACCACAGGTTGAGACCGATTCAGACCGAAAACTTTCAGCCACCCTAAACCAAACTAGATCGTTTTCTCCCACATCCCTAACCTAAAATAAATCATTTCTCATCCAAGTTCACTTCAGGCCATCCAAATGAAACCAAACCCAAAAATCCTTTATATTTCAGAAAATAACCATAGAACCCATTTTAGCCCAGATCGTTACCAAGCCTACCCTCTCAAATCAAATGTATGTTACCTTATCAGAGCATGCACACTTGACTTATCCATGCTAATGCTAGGCTTCCTCCTCGCTACTCTCAACGAAAACAACACCCTTATCCTTCCTTTGTCGCTTAGCTCCATTTGTACCACTGTCCTCTCCACAGTCAGTTTCTGACAGCATCACCTCAATGATGTCGCTGCCGTACTTGTCAGTCTTTACCTTCCCTATGAGCTTTTCTAGCTGCACAAGAAAGAACCAGAATGTCCCATGTTGGAGATAAACTTGCAATAACAAGAAAAAGCAAGTTAAACCAAAACTCACCTCAGCAATAGTGGTTGGTTTGTGGGAGTTTAGTAGGGAAATTTGCTGCGTGGAAAGAACTGCATGGGGGAATATGCCCCCATTACCAGAAGAGATAGTTCTACGTAGCTCATCAAGCTTAGCTTCCAAACTGCTCATCTGATTGCGCTTTGTACTTTTAACTCTATCATCACTATCTTGAGAGTGAATAGCACTAGCTAGCTTCACCATTCTGTTCCCTGTGTAGTGAAAACATATTCATGACCATATATCCCACAAAAGTATGAACGTACTACAGTGAAAGGACTGTGGAGAGTGTGAGTTCAAGGGACAGAATTTAGCACTGGGCACAAAGTATTTCACTATTTCTTAATCCATTTAGCAATAAGGAAACATCGGAGACAATGGTGCATGTACTCAAGGACTTCTATCCAACAATGGTGAAGTAAAATGGAAGGTCTGCAAGGAGGAGCAATTACCTTGCAATGCTGACTTCCACAGTGGTCCTAAAGCAACATATGCATTGGTCGTATATGCTGTATGCTGAAATTCTTCTTTCTGTTAAGGAAAAGGATGATATTTTAGCAATCGTTGTCAGCTGAGGTCATCAAGGCAAAGAAAAGATGTTTAATAACTCGAAATCTAATGTTTAACTTGCAAAAAATACATGACACAGTCTATAGTAAATGCACCAAACTGGAGATGCAACAAGAGGCTGCGGATGTGCAAAGAGTGTTGCACCAATTCTTTTAAAGAGTACAACTGTGTTTTTTTAATTTAATATATTTCAACAAAAAATGTAGCACTCAATATGATTAGCATCATGGCCACTTTTTTATGTATCTACTTGTTGCCCAGATCTCTGAGGATGGGATGTTTAATTTATAGGCTCCCAAAACCAGTTTCTTCATGCCGGTTTCTGCTTTTCCCTAGATGGGTGGCAAAGATACAAACATTTATAAGATATATATGATAAATATAAGCAAATCGAACAAACAGAACTGACAAGTGTTCTGGCATTTCCCCAGGTCCTGGGATTTTAAACATGACAGGTTTTCATAACTCTAGTCGCAATAGTTATTATGGAACTTTGTATAGATAAATATATTTAGCACTACTGTAAACTGTTGAAAAAAAAAATTCCAATAGGAACAATACTAGGTGATTTGTTGACCGATATAGATTCCAACTGGAGGCACACATACCAGAACACGGTCAAGTATAAGTTGAACTATCAACTGCTCAAGGTCTTCCTTCTTAAGATCAACTGCTTCATTTGAACAACCTGCTTGAGCATTCACAATTGTAATGTCAGCTCGGGTGAAGGGAGTTACGTCAAGACTCCCATGCGATGTGACACATTACCAGGCAAAGAACATAGAATACATAATGCGCTAACTTCCTGGAAGTAGAAAAGGGTTAGTTAGTTGAGGACATTTACCTAAATGTTTCCATTTTGTTTTGAACTTATCCACCAGCTGCAGCAATGTAGCTCTTTGGTCATTTACTTGCATTTCTTGGAGAAGTGAAATGATGATTTTCGTATGGTCTGAACAAGAAGCCACATAACCCATCATGGACATTACATTACAGCTTCCACACACAAAATTTATCTATAAGTTTTTTCTTGCAGTAAACTAAAGAGTGTGTGGTTCAGTTTAGATAGTAAACTTATCATACAGGTAGCATCTATGTCCTTGAGCTCAATACTAGAAGCACAGTTGTCACACATTCCTGCAAGAAACTGTGTAAATATCAATATTTGGAAAGTAAGATAGATATGGACAAACATAAGTACTGGGAATATACCGTTGCATTCCTGCACAGCCTCTCCAAAATGTTGAAAGAAAGCACCACGACGACAGTTTTTCTTGGACTGGGAAAAAAACAAGGTTGTAATCAGAAGTTACTGTCAAACACACAATATGAAGAACTGAAAGGTCAGGTTCCTGCATGTTGTATTTGAAATACAGCTCACATTATCAACAATTACCGGACCGAAAATTGTTATATTCATTTCTTATTATAAGCAAGATTGTGTGCTGCATGCCCATCACTATTTAACTTTGATTGTGCTACAGGCCCTTCCACTATCTGACCCTTCCCCGGGTCAGATAAACCACATGTTTGTATGCACAAGCAACGGGGATTTCCCGCCCAATCTGCATACACGGCTCGCAACAAAGGGGTGGGGGGACCCTCCGCCCCTTCTATGAAGCCACGACTCCTTCCTTCTGACTTCTGAGGACGCACGGGCACTTCTCTTCTCGCCGGTCTCCCTACCATGGCTCAGTTTCCCTTCCATGACCGCATAAAAATGTTCATTTGTTATAGAAGATCCTGGCAGCTGGCGCACTCAATTTTACGTATCCTTCTGTTCTAAACATTTTATAAAATAGATGCACAAAGGCTCTTTATCCCTGATTACCTATAAAATAGAACATAAGGATACATAAATAGTGTATGCAGTATAGCAGGGAGGTCTGATATTACGCGCATGTTCACTGGGAGTTATTTGTAACAGTAGTTTATAATCAATATCCAGCTAGGATACCCAATAGACATCAATCAACAACTATGTGGGACTTAAACAGATAGAAAGACTCCATTTATGGTTGTTAGTATCAAAAGAGACTAAAATCGATGAAATGTAGGCGGAATCAAATAAAGTGTTCAAGAGTACTTTCTACTATTTTCTGGCTTTTAAAAGATTGGCACGGTTAGGATTGCGAAATGTACCTGACAATATCGTGCTATGTCATAAAGATTTTCCAAGCCACAGTTTTCGTAGAAGACCATCGAACTCTGTTCATTGAACATAACAAGAGTGAATGTGGGATTACGAAAACAGGAAGTTACAGGACTCACAACAATTAGAGATCAGATGCTTCACGCTTTAGCCTCACCTGGCGGGGGACGTCGCCAGGCCGATAATACAGAACACATTCTGAAGGTAGTCCATCTCTACCTGCCCGGCCACTTTCCTGAAGTCACAGAAGTCTATTTTAAGGGACCACATGGTCAGACAACTGAAGAACATGATATTTTGATGTACCTGGTAGTATGTCTCCATAGACTTGCTAAGGCTATGATGACAACAAATCTGACTGCAGAACCAAAAATTAATTAGTATTTATTTTCCAAGATAATAGCTGCAAACATAATAATCCTACTTGCTCCATATCACCAGTCTAACAGCTTCGGACTCAACAATTAGTACCCCGATGGGAGACATGCAACCAATTGAGAATCCTATGTTCAAATATTACAGGACAACTGAAAAGACATGAACACATCTAGTAAATGGCTTCGCTAAATCATTTCTGAACTAAGCTAAAACAGGAACCTATGAACCAGTAGCAGTTAATCATTCTAAAGACTACCAAAAGAGAAAGAACATGAATAGCAAAGCATATGCACCATAGGCCCCTAATTAGCGAAGGGGGTGCACGTAGGTCGATGAACTCGGAAGATATTTATACCCACAATCATGTATAAGTGGTTCAAAAATTGCTAAATGTGGTTTATCCCGTGCGGTTATCTTACCTCCATAATGTACACTATAGCCTCCTAAGAGTCAAATTCTATATCTAACAATTCAATACAAGCCAAACTCTACCTATAGCAATCCAATGTACCTAGAAATCTAGGGCCTCCTTGGTTCTCAATATTCCATAAACGCGGGAATACGGAAAATACTGGATTGCAACGGCATAAGAAAACATAGAAACTTGTGAGCCATAAGATTTTTTTCAAGAGAATAGACTCAATGAAAAAATTTCTTTGGAACTGCACTGTGGCCCATAGTAGGGATAATTTATAAGGTTTATATAGTCATACAGATCAAACTACCACTACAGGAAAAAATCCTAAGGAGTGAAATCCTATTAATTCCTTTGAATTAAAGAGGCACTAATGTCTGGCAACCCAATATAACTTAAACATGTATCGATCCAATATAAATCTCTAGTTCTAGCAATAATATAACTCAAATCCTCTCTACGTCGCAGCACCAGCATATCGTATGTGAACACGCATGCATGCTATACAGTAACACAACACGAGTCAGTGAGGATCTCCTGTAAAAACGTTGACCAACAGGGAAGAATCCCTCCCTTGGCTATACGTTGTTAGGTAGATGAGACCTCTCCAGCGATTATTTCACGCGGATAGCACCCCGTTTAGTCCTGAACAATTTACCTTGCAATTCGAACCCGGGTGGGAGAGCTCACCACCGTGAGCTCTAGCCACCAAGCCAGCACTTGGTTAACCTGTTGCTATCACTCAACTGCCCTCTTCTCGCCCTCTCCATTTGCACTGGCCTCAGCTCCCAACAACCTGCAGGTTGTGCTTGCTGGTGGCAGCAACTCACCTTCAACCTCTGCACTGAATTTAGGCTGCTGCTCACTTTCTCTGTCTCTCTGACTACCCTCAATAGGTTCCTTCCAGTACCACCCAACAGGTCCCTGCCGCTCCCTCCCTCTCCGTCAACATCAGCCTCAGCTCCCTTGCACTCTTCCCCCAGTATAATGGTGTTACTGCTGTGTCAGGAGAGGCAATGTCGAGATCCCATGGTGGAAGAGAGGTGTGGATATGGTGGGGAACACAACTACAATCGGTATAAAATCTAAAGAAAGGATATAAATGGGAAGATAGAACAGGGAGTTCGCAGGAGAGTGGAGAGAGGAACAGTATGCCTCAACAGCTAGGCAAAACCTGGGTACAGATATCTAGTCCGAGATTATGGGGCAAGGTTTATTAGTTTTCAGAAACTTGTGGAATCACAAATAATTAGATTAGTTCAGTATGAATCTACATCTTGAGCACATGTCATCATTATGATCAAAGTCCCAAAACTGAACACACCGTCTGGTTTGTTGATTCCCATTCCAAATGCCACCTACAAAATGTAACAGACAGATTGAATGTTCGTAGAGAGAGAGAGAGAGAGAGAGAGAGAGAGAGAGAGAGAGGGGGAGGGAGGGAGGAGAGAGAGCACATACTGTTCCAACAATGACCTGTGATTTGCTTTTACTCCAGCTGTTGAAAAGAAACAGTTGGCTAGTTATATGCTATCATAAGAAACAGAAGATCTCAAGTGCACATCTAAATACAGATTTACACGCAAAAAAAAATGTAATAATGTCGTGTGCTTAGGGTTTGGAGCCTAATCTCCATTTTGTGGTTTATCAATAGCTGATGTGACTACATGGCTAGTCCTCTGTTTATACAGAGGGTTGAGATAAAAGGAAAGTTTAAACCATAAGGCAAGCACTAACAAACTTGGAATCTGATTGATATGGGATCCCTAGGTACAGTGAGCATCAAGTAGCTAACGTGAAGGATCAAGAACCTGCTTGTACATATCCTTTTAACTGCTGCCATACACCTGCCCCACATGGCAAATGAAGTGGTGGTTTAATCAATAGCAATTTCCAGAGTTATTCTTGCATCAATATTGTTCGAACAATCAAAACGTTGTAAGCAACACAACTTTACAATTTTCAGCTAAATTAGGATTCAAGAACAGGCTACACATATCCAGTGGTTCACTATTCCGATCAGTGGTTGATCTGTTGAACATGCAGTCATTAGGCTCAGTATTTTTGTACTGAACTTTAGAGTTCAATTCAGATATCAACTCTTGTATTTCTTTCATGGGCAAGCCAAAAAAAAGCTTTATATGGCATTTGTTTCAGTGTGGATAGTTGGTTTGTCCCTCCAAAAGCCAGCAGCAGTTTTGACCCCAGCAGATCCAGAATGAGTATAACCAGTAATGGCATCAGCGTCTGAAAAAATCCATCACTATCGACATGACAGGCAAAGAAATCAAAAATATATAGGGACACTCATTTTATTCACGCGGGAAGACTGCTCTAAGTCGATAACGGAGTTCTCCTAACATCTAAGGTCCACTTATGTAGTTACAAGCATGTGATTTGTTCGAAATGAGAGTAACAGAAAATTCATGAGTTCATCTTAGTAGATAAAATTTCAGCTCAGAGACAAAAATGAATAAAAATTCTGAACGCACCGCATATGAACTTTCTCACGAGCAACAGCATCCATGTCTGCATGATAATAATCTGCTGAAATACCTCTTCCACGCAATTCTTTGGCAACCTGTTTGTCAGTAAAGTGCACACTTCAACAAAATGTGAGAGAGCAACAAGGTAAATGATGCTGGCCCAGACTGCAGAAAATGAATGGCCACTTTAAACTACGAGGATGAAGGGTGAGTCATGTCTGACTATTCAATGGCATATCGTGACATTAGTCGTTATTTGTGTTTAATAAGGAAATTTCTCATAGTTTAAAACATTTAATGCGGATCTGATAATTACATGTTATTGCGCATAACAAGAGTAACTGCAGGTATAATTCAGATAGTGAAAGACACTCAACATAGGACCAGCTTGGATTGCGCCCAAATGTGGCACATGAAAAACCAAGCCAAGTTTTGGCATTACAAAAATCTAGGTGGCCGAATTGCTGCAGATTTTGTCCAAGTTTGGCTCCAAAAATGAACTAGAGAGCCAAAAAAATCATGAAGTTGCAAAAAAAAGAGTAAATTTCAACACAAACTGTTCTCAGGGGCATGAAACCAAACTGCACTGTCATTAGCCCATGATATTTCATCAATAAAGTGCTGCAAGTGAAATCATACTTTACATACATCAAAGAATCCATTTTCATTATTCATATACAAGTCAAGCCCAGTAAACTCCAACCCCACCAATCAAGAATCAAATTACAAAATATTTATGTGGCGATAGCACAGCGAAAAGGTAATGTTTAGGACTAATTACAGAACAGGTGGTTTCCCAATATTAATATTGTGATGAAATTGACTAGTAAGCACACAATTATTCTTGCTCCAGTGTATCGAATAGCAATTACACCTTATAAAGGTGTCAACACTTAGCAGAAAAATATTTGAACTGGTAGTACATTCAGAACAAGATTGCGTTGTCAAGTATTCAAGAATCTAGTGTACGGTTTGATCATAATGAAAACAAATCAAATCTATATATCCTAATCGATAGCAAGAATAAACACACATTAAAACATTGGAGAGGTGACTGTTACAGCTATTTAATCACTAGAAATTAATTTGCATGCTAGCAAATAATTCAAACGAAAAATATCCATGGGTCAGTCTACGTACCTGTTCACATTCCTTCCTAGAAAAGCAATACACAATCCCAGATTCGTTATTCGGATACGATTCGCTTACGAAATTTGCAATCTCATCAATGACAACTTTTCCGACTGACGATTTCTCATATACCTACATGACGAGCATGTAAACTAGTTAAATCCTATTTCCCCTCCTGCATGCTTCTGCAAGAGACTTTCACATGGTTGTATCAAGAAAAGTAAACTGCACCGTACTCTATAGAAAAGGTTGGGCCTGTTAACAGTGCTGACAAACTTGACACATCTTGGGATATGAAGCATCTCTATCAAATCCATTTGCACTTTACTTGTTGCAGTTGCCTACAAAAAAAAGTTTCAGCTTCACACAAACTTTACTTCTTCTAACTTGAGTTCACTTGCATAACTCACAGTTAAAGCTATCATGGGAACACTGGGAAACTGGATCTTCAAAATGCCCAGATTCTTGTAATCTGGGCGGAAATCATGCCCCCATTGGCTGCAGCAGTGTGCCTCCTACATGATAGCTGTCAGTGGGTAATTCTAGATGGATAATATTGCACTTGAATGCTCAGATTTGTAAATTATGCCTGTGACGTTGCTCTTATAATTCTTTCACGAGAGGCAAATTACAAATATGAAGTGATGAACAAAATATGTGGAGATTCAATAGAATAACTGAGATTAAATTGTTCTTCTTGTATGAGTAAATAAAACCAGTTGTAAATTATTAGAATAGGCCGTACTTTTTTGTGTGTGCATCTCTTATTTTAGTCTACTAGGGGAAGTTTTAGTATTTTAATAAGCAAAGTATCCATACTGGATAATAATAATATTAGTAGACACCTACCGAATAAGCATGTACACCACATTAACCAGTACAAAGTAAATAGTATATTTCTAGAGAGACTACGAGTATCACACACAATCCGATTTCAGCCAGCTAAAAGGTGCTTCATTGTGTGGTGGACAGCGTATGAGTGTTGCCAACCATGGATAGCTCAATGTAACCAATGAATTTGATGAACGGATAAATAAAAGAAAGACTAAAACATATATTCTGGCATTGGCAACAAAGAGAGAAAATACCATCACTCACATCTATTGCAACAAGAGAAAGGCGCCCAGCATGATGACATTTCTCAAGCTTAGACATGAACCTTTTACTTTTGGATATCTTTTCAGGTGTCACATACAATATCTTTAATTCCCCTTCACCTTTCTCGAGTGCCTTATAGATGAACTTCTCGGTTACCTTGCTGGTAGTGGAAGTCAACATGTGCGCTGGTATACCTAGAGCCGCCAGTCCCATGACCTAGAACAGTACAAATCATCAAGAATGGGAACGAGCAAAGAAAAGAAAAGAAAAGGTCTAAATACCTGGTCCTGAATAAGCGAAAGCAAAGGACTGACGACAAGTGTAATTCCATCACGAAGTACAGCTGGAAGTTGGTAACACAGGCTCTTCCCTCCACCAGCAGCCATTATAACCAGAACATCTTTTCCACTCATGATTGAGTTAATTATCTGGAAGAACAGTATGCTTAAAAGAATGTAAATCAAGAAAGGGAGTATAAAGTGCTGAGAAAGGTTATGGTATATAAAATTAGGCTCGGCACTACCAGGAAATGGGAGACAAAAAATGAAGGATATATCAAAGGAACAGAGTTCTACATTGCCTGCTTTGAGCAACATACATAGTGAGGATAGAACAATAACATGCTACAAAGCAGTATCTTACATATCTGAAGAACTACAAACGTAGGATTCTTCACGAAGTGAAATTAATTATAAGAACCTCAGTTGTGGTGTTAAAAGTAAATATATACATATCGCTGGATATTTTGTTAGCTAATAAGTGGTCGGACCCTTCCCCGGACCCTGTGCAAGCGGGAGCTACATGCACCGGGCTGCCCTTTTTTTAAATAAGCAGTTCGAAAGAAGAGGAAACATCAAAACAACCTAGTATTTCTGTTATAAACTTACTTCTCGTTGATTTGACCTGTAGGAAGAGATACCAAATACATTGAATCGAATATCATCAGCCTGAGAATCCCATGAGAAACTTCCAGACCAATCTTCAAGAGCAGCTGAAGGGGCAGTATTTGATGTATCCCTGGAAGTTTTAGATATTTCCAGCAAAGCCTTCAATTGCGATTGGCGCTCATACAATTCTTCTTGCTGATCAACCAACGCCTTGATTTTGTCTGCATATAATGAATTTTAAGAGAAACATTAGCTCAGTAGCACTCAAAACGGTTAAAATTAAGGAGAGTGCCAGGAAAGATGGTTGGCGTTATTTGATTTTATGTTTGAATTAACACCAATTTCTGGAAAGAACAAAACACCCTTTAACATCAATCAAAGAAGACAAGAGGTGCCCACAGAGTGCATCAATAGTCAGAAAATGTTAAAATAGCATGCCGATAATAGAACACTAATGCAATTCTCATAGCTAGGGAACCGGACAGAGTACTTAACCGCACTCCACTGTAACAACTTACACTTCTATCCGCTAACATTGAGATCCCTTACAGTCGAAGACATGGCATGAAGTTGCTTCGAGATCAAAATATAGCTAGTGACTTTAGCCACCTCCGTATGAGACTATGTGTGGAATAAGTTGCAATGTTCATATACATTTTACAAACTAAAGAAGAATGAGGTTCTGTGTAACTTGTATGAGTGTCTGCAAATTGTCACTGATTGGTATTTATCAGTTGATTAAAAAGTGGTGTTGATTATCCTTGGGGCCACGCAACCAACCGACCAGACATTTGGTGTTGTTGTACCGGCAGGTATGGCTGGCGGCCCATGTCCATGCAAGGATGGTGTGCGCTTTGAAAATAAAAATGCTGTTTGATATGTCAACTTCCTGCCTACCATTATTGGCTCCACGACTATCATTTTACAAATGAGTTGTTCTGGAGAAGGGGTACAGACTATGAACCTCACTTAACTAAGGAATATCAATATTTACGGATCAAGAGATTAGAATGTGTATAGTGGATGCTGATTATAGTGATGACACCTTGTATTTCATGGAGTTCTAACTCCACCACCAAAAGTTCTTCCTCGATGTTTTCTGCGTCCTCCATGCCTCAGAATTTCACCGCTAATGCTGAAATATACACAGTATAATTTGTGCACATTAATTATACCGTTAACCATATAAAGAGGCGGAAGGATTTTTTGATAATAAACCAGGAAAATAACATGGCAACGGCAGGGCGAAGAGGATGTAGATGAAAAGGCGCGCTAGATGAAATCTTGCCTGCAGGTTGCAGCCGCGGGTGAAAAGCAGAACAGCGGGGATATCGGTACAAAGGCAGGTGTAGATGGGGTGTCGAGGTCGCAGGTGCAGATGGGGAAGCAGCGAGGGGTCGTGCGTAATCTGCGGGCGGGGAGGCGCGAGCAAGAGGACAGCGGAACTAATGCCGGCGCGACGGCGGGAGATCTGGATTCGATGAGTCGGTGCTGGTGTGGCGGTGAAGGCGGCGCTCGCCGGTGTCAAGAGCTTGGGGAGGAGAGGCAGCAGTCAGGGTTCTATGGACATTTAGGAAAACATTCTCCAGCTTTGTTATAATTAGACACAGTTTCTTGGCTGATTCCCGTTATTCTTTCCCGGTCCTTCAATTTTTTTTATTTGAGAAACACAGTACAAAAGCAAGTGCTCATATACCGTGCATACACTCACCCCTATGAACGCGCACATACATCCTACCCCTACGAGCACCTTCGAGAGACTGAACCGGCGGGTCTTGAGATTGACGAAGTCATCACATGCGTCTCGGTGTCGACGGAAACGTTGCCTCACACTGAAAGAATATTCCGCCTAAACGCGACACATAGGTGTTAAACCTGTGGTTTGAACTCTGGTGAACTAGGGTTACAACCACCCTTCTAACCATCCAACCACGAATTGGTTCGCCCGGTCCTTCAAATCTTCGATAGAATGCTAAAAAATGCTATGTACTCTACTCCCTTCGTTCATTTCCTATAAGGCGTGGTACGAGCCATTTTAGTTTGATGTGGTATACTTATACTCCCTCCGTTTATTTTTATAGGTGTGGTACATATTTTAGTTTGATCTATATTTATATCAAAATAGATGAATCTACACACTAAATATGTATATAACTCTATATACACTCATTTTGATACGATTGTAGATCAAATTAAAATGTGTATCACATCTTGTAAGAGAGAACGGAGGAAGTAGTTATTTTGCTTAAGGGTGTATCTAACATTCTTTACACAAGGAAAAAAATTGAGTATGTCGTTCGAAATAAAATCGCCACACACGTTCTTAACTCTGTAGCATACCAAAGGAAACCCTCAACGTCTAGAACAAACAGCGCCACCGCCTCCGCCGCCTCTTTCACGGTTTTCGTCTCCTCCATAGTCGGTTTTCCTCTCCTCCGGCCAACCTCGTCGGCATCGGGAGAGGTGGGGAACCTGATCTATGAGTTGAGTTTTCAGCAAAAATAGGATTTTCAATAGAGTACGTTAGGGTTTTGGTGGTCATATTCTTCGTCAATAAAGATGGCATCGTCTGAAATAAGTGATCTTTGACCCACTATTCGACGGCAATAACTCCTTCCCGGCGTCAATGGTGGTGTTAGAAATTTTAGTTTGTCTAGATATGGTCCTTCAGATCTTGTTTCGCCGGATCGGTTGTGTATCTTTTCTCATTGTTGTTGCGAGGAGGATTGTCTTTACAGTATTTATTACAGCTGCTATGTTCTCGACAATGGTGATCCATACTCTCGTTTTCCAGCGACGTCAATCAGACTGTTCGGTTGTTTTTTCCTACAATACTCGTGTTGGTACTCCTGCCGATGTTTGTTGATTGTTTTAATGGATGTTTGTGTGCTCGCGACATCGGTATTGCGGTTCAAAAAAATTATGGGAAAACCCTCGTTGATATTTACATGTTTGTGATTTGGTCTCTATGTTCTATGTTCGCCTTAAAAAAATTGTGTCATACAAGAAGAAGGAGTTTGAAGATATCGAAGATTTGCTAGTTTCTTTTAAACCTTGTTTTGGAATTGTTGTAGTTATTAGTTCATGTATCTCTACCATATACTATCTGCTACAATAAATATATCACGATATTGATTGTCAAAAAAATATCTGTGTGTACCTCGAAATGAATAGGAAAATGATTAAAAACTACGGTTCTAGTAACTCTAAGCCATCTAAGAATTAAATAAATCTCGACTCATGGTCATCATAATTTCGTTTTCATGAATACTAAAATAATACCGCACGTTGCAGCGGGATTTTTTAAAGAAAAATATTTGTAAATGAAATGGTATAACGCGTGAAGATACTAAAATTAATTCGCGAAAATTGTTATGTAATTGAGAAAGCCTTGCATAGAAATCCTTATCACGAAGAGAAATCCTTGCATAGAAATTATTAATAACAATATTACTGGAGAGCTCATGAATGGGGCATTTGAGCATTAGTAACTTCAATCTCCCCCATGCTTGGGCAATACTCTCTCCGTCATGAGGCCAAAAATTATATATATAATTCCGATCTCTATGAATTTCACCGGGAGGATATAATTTAGAATAAAAGAGAGGCACAATTTCCTCCCATTCAATAGTCTGGCTATTTTTCAGCAGTTTGAACCATTCAGTGGCTTGGACTGTCAATGATATAGAGAATAATTTCCTCTTCACTTGGCCCATTGTAATGCATGCACACTTGAACAACTCGCATAATTCATGTAAAAAGAGCAAATGATCACCAGGATGGACAGTTCCATCACCTGAATAGCAGTTATTCATAACATGTTTAACAATCTTTATAGGTATTTTATAAGGATCTAAATCATCAAGCGGTAGGTCACTTACTACCCTAGCAGTGGCAGCAGTGCCCGCAAATAAGGACTCAAAAGGAGATCCAAACATAGTGTAATAAAGCAGTAGACAGTAATAAAAACAACACTTACAGCAGAAGCTTCCTTTATCAATTCCACTTCCCAATAGCTCTTCACTCCCCGGAAACGGCGCCAGAAAATAGTTTTGATGACCCACAAGTATAGGGGGTGTATCGTAGTACTTTCGATAAATAAGAGTGTTGAACCCAACGAGGATCAGAAGGTGTTGACAAGCAGTTTCGATGAAGGAATAACTGTAAATACTGAAAGATAGATTTGTAGGGTTTTTTTATATTGCAGATAAATAAAGTGCGAGTAAATAAAATGCAGTAATAATAATTGCAGCAAGTGGCCCAATCTTTTCTTAAGCAAAGGACAAGCCGGTGGATTTACTTATGATTAACAAACGTTCTCGAGGACACACGAGAGGTTTCTGTCAAGTGGTTTTGTTCCATGCCGCTGAATAATCTTTAGTGTTTTGATAAGTGTTGTCTGGGTGAACCTATGCTAATGTACCGTCCCATCCAAGACTAATACATACTTGTGATTATACCCCTTGCAAGCATCCGCAACTGCAAGAAATTAATTAAGAAATAAATCTAACCACAGCTTTAAACTCCGGGATCCTACGCTCCCTCGTGTAATAGTTTCCTAATGGGGGTTTAGGTTTCTGTCACTCCGGCAACCCCATAATTAGTAGCCAAATACACAATGCATTCCCCTAGGCCCATAAATGGTGAAGTATCATGTAGTTGACGTTCACATGACACCACTAGAAGAATAACACCACAACTTAAATATCAAACCATTAAATATTACTCAACATTACTTCACTACTAACAACTTGACTTCTCCCATGTCCTCAAGAACAACACGAACTACTCACAAGACATCATATGGATCATAATCAGAGGTGATATAATGGATGATAACAATCTGGTCATAAAGTGCAAACACCGATAAATCTCACAAGCATCGACTACTAACAAGTAATCCACACCGGGAGAGAGATCTAATGTAAAACAACGATAGAGGCCCCTAATTGTTATAGAGGGATGACGGTGGATGATGAGGGTGATGGTGCTGGTGGTGGTGGTGATGATGATGATGACGATCTTGATGATGCCCGAAGTGATGACGGTGACGATGGCGATGATTTTCCCTCTCCGGGGAGGAATTTCCCCGGCAGATTTCTCCCTACAAGAGAGGTTTTCTCTCTCGGGTGTTTTCCGCACCGAGGCGGTGGCAGAATAATTCTTCGATGATGGTATGAGGCTTAGGGTTCCCTGGGGGCCAAGTACGCGAAAGATATCCCTCAGAGGTGGGCCAGGGTGGCCACACCACCTGGTGGCGCGGCCAGGGGCGCGCCACCTCATGGTGTGGGCCCCTGGTGGCCCCCCTCTGGCTCCCCTTCTAGCTGGACTCCTCCTCTGAACTTCTAAGACACCCCCGATGTCCCCCTTCTTCTTCTAATCTTCTGAAATATGGTATCTCGACAGTGCTTTTTCCATCAGATTTCTGGTCCGGGTGTTTATTCTCCAAAAATTATGAAACATGCAAAATAAGATAAAATAACATAAGGGATGCATCCTAACATGAAATATATCGATGAATAACAGACAATTATGATATAAAATAGTGATGCAAAATGGACGTATAGATCATCACCTCCTTGAGACGGCTCGTGCGATGATGATTGTCGCATCTCGTCCACCTCACTTTTGGGCTAAGGATGTTTCTACTTCCACCTATCTCATCAACATTCAGCCCTCCGCTGCCCTACAAGGTGGTATTCCTATGGATCCCCTTTCTAATTGTTCTCCTAATTACTCAGTGGTTCGGTTGTTTGGATGCGTATGCTATGTTCTTCTTACTCCACGCGAACGCATCAAACTTACTGCTCAATCTGTTGAGTGTGTCTTTCTTGGGTATAGTGATGAGCATAAGGGTTATCGGTGTTGGGATCCTGTTGGTCGTCGGATGGGCATCTCACGTGACGTTACTTTTGATGAGTCTCTTCCTTTCTACCCGCGTCCCTCCTCCTTGACTTTTTCTGTGGTTGATATATCTTTTCACGCTTTCCCTGATACTCCTCCCTCTGTGCCTCATGTTCCCTCACCTCCTCCTCTGAGTCCTCATGTTCTGATACTCCTCCGACATCGTCTTCCCTTCCTCCCTCGCCACCTGTCTCACCACCCTCCTCCCCGATGTCTTCCTCCCCTTCGGCGCCTCCTCCTCCTCTTTCTCCATTAACTTTTCACTATTTCTGTCGTCCACGCATTGTTGATGATCATGTCGAGGAGCCCTCTACCTCTGGGGCATCATCTTCCCCTTCTACGCCGGTTTATAACCTACATGCTCGACCTCCTATTCCACCTGATCTCTATTCTCCTACTCAGTATGGTCTTTCTGTTGTCCTTGAGCCCACTTCTTACCGGGATGCTATTGCTCATCCCGAATGGCAGCTTGCGGTGGCCGAGGAGATTGTTGCGCTTGAGCACACTGACACGTGGGATCTAGTTTCTCCTCCTCCAGGTGTTCGTCCCATCACGTGCAAGTGGGTCTATAAGATTAAGACTCGCTCGGATGGTTCTCTTGAGCGTTACAAAGCTCGTCTTATCGCCCGTGGCTTTCAGCAGGAGCAGGGACGTGACTATGATGGTACATTTGCCATTGTCTGCACTCTTCTTGTTGTGGCTTATGTTCGTCATTGGTTTGTGTCTCAACTTGATGTTCAAAATGCTTTCCTTAATGGTGAGTTACGCGAGGAGGTCTATATGCAGCAACCACCCGGATATTCTGTTCCTGATGGCATGATTTGCCTCCTTCGGCATTCTCTCTATGGGCTTAAACAAGCCCCTCACGCCTGGTTTGAGCATTTCCCCTCGGTTGTGACTGATGTTGGCTTCTCGCTCAGTGACCATGATCCAGCGTTGTTTGTCCACACCTCTCCTCGTGGTCGCACTCTTCTCCTCCTATATGTTGATGACATGATCCTCACCGGCGACGACTTTGAGTACATTTGCCTTTGTTAAGGCCCGTCTCCGTGAGCAGTTCCTTATGAACGATCTTGGTCCTCTTTGCTACTTTCTTGGGATTGAGGTTTCTTCTACCTCTGATGCCTTCTACATCTCCCAAGAAAAGTATATCCAGAATCTCCTTGCTCGTGCCGCCCTTGGTGATGAGCGCACAACTAAGACAGCTATGGAGCTCAACGTCCGTCTTTGTGCCTCTGATGGTGATCCTCTCGCTGATCCCACACGCTATCGTCACCTTGTTGGGAGTCTTGTCTATTTAGCTGTCACTCGTCCAGATATTTCCTATTTTTTCCATATCCTGAGTCAGTTCGTTCCTGCTCCCACCTCGGTACACTATGGTCACCTCCTCCATGTTATACGATATCTTCGTGGCACGATCTCTCGTCCTCTGTTCTTCCCTCGCTTCATCTCCTTACAGCTCCAGGCCTACTCCGATGCTACATGTGCTAGTGATACTTCGGACCGCAGGTCACTTTCAGCTTTACTGTGTTTTCCTTGGTGGTTCCCTCATTGCATGGAAGACAAAGAAACGGACTGCAGTTTCTCGTTCAAGTGCAGAAGCTGAGTTGCGAGCGATGACTCTTTTGACGGCTGAGATGACTTGGTTACGTTGGTTACTCGAGGATTTTGGTGTGTCTGTCTCTACACTGACTCCCCTATTGTCAGACAGTACATGTGCTATCAGCATTGCACGTGGCCCGGTGAAGTATGAGCTCACCGAGCACATCGCTGTAGATGCCTCCTTTGTGCGTGTTGATGTGTAAGATCAAATTCTCGCTCTTCAGTATGTGCCTTCCGAGTTAGAGTTGGCGGATTTCTTCACGAATGCCCAGACTAACGCACAACATGCATTCTTCCTCTTTGAACTCAATGTTGTTGACCCACCATGAGTTTGAGGGGGATGTTAGAGATGTATACCTCTCATATTTGTATATCTCCATTGTATAAGGGATTTCTGATCTTTGCCCCACATGTATATGTTTTGGCCTTTGGCCTCATGAGAATACTGGTCGCATTTCTCCAACAGTATCTAACACAACTAGTTCGCATGTCTCCTAAAATTATGTCACGATAAAAATAAACTAAAAAGGACATGCAAGTTAGATAAGATATCTCATACAACAAAGAAAAAAATGATTTCGTTTTTTTATTAGGAGATCACCTATTAGACAAGCGAAGGGGGTCTCTCTTCTTTTCTCCCCTCTAACTCACCGATTATCATGTGTGACTTCATTAAGGCAGCACCATCGTACGTACTCTCTCCGTTCTGGTGTATAGGGCGTAATACAAAAAACATGCAGTTCCATGTTTTAGACACATTTTGCATTAATTCTCTTCCAATTAGTGGGTGATTGCCTCTCTTCATCCCTCTCCACCAATGTATGTAATGTTTAAACCCCAATGAATGAATATCTAGGGCTAGAGAATTGTTATATGTGCCCTATACACCAGGACTCCTGGAGCGTGCTGCATAGGCACGCCGCACGCATGCCGCTGCTCCAAAGTCGGTTGCCACCGGCCCACCGTGCCCTGCGGATTCAGGCGATTGTTGTTGCGAAAACCAAGCCAGGCGCACGGAGCATCAGGCGCCTCCGGTGAGAGCATCGCTCGCCGCTGCTGGGAGCATTCGCCGCCTCCGCTGGAAGCATCTCTCCCCACGGTTGGGCGCCGCCGCTGGGACATGGGAGCATCTCTTGCCAAGGTTTGGTAGCATCTGGTGTTTGGTACCTCCGCTGGGAGCATCCGGTGGCGCTATAGGAGAGCATCCGGCGCCGCCTATAGAAGCATCTCCCGCCATCGATGAAAGCATCCGGCGCCGCCTATGGGAGCATCTGGCGCCGCCTATAGAAGCATCTCCCGCCATTGATGAAAGCATCCGGCGCCGCCTATGGGAGCATACGGCGCCGCCTATGGGAGCATCTCTCGCATCGATGAAAGCAGCTCCCGACGACGAACGCCGTTGCTACGAGCGCGGGCGCTGATGCTCCCGACGGCGGCGCGATGCTCCCCACGGCACAGCGCGTTGCTCCCCACGGCGCCAGGAGTTGCTCCCGACGGCGAACGTCGTTGCTACGAGCGCGGGCGCTGATGCTCCCGACGACGCCCGGCTTTGCTACGGACGGCGCGGCGCGATGCTCCCCACGGCGGCCTACGGAAGCTCCAGCGACGGCCATCAGGTGCGGAGCACCTTCTCCGGCGACGGCGACGGCGTGTACTCCGGCGACTGCGGGCGTGTACTCCAGCGACTGCAGGCGACAGGCTGGGGGCACGACAGTTCTGTCTCAGTTTTTTTTTCCGCGAGGGACGAGGGAAGGACACGCAAAATACTGCTGCGTTGACCGGTAGTAGGGACACGTGTCAGCCTGTCCACCCGGGGGATCGGAGGAAATTATCCCCGGGGGACGCTCAGCGCTGGCCCTTCATTAAGGCAGCACCATCGTACGTACTCCTACATGCCCTTACATGGTTAATTAGACAGTGAAGAAAATGCAGACACCTGGCTAAAAGGTCAACGTCGAGTGCTACATGTAAGTGCATACCACCACAAGACAACCAGTAGCAACTTGAAAATTGATCACGAACGTTCAGACAGAGAAGGAAGTTTCAGACACATGAATAAATAATACTACTGACGGCGGTTCTGATAAATATTTAGCTAGCTTGTTCAGAGTGAAGCTAAAACAAGTAATTAGTCGAGAATATATATCACTAGATGGATGCGACTTGCGAGGAGTGATTAATAAGTAGGTAGGCAGCTAGCTAGTAGAGGTTGATGGAGGAGACGGCGAGGTAGGAGGCGATGAGCTCCTCGTCCTCCACGGCCAGCGCGCCTTGCATTGCCGGCCACCACTCCGGCGGCATGCTGCTGCTGCTGCTGCTGCTTCCGTCGTTCACAAAATTAGACACCTCGGCCATCGTCATCGTCGTCGCGTCCTCCGGCTGATCTGCAGCTGCGTCGTCGTCGACGTTGCGCGCGAAGCGGCCCTTCACCCTCGGCCGGCTGTCCGCCAGCGTCTTCCGGCAAGCGTACTAAAGAAAGATACAAAATCAACATGCGTGATGATGAGTATGCGCAGGGAACGATCGAGTTGGCGAGGTCGATAGCTAGAGATTAACGTGGTACGTACTGTTATTTTCTTCTGGAAGTTGCGTTGGTTGCGCTTGGTGCGGTACTTCTCGATGCGCTCCCGCCGCTCCTCCGCGCTGTACCTCCCCACCGGCGCCAGCGCCGGCGCCGCGGCATGCGCAGGAGCTTGTTGGAGGTCTCCGGCGCTCATTACACGCTGCATCGACGGCGAGGGGTAGTAGTGCTGCTGCTCTTGTAACAGAAGGTCACCGTAGCTGCTGGACGACATGGAGGGGTGCAAGGGGCCATTGCCGCTACTGCTGCCGTTGCTATAACAGGGAGTGGAGGAGGAAGAAGATGATGTGCTCCAGTGATACATCGTCAACTTGTTTTCTCTGTCCTGTGTCTGTGCGTTGTATGTCTGGTGTTTGGGGTTGTGAAACCGGCCTGGAGATCAACCATATATATACTGGTTGCTCTGCACGTCTGACCTCCTCAACGACTCAGGTCGCCAAGTCAACTCTGATTTGAAATGACCTACTACTACTACTCCACTACTTGTGCGATGACACCGCCATTCCAGCATTCGTACAACCAAATCTAATTCTAGTGCTGATCCATGGCTCCATCTTCCCTGGAACATGCACGGCACAACAATATGTGGGCAGTACACTGAGACATGAGAAACGCGTCTATCGAAAACAAGCTGGCAAGCATACATGATCTCTGCATGCTACGCACAGAGTGGCTCAATGCAGGAGGCACCATCACCAATATATGCAACTTTCCTGACACTCGAGAATCTCAATTGATCATGGTTCATGGATACACAGCACAAGCAGGAAAATAAAAGCTGGCAATCACAAACTCCGTAGAGCAAATGGGGGTTAAGGGCAACACTGCAGACGATTCAAGGAGACACGAGCAAGTTGGGCCGATCTCCTACTTTTCCCACTCATATCCTTAAAACCACATGCCTTTTTTCAGCACCTTCACATGCACTGTGCTCAACTTGCAGAGTTGACTACGAAACAACAAACAGGCCTCGCCACTCTGCTTGCTCCATGAAGCAAAGTCGCGATTCTACGTGGCAACAAATATTTTGCTGGTTTTTAAGTTCTATTAATCAAAAACAGAGGCTACCATGGGACGCAAAGGCAAATAGACCAAAAAGAAATGCATGGGGTTCATTTATATCCGAATCTGCAAAAACAAAGATCACCCGAAGCTCACTGGGGTGATCATCAATAACTTTCGAATGATTAAATGCAAGTGTGAAAGACAGCCCTTGATTAGACTTTTTCCCTCCAAAGTCTGCCGCGTTACTATCATTACCTTCAAAAAGTGAATCTCCCAAGATTTCGGTGGGGGCGAATCATTAGCGCCTTTGAACATTGCAGGCTACAAGATAGACCCCCACAAGAATCTCTGTTGTTTCGAGCATCCATTTGACACAAGTTTGTTGCTATAGATCCCCGGACGTTGTTTTCAGTTGGCTATTGGTTGGTAAGATCACTGGAAGTGTCCACGACCAATCAAAAGACTCTATTTCTCCTATAATGATACGCCTTCTGATGAATCCCTACAGTAGCCCACTCAAGAGCCTGACTACACGAAGCTCGCCAACCTTCAAGTGGCCTTAGCCAACCGACAAGATAAAGTCAAAGCGCACTAGTCTATCATATTGCAAAAAGATCTGATTGCCTTTGGTATGCAGCAAATTGCTTGAATTGTATACTCCAACAGTTACTATGATTTCCTTTCAGATACAACCTGCAAAAAATGTCAACACAAGAGTAACATTGCAACCAGATGAGTTAAATCATTGACATCTTAGTGCATCGAGAGAAAACTCAATATGATCACGGAAAGGGGGAAAAGGAGTCTACACTGAAGCAGTGGATGTTTGTCAATGAATATAAGATAACGAAAACAAGTGGGACTATTAGGATAAAGCGCAGTTCTTGTAAAATTTACTTTTTTCTAGTAGGTCAACTATAAAAATAGTCCCAGCATTATAGCATGAGCGGGAATGCAATAATTGTTCAATTAAGTTGTATAACAAACATACAGAAACGAGAAACCGACTAGAAAGATTACTATTTAAAGAGTTTATTTAAGAGCCAAGAGATCACAAACCGATTTAACTTCTCTTATAGGACACATAAGGTACACCAGCATTGATATGTAATATGAAGGGACAGCCAATGTGTCACTTCAAATGTCATAATATTTGGTAAAAGAAAAGGGAGTCTGATAAGACTTCTCTTTATAGTGCCATGCATGATATGGAGAAAAGATTTCTGTTCTGCCCCCACATCGTCCTTTGGGTGCATCTGTGGGGTGAGGCCTTTTATTGATGGCCTGGTCTCTTAAAGTCTTTTCATGTCTAATTCTTTGAAATTACTGCAGTAAATTCATGCCTATGTTTATATCTGGTATAGTTAAATTTCAAAGATAATGCCAATTAATCCCTTTTTCCTGAAGAAATGATTTGTCCTCACAGTACGTTGTGCAATATGCATCTAGTTTTAGAGTCAGTGCATTTGATTCCAAGGCAACAACGGAAAAGGTCTATGGCAAGATATCCTTTTTAGAGACTGCCAACATCATTTTTACCAATCCAGGTATTCCTAGTAAAGAGGATAGAAAGACTAAAGGAAATAGGTTGAGGCTTCTTCAGGAAGCCAGTAAAGCCTAATGTTCGCCAACTTGGCATATTGGCCGTCGATGGCAATTTTGCAGGTAGATTTATTTCCATCTGAAAGAAGAACCTGCACTAACTGAGCCATACTGTAGAACCATTGCAATGCTAGGGCAAAGTTTGCGGGATTTTTATTTATGCATACAGTAGAAATTTACTTCCTAATTATAAACCACCAAAAAAACGTAGTACAGTGCTATCTTGCAGGAATGGTTGTATCAGTATAATATCACAAGAAGTCAAGTAATGCTATTATCTCAAGTCTAGAGGAGAAAACACAAATTTTCATGCTTTATACATATATTTTCTGTATTAATCTCAATTCCAAATCAATATTTAGTGAATTTTGTGATTATTAAGCTGTATGTTTCATTGCCTGAGTAAGACTGAGTGAGATTTTTCAGGACAAATCACAATTTCAGTCCAAGTGTGTGTTAGAGAGGGACTAACTGGAATCCAATATATATTATTTTTTGGGACTTTAGGAATTGCTAAGTTGCAAGGGTCATGAAGACAAAATCATGATTTTGGTTCAGAAATATGTGGGCAAGTATTAATTGTTAACTACTCCCTCCGTTCCATATTAGATGACTCTCAAATAGATGTATCTAGTACTAAAATATGTCTAGATACATCTATGTGGGAGTCATCTAATTTGGAACGGAGGGAGTACGTATCATACACAACAATCTACTCCACAATTTAATTTCTATTTTTCCTTCTAGAAAAAAGTCTTCAGAGTATTCGTCCAACTAGCTTTATTGGTTTTACTGTGATTATTCCTGATACAAGTTTGAGTATCCTTTTTAGTTATTATTCTTAGTTCTGCGCAACTATATGTAGTGCATGCATTTTCACTATAGACTAGTTTTCCTTTTCTTCAGCAACGGCCAGCAATGTGGCAACCAAGGCATCATATAAGGTCAGTAATTTTTGGTGGAAATTATGATGCACGCTTTGTATGTCCATAAGAACAGATACGCACAAGATACAACTTTGTTTACTATTTGTCCGTAATTTACTATTTGTAAATTTTTAGCAACGTTCAAAAAAGCGCTGAAAAGCGCTCGCTTAAGCGTCTAAGCGAGCGAAGCGAGCAGAATCGCTCAGCTTTTGGGCTTAGCTGCCCATTAGGCGCTAAGCGCAGAAAAGCGGGCCGCTTTCTTCTCAGCGTACGCTTCCTCCTGTTTCAGCGGCGCCGAAGCGGAAAACCGCGGCGACTGAGCGCCCGATGGCAGCGGCGGGAGAAGGAAAAATTGGGGCAGAATTAGAGGGAAAAGGCAAGGAGAGAGAGGGAAAACCGGGCTAGGGTTAGGAGCCAGTCGAATCGGCCACTTCCTCTCTCGAATCGGCCCGGGGGACAGACGAGGCGAGCTCGAGGTCCTCCCGCGCCGCCATTGGAGCTGTGCCTCCTGCACCGCCGTTGAAGCCCCTCCCGCCTCTGACGCCGCCGTTGAGCTCCTCCTCCAGGCTAGCCCCTTCCTTCTCCAGCAGGCAGCGCGCCGCCGGTCAAGCTCCTTCCACACCGCCGCTCGAGCTCATCGGCAGACGCCAGGGTTGAGCTGCCTCCTCGTCGCCGGCTTTTCCTTGTGCGCTGGACGCCGGGTTAGATCTACTGCCTCTATCGTTCCTTCTATTTCGATTTGGGGGAATAGTGGATTGTGGCTGTCTGTGTTGCAGCTTGTGTGTGGGGCAGTGAGGCTCTCGATTTGGTGTTGATTCCATGAGGTTGTGTGTGCTAGGTGCGAGTCAGTGAGGGCTGTGAGTCAGAGAGACCTTGTGCCGTGCGTGTCTGCCTGTATGCTGCTGCTGAGTGTGCTAGCAGATTGGCTTTTGCTTGCAGTTTGGTGTGTTTCTAATCCACATTCTTCCTTCAAAATATAACATTACATGTTTAGGATAAAAAAATACAAGTATTTAGGTTTATTTATGCCTAGAATAGCTTCCCTAATTCTCTGTCCGTGCTGTTTCAACAAAACGCTTAAGCTTCAATTCCTCTGAGCGGAGCCTCACCGCTCGCTTACCGCTTACCGCTTTTTTGAACGTTGATTTTTAGATACCTCTATCAAGTGGACACTGCGATCCATTATCCATGTTGATGTTTTGGAGGATCCTCTGACTTAAGTATTTGCGCATCTTAATTCCAAGCAGAATATTCTCTGGTTCATTTTGAATGTCATTGTAGCCTCTTATTTGCAATCATGGTTCCTAAAATATTTATCCATTTAGCATGTGGCTATAATATCGATTTTTTCTTGTGCAGGTCTGACCCGAAGCACTCTGTTGTGTGTAGTATTACATATTACTTTTTCTGAAGTTGGGGCTTGTATTACAAATCACAAATGTCAGTGGCGTTACAATCTCTGTTGGTCAGTCCAGCCACGCAGAGAGGCACTGATCCAATTAAAACAACATCACTCCCTACAGTACGACCTTACACGGCAAGTTCATAAGCAACTGAGTTCTCAGAATGGTTCACTCTAGAACTAGCAGACCTGGGAAACATATGGAGCAAGTCTCAGGTACCTTTAGCAATACCCGCAATAGCAGATTTGGAGCCATTTGATGAGTTCAGTTTGCAGATAACAGCGGCACAATCATTCTCCAGTGTCACTGGACCACTGTGCATCGTAACGATGGCTTTGGTGGCCACCAGCAGTAGCTTCAGTGTATTCAGAGTTTGGGCAGTGAGGGATTTTACCCTAAGTTGAGAGGAGAACCATACCCTTGTGATCGTGAATAGCTTTTTTGTGTAGTACTCCCTCCGTTCAACAATAGATGACTTCCACTTGTCTTGATATAAATGTATATGGACACTAAAATATGTCTAGATACATCCATATTTGGACAAGTGGAAGTCATCTATTGTTGAACGGAGGGAGTATTATATTTTCTATAGAGCAAGAATACTTCATGAAGAGAAAACTGCATATGCTTGGAGATGGTATGAATGATGACATGGTGTCGTCAGGAGCCACTTCAAGCTACCGGGTCTGAATTCAGATTACAACTAAATGTAAAAAAGGTTTATTCATCAATTGTAGATCAGCTACCTTACTGATTTTGCATGACACTGTCATTTCTTTGCTTGATCTGCTAGGCACTAGGTACAGTTTAGTTATGAGGTGTGAACTGTAAGTTGGATTTTGGCCCATCATTGTAGTTGGTTGCTTGGTGATTAGAATGGAGAATTTCACTTTCTTCGTCTTGGTTCGTATTCTTAGTTCCACCCCTTTATTTTGGCATCACCAACCATAAACTATGTGAGGCCACATCACTATCCCCACTGCATCCAGGCCGATAGAATAGCAAGCAGGCCACATAATTACCAAAGAGCCCCCCCCCCCCCCCCCCCCCGCCCCCAACACGACCTGATCACCCATGCAACCCCACCAGGTACCAGACAATGTTTAACGTGTTGTCAGCGGCGCGAAGAAGCGTGGCTATCCACTGGTGCTCCTGAAAACTCATTACCTTACACACTACTTGTTCTTAACATTTGTCACCACTATCCAGCACATCTAAAGCAAGAGATATGATGGAAAAGATTTGATAAGGCCTCTTACATTGGATGATTTCTTCTTGAAAGGCACACGCTTAAGAAAGCCCAAGAAAGGAATATAAGAGGGACGGTGCAGTTTTTGTCTTCGCTTTTCTGCAAAACCGACAAGACTTTTAAACTTGTTTCGAAGGCAGCATAACATATCATTTTTTTATTCTTGATAGTAAAACCAATAAATAATATTTTTTAAAGGATTTCCCTGTTTGAGAACATTATTTATCGTGACCTTATTCCTAAACCATATAAAGGTAAAGCTTCAAGTGGCATTTGCTTGTTCTCTTAAATAGCTTGACATTAGTGCAAGAATGAAAATAATTGACTGGAAAAAAAGCTGTTTCACCCAAAAAAATATATCTTACGAGCTCAAGAGAGTTATGAATACTGATAGGAAAGTTGCGAGTAGCGAATGTAGACATGGTTGCTAATTCAGGAAATAATAAAAATTAATGATGAATAGATCATATCACCTGATCTAGCTGTAGGCATCTCCACCTTACTAGATACACAAGAAAACTTTAGTGGCTTCTCATGTATTTTAGCAACATCGTTCTCCAAACAAGCATTGGGTTTCTTTGAATTTTGTTCTTTCAACTCATTATTTTTCCTAGTTCTGTTGCTGGACCCTTTATCACAAACAAAAGCAGCTGAACTGATCTCTTGACTATTGACAGTATTTTCCACTGAAATCAATCCTCTTGCATTACTGTCAACGAGTTCAGCCTTATAACTCATAGTATGTTCTATGTTTTCAGCAAGATTTTGCTCTATTTTGTCCTTCATACCTTGCTCTATGGGCGGTACAATGTCTTTGCATAAATCAATACTAAACAGAACTGCAGGATTTAATGGTCTCTCCTCATCTCTCACAACTGGTGAGCACCCCAATGATTCTGCAGTACCTCTGTGACCTTTTGGGTCAATTGGAACGTCGTCAGGTTTTTCTACACCCTTATTCTCAAGACAAACATCTGAACAAGAAGGAATTTCATGATCCAGAGGTGCCTGATCCTCCATCTCAACAGTCGTGCAGCTAGTCCCATATCTTGCATCAGCCCTAGCATAATCTACGATGTCACTAGTTTGGTCAGGACCCTCGTCCTCAGCTGTAGTGTCAGAAAGCTCCATAGTCTGGGGAACAGAAGAACATGCTAACTTAACATCAGAAGATAAAGGAGCACTGTCACCTGCGATGATATTTATTGTGCATGATTCTGTAGCATCTAATTCCATTGCATCCTGAACAAATTCAACATGCTCGTCAATGCATTTCTTGTCAACAGGAGAGGCGACACAAGCCTGTGCATTGCGAGCCATAAAAATCTCACTGTTTTCAGATTTATCCAAAATGGTATGAATCGCAGCATTGTGAGCTTCACTTCTGTTAGCTTGTAAGGTCTCTTCTTGAGTTTCAAGTGCCATTTCACTATCACCGGTAGACTGCTCTAGTCGCTTGGCAAAGGGAGACACATCAGCATCACGACGTTTTTCACATAACACTTTGGTGGGATAATTTATGGGTGAAGCCAGTAGTTCATCTTTGTTGGGAAAAGGTTCTAGATCTGTTTCCAAAGATTGCAGATCACCTTTAAAAGATGTAGGATCCCAACCAATCCAGTCACCCAGCTTATACTTTGTTGAATCTAGTTGCTCATTTGGTAACAATCTATCAATTTTAATTGTTTCTTTGTAGAAATATTTCTTCCTCGTAGCTTTGGAGATTAGCGACCTGATAATGAACAGATGGCATAATATTGCATCATGACTCAATACATTCCTTAATAGAAAATCGTGCAAAGTAAAACGAAAGAACCAAGCGTTGCATGTTGAAACAAAGAGGCTGAAGAGAAACTAAAAGTTGTTTTCACACCAAAACACCATGTTCACCAGCTGTACAGGAACAAAAGAATACTTGAAACACTAGAAACTAGGGACAGAAAAAAGAGGAGGCCTCTGCCCTTTATTAGACTAAATCACAATTCATCAAATGAAGCATGCTAAGATAAACAATCAGAAAAATATATACATGAAACATGCTTAAGAGGTCTGAATGGCCGAAACTCTCCAGGTAATACATATACGACTCACCTGCAGTTTACGGACATAGCAGCTTTGGCCCGCTGTGTAGAAAGGCCAAGCAAATATGCACATAAATTTATGACATCATAGGGGCCTCTAATTTCATTAGCATTATGAGCAGCACTTGAAATGATGAGATTCTTTCCTTTAGTCCAGTCCACCAGCAGCTAAAAACAGAAGAAAAGGAGTGCATGCATTAGCAAAAGAAGAAACAAGTCGGAACTGACATATGAAATTCTAAGCTAGGGGTGCAGATGTCTCTATGAACCAGTGGTTTGAGCATAGTAAAGGTGAGATGAACTTGCTAGACCAAAACAAAAAACACAAGCAACAATGTTGCAGAAGTAGTAGATTGTATGCAGGTATGCGTGAAAGGTCTCAGAGCATGGTGGTAATGAAAATTAAAGTAGTAGATTGTTTGCATTCAATGTGACGGAATAACCAAAGAAGAGTAACGTAGATAACCTTGGCTTCAGCTAACACTTGTCTCCTTGAATTGACATCGTCAATGAGGGGAGAGTATGCAATCTCAAAATGTATCCCCCTCTGCAATCAGATGGATATATAGTTAGTTGAGCAATACAGACATTAAACATTGATTCTGTGAAGGGTGGGAACGGAGACAGTGACAGGCATAGCGATTGATTACCTGTAGTGCAAGCTTGATTATAGGGAGCCTGAGACGGAACGGCAGTTTGTGAGAAAAGTCGATTGAGATAACATCAATCTCTGTGGCGGACTGGCAGAGATGGTCGAGCGCGGCCTGGGTGAGGGGGCGCGCGGCGACGATGTCATATGTGCGGAGGAGGCGGGCAGCGGAGGGGGCGAGCGCGGACGCGGCGGCGGCGGGAGAGTCGAGGGAGAGAGTGATGCGCGTGTACTGGCGGAAGGGCTCGTCGGTAGGGGATCCGTTGCGAGAACGGTGGAAGGAAGCGGAGGAGGGGAGCGGGAGGGAAGATAGGGCGGGGAAGGGAGAGGTGCGGCAGCGGTCGGCGTCGGCGAGCAGACCGCGGTGCGGGTGGTCGAGTGCGACGGCAGCGTAACCTAGCTCCAGGGCGCGCGCGGCGGCGAGAAGGCGGGAATTGGGGTTGGATGAAGGGAGGAGGCTGAGGTCGAAGAAGAGAAGCGCCATGGATTCAGTTCGCGCCGCCGGCTCCGTCCGCCAAGTCCTGGTCGTCTTCACCAGAGGAAGACCGGCTGCTGCTGTGCTAGAGGAGAGGGTCGGCCGCTGTTGCTGCTTGGTGGAGGAGGTCGGTCAATGCTGCTTGGTGGACGAGGCCGACCGCTGCTGCTGATGACCCGAAAATCTCCAGCCGCCGCTGCTGCTTGGTGGACGAGGCCGGCCGCTGGTGCTACTGGCCTGGAAATCTCCGGCGGCCGGAGAACAGGGTCGCGGGCGCGGTGGCGACTCGCTTCCGGCGGACGGAGGAGAGGGACGCGGCCGGAGGAGAGAGGTGGCGGCGCACGCGCGCGTGGGCGGCAGCTAGGTCACGGCAGAGGGGTGGCGGAGCACTGGGGAGGCCGCGCTGGTGCTCAAAGAGGCAGCTCGAGCGTGGGGGCGATGCGTCTGTGGCGGCGGCGAGTTTTGGCGGCTGCCTGAGTCGGGGGCGAGGCGGCGGTGGCGGCGGCTAGGTCACGGTGGACGGGAGAGGGAAGGCGCCTGGCTCGAGCGAACAGTTATTTTCGCTTGGCGGTGGCATTCTTCTCGCCGTAATTTCGTGCCGCTCCGCGCCAAAATATTTTTTTCTTAGGTAGTATTAGCACCAGGCATATAGGAACTGTGTTCATATGACAACTTGCAAACCTTGAAAAAAGTGATAGGACAACTTGTAGCTTAGGTCATCTCCTGCAGGGCTGCTCATTTGATTTGAGCAGGTCCGGACAAAAGTAGACCCCTGCGGGGCTGCTCAACCCTCGCCTGGGTTCGTTTTGGGTCCGTGGCTGTTCAAACCCAGACCAAATTTGGTCCAGATTTGAGTAACCCGCGGACGGGAAACGGACCCGCGCGCGGCCGCGTCAGCGCTAGGTCAAAGAGAGTGGCCCGCCGGTCAGTGACCGTGGCGACGGCTCGCCTCCCCCACCGGTCCTATTAAATGGGACCGTGGCCACGCGTCCTTCCCCAGGCGCACCAGTCCCCACACTTTCCCCGCCCCCTCACTGTCCACTCTCCACTCTCCTCGCCTCCCTCGCCGTCGGCCGCGAAAACCCTAGCCGCAGCTGGTTGAACTGGGGGAAGGCCGCCAAGAACTACCATGAGGCCAACAGCTCCCGCCGCCGCGCACCCTCCCCCACCCCTCTCCTACCGCCACCGCCACCTCTGACGCGGGCCGCCCGCGCTCTGGCGGAGCAGGTGTCCCCTCCTCCTCATCCTCCCTCTCAAGGGCCCGCCGCCCCTTTCCGCCTAGTTCCGGCGCGCGTCCGCGACCGGCCCTACCTCAATAAGAGGAGGTGCCATTGGTACTCGGACCGCGCGATCCCGGTGCCCTGGCCGGACGTGCACCTGCCGGACGGGTGGCACTTGAACCAGGATCGCATCCCGGTGCCGCCCGTTCCGAGGAGCGGGCTCGAGCGGGAGGTGGAGATCCACCGCCGCCGGGACGAGCTCCCGCCTGACTTCTGCCGCGTTCGCCGTGGACAGTCCCCATTGGGACACCTGGTTCACGGACGAGCACGACCTGCGCCGCAGGTCGTACTTTGGGGCGCGCCAGGCGCGCGGCGCGGCCCAGTACCCGCCGCCCTCTCCTCCACGCCCGGCGCGGCGTGGTCCCGCGGCGCCCCCCCCCCCCCCCCTTTGCATCGGCGACCCCGCGCCGGTCGTCAAGGACGAGCCACTGGAGGAGCCCACCAGTGGTACGAGGAGGAAGACGACGAGGAGGAGGAGGCCGCCATGGCGCAGCCCAGCGAGGAGCTGCAGCTGGCCATGGCCATCTAGGCCTCAGCGCGGGAGGCGGAAGAGACGGCCGCGGCGGAGGAGCGCGCCGTGGCGGACGCGCTCGCGGCAGTGGCCGCCCACGAGGCGGTGGAGTCCAGGGCGGTGGACGAGGCCTTGGCGGCCATGCGCACTCAGGCCGCGCCCTACCCCCACGAGGAGGAGGCCGACGAGGACGAGCGGGACGAGAACCAGCCGATCCTGGCGTGGTTCGCGCCCCTCGTCAGCATGCAATGGGAGTGGACGGGGCCACCGCCGGTGGTGGACGGGGCGGCGCCCCTGCCCGCCACCCAGCCGCCCACACCTCAGCGGGCCGCCGCGCTCCCCCCACCTCGCCCCTGAGACCCCGGAGTACATCATCCTGGACTAGAGATGCTCCGGGGGGAACTCCGGCCGCCGCGACGCCACTGGCCAGTGGCCATCTAGCTAGGGCTAGATTTTTTAATATTGTATAAACCTATGGGCTCCTCTAGGCCCTACCGTATCTATAAACTTGTCCGTTTTTGGTATGAGCAGGCCCGCAAGGGGCACCTGGCCCGGTCCCTGTCCGCGCAGCACGGACCGCTGCTCAAACAGACAAATTGCGGACCAATGCTCAAACAGACGAATTGCGGACCAAATTGGTCTGCAAATGAGCAAGCCCGTAGGATATGACCTTAGGCCCCTTGGTGAGCGTCAAGATGGCAGTTTTACCCGTGGGGACGGGTACCCGCGGGCATATACCCGCTAAGAACCGGGATGGCGGGCATATTTCCCCCACTGGGATAGGCTGGCGGGTACCCGATAGCTTAACGAGGTGGGGAGGGGGGCAAAATCGCCCCATGGATGCTCCATGGATACCCGTTAGGTACTGACATGTGGGACAAGATATATTTTTTAACCTAAAAAATCTCTACACGAGGCCCACTGACTATACCTAAGCCCAACAAGTCAACAACCTTTCCTATAGTACTCATCCTCTTTGTTTACTTCTGAGGTTTTGAAACCACTCCAATGCTTGCGATGGTGACGCGTGGACGCACCCGCGGGTTTTCTTCTACATCTCCTTCAGCTCCACTATCAATCTCCTTCTTCGGCTCCCGGTCTTGGAGATCTTCTTCCGTAAGTCTCTTCTGTTTGTTGTGAATCTAAAACTGAAAACATTCCCTGGCAGAAACAGCACGAAACAGAAACACGACGAGAAAACGATATACGGACCTTGGGGGATCCGGGGGATTATATAGAAAAAATATACGTAACGAAAGAAAAGTCTAGGTCGAAAACGAGTTGGAGAGGGGCTCCGGGGCGCCCATGCCATAGGCTGGCGCGGCCAAGGGTGGGCCACGCGCCCTCATGGTGTGGAGCCTCCGAGCACCTTCTCCAACTCCTCTTCGGCTCGGTATTTTTTATATTTTCCAAAATCAATAATCAATTACTGAAAAGGCAATTCGCGAACTTTTTCTTAACAGAACTGTTACCTATTCCAAAACTAACTCTGCAGATTCTGGAATCTTCCCTCCGATGAATTTCTCCAGAGTCATTACTTGAATAACATTCACATCTTCATCATAGGAATCCCCAGAAATATAATGTTTGAGTCTTTGTCCATTTACCACTTATGTAGTGTTATCTTTGAGGGAAGCAATTTTTATTGTACCCGAGCGATACACTTCTTCAATAACATAAGGTCATTCCCATCAGGAGAGTAATTTTCCTGCAAAAAATCTGAGACGATACCGATACAATAGAACTTTCTCACCAACATGAAACTCTCTTTTAAGGATTCTTTTATCATGCCATTGTTTAACTTTTTCTTTAAAGAGCTTTGAATTTTCATAAGTTTCACATCTCCATTCATCTAAATGATTCAAATCAAGCATTATTTTCTTACCGGCAAGTTTAAAATCTTTATTTAATTCTTTTACTGCCTAATAAGCTTTGTGTTCTAACTCTAAAGGAAAGTGACAAGCTTTTCCATAAACCATTTTATAAGGAGACATATCCATAGGATTTTTATAAGCAGTTCTATAAGCCCATAAAGCATCACTCAACTCTTCCTAGATTTATTAACAGTTTTTTTTGCAAGATAGATTTAATTTCTCTATTTGATAATTCTACTTGCCCACTGGTTTGAGGATGATAAGCTGGGGCAATTCTATGATTAACATCATATTTACCAAGGGTCTTTCTAAAACTGCCATGAATAAAATGAGAACCTCTATCAGTCATAAGATATCTAGACACACCAAACCTAGGAAAAATAACATCTTTAAGCATTTTTATCGAGGTTTCTCCATCAGCACTTTTAGCAGGTATAGCTTCTACCCATTTAATAACATAATCAAAAGCAACAAGTCTATGAGTATAGCCATTTGAAGGAGGAAAAGGACCCATAAAGTCAAATCCCCAACAATCAAAAGGTTAATAGCAAGAGAATAACTCATAGACATTTCATTACGTCTAGAAATATTCCCGACTCTTTAACATTCATCGCAAGATAAAATAAATTTGCGTGCATCCTTAAAGAGGTTAGGCCAATAAAAACCTGATTGTAGAACCTTATGTGCGGTACTATCTCCAGCGTGATGTCCTCCATAAGCACTACTATGGCACTTCTTAAATATCTCATGTTGTTCAAGATCTGGAACACATCTTCTCATAATACCATCTACTCCTTCTTTATATAAATGTGGGTTGTAGCATCCCTGGTTTTTGGAAAACTCAAAAATCACAAAAATTTGAAACTTTTTGTTTTCATGTTATGCAAATCACCAAAAACCAAATGAGATGCAAGAAACAAAATGAAATAATACATATTTCAACGAAATTGGAATCCACTATAACTCTATTCCATAAACCCTAAACATTAGTCAAATAAATTTTCTTTATTCAATAGTTATTATATATTTCTTTAACAAACCCTATTATATAAAGTGGTTTCCTAAACATGTTTTCCAAATGATTGTTTTCAACTCCTATCCAAAAATAATGATTCATATTTTAATTAATGGAATATTTTCAAAGCCAAATTTATCCACATAATCTCCTTTGAATTTCTAAATCAAGTATTAAGGTTTTGATAAAAATACCTCTTGGTTTAAATTGTCTAATAACTTGAGAGAAACAATATTTTAAAAATGTTTTAGGTCTCTAAATTTTATTTGACCCTAGTTAAAATTAATTATTTATCTATTTTAAATAGCCCTAAGTTGCAATTAGTTATTTTAATCATATTTTGAAAATACAAATTCTTAAAGTTGTTGGAAACCATACACATTTGTTTTTTATTGAAAGACAATTTTATTACAAAATTATAGTTTTTGATTTGAAATAATTTGGAATAATTAATCATAAGTTATGGAATTAAGAATAAAAAACAGAAAAGAAAAAAGAAAAAAGAACAAAAAAACAGAAAGAAAGAGAGAGCAGCAGGCCAGTCCACCACCCGCCCTCTCTCTCTCACGCGAAGGCCAAGGCATGTCCAGTGCGCAGAGGCCCAGCAGCCCACCCCGATCATCCCCTCCCCTCTCTCACTGCGCTCTGGGGCCCACAGATGACGTCAGTGTGACGTGGTCGTCTTCAACCTGTGGTAGCCGAAGAAGCATTTGTTTCGGCCGATTTAATCCGTCTTGATTACGGTCAATTGTGGCCATCAAATCTTGTTCCGCACCTCACCCCTTAAAGCCACCACTCTCCTCTATGTTTCCCCCCATTCTCTTTTAAGAATCATGCCCCGAGGCTCGCATATTTTCTCGCCAGAGCTCGCAGCTGCCGCCGGCCATCTTCGTCGATTCCGGCAAGGTAGTTCATCACCCTTTGTCCACGTTGGTTCCCCGTGGTTTCCCATGCCCGTGCGCACCTCTCTGATTTTTTGTTGTTGTTTCTCTTGCATCTCTTCTGCCGCATCAAGCTCGCCGAGGTTCGCCGGAGCGGCCACCGTCCGCATCCACATTGGGCTGCAGTTACAGGAGGCCAGCGCCCGCTTCATAGTCACCATCAGAGTCACCTAGTCGTGGCGCACCTCCCCGTGTCGCCTAGTCAGCTGCGCGCGTATTGCTTATTTGTTGCTCGATGCAACGCCTAACCGGACCAAGCCCAATCCTTATCTGTGGCCCTGCGCAGCCCTTAGCGGCCCAGCTATTTTTCTGGATTTGTTCCAGAATAAAAATAATTAGGAGTTTTACATATTAGTCCATGTAACTTAAATTTTTTTTTTGACACCATTACTGTGGGGGAAACCCCCACAGCCCCCCATTTATTAAATAAATAAAAAAGTTATGTACAAATGTACAATATGTACAAGAAGATTATGGGAGTGAATTAATCCATGATGTCAAAAAAACAGAGTCTGCACTCTTCACCCTGTACTTAAGCAGAGTGACTTCCTGTGTAAACAGGGCCTTCCAACCTCTGAAAGTTGGCTTGATGTTCTTGAAGATCCATCCATTCCTTTGCTTCCAGATGCACCAGCAAGCCAGGATCACAATCTCCACAAAACAAGAACCAGCAAAATGCTTTCTGGCATACATGATAGCATAAGATGGTGTGCCAGGTATCCAAGGAATCTGCAAGTAGTTCCAAATCCTTGTACTGAATGTACAATTGAAAAATAAGTGTCTCCAATCCTCAAGAACATGGTCAGGGCACAGGACACAATCAGATGATGAATTAATGGTCCAATGTCGTCGAATTAACATGTCCCTGGTATTAATTCTATCATGCAGGATAAGCCAAGCAAAAAATCTATGCTTAGATTGACACTTGCTCCTCCAAATTGCAAAAGAAATTGGATCATCAGGGACATCAGAAAAATGGTGTTTATAAAATGAGCTAGGACGTAATCTGCCACTAGAATGTGGGCTCTTCCATTGATCTGTAATACCAAGTTGCAATGTAAAATGACCAATCATGCCTTTCAATAATCTAAGCTCTTCATTTGCTTGAACTGACAGGGGTAAAGCAAAGTTCTGGAGACAATCTGTGCCAAGCAGGAAATCATTTACAGACTGAAATTTGTCTTTGGCAAAAGAAAAAAGTCTTGGGAAGGTTATCTTAAGAGGTTGAGGCTGCCATTTGTCTTCCCAAAACAATATTGTGAAACCATTGCCCACACAGCATGTAGTGTAGTTCCTGTAACTCCCAGATAATGCCAATATATTTTTCCACCAAAAAGAACCAGACTCAACCACAGCATGAGGAACAGCCTTATAATAGTAAGCATCAGTAACAAGTTGCACCCAGGGCAAGGCTTCCTGATTATAAAGTTTATCAAGATGTTTTAATAAAAGGGCAGAGTTCTGGATTTTCAAGTTAATTACTCCCAGCCCTCCCTTTTTCTTTGGTTTGCACACCATATGCCAAGCTGCAAGTGATTGAGCTTTTTCCTTTCCTCTTTTACTCCACAAGCAATGCCTTCTTGCTCTGTCAATAACCTCAATGACACCAGTAGGAATAACAAGAGAAAGCATATAATAGGTTGGCAAGGATGATAACACAGAATTCACTAGCACCAGTCTATCTCCATATGACAAAAAAGAGGAGGTGGCAGAAAGTCTCCTTTCAACTCTATCAATCAAAGGAGAGAAATCCTTGATAGAGGGTTTAGTGGTACCCATAGGCAAGCCTAGATAAGTGAAAGGCATAGACCCAGTTTTGCATTGGAAAAGTTCAGCCAGAGCATTAGCTTCCTCAGCAGTTAAGTTGATAGGAATTATAGATGATTTATGAAAATTGATTTTCAGGCCTGTAAAAGCAGCATAGGTGTTGAGAATATCCTTGAAAACATCCAGGTCTTTGGCACATGCTGGAAGCACCACAATAGTATCATCAGCATACTGAATTATAGGAAAATCTTTACGGACTGGGATAGGAGAGGAAAGTAGACCATCAGAGTACGCTTTGTTTACTAAACTCTGTAATAAATCAGCTCCTTCAACAAAAAGAAGTGGAGACAAAGGATCTCCCTGTCTAACTCCTCTTTTGCAATGAAATTTCTTCCCAGGTATTCCATTGAGTAGAACAGAAGAAAAACCTGATGCTAAAATTTCTCTTACCCAATTGAGGAATAAATCTGGAAACCCCTTAAATTTTAGGACTTGTATAATGGCATCATGGTCCAAAGTGTCAAAGGCTTTTTCAAAGTCAATCTTGAGAACCACAATTTTTCTTTTGGACTGTTGACACTGATGCAGAAACTCAAAAGACCAAGCAAGGCAATCCTGGATGGTTCTTCCCTTAATAAAACCATATTGGTTATCATGAATTGTATCACAAATCACATTTTGCAACCTATTAGCAATAAGCTTGGTGACAAATTTGAGACAAGTATTAGTCAAGGAGATAGGTCTGAAATCATTGACAGTTTCAGGAGAGTTTGATTTTGGGATAAGAGTGATATATGAGTCATTAATACTTTGTAAAGATAAATTCCCTGAATGGAAATCATGGCAGAGCTTTGTGAAATCTTCCTTTAACACCTCCCAGCATTTTTTAACAAAGAGTCCATTGAAACCATCAGGGCCTGGTGCTCTATCAGTCTTAAGGGATTTCATAACTGAAGTAATCTCTTCTGTAGTAAAAGGCTCAACCAAGCATTGTAAACTAACAGTTGGATGTAGGATATTGGAGAGATCTAAAAGTTGTGATGTGACAGAGGAGACTCCCATTCTGTTCTTGAAACAAGTCCAAAAAGCAGCTGCCTTGTGATGATGATCTATTAAAGATACACCTTCCTCGTTTTTAATTTCAGCTATAGTGTTAAATCTATAACGCTGTGTAGCTTTAGCATGGAAAAATTTAGTATTTTCACCACCAAGTTGCACCCAACGGATAGTGCATCTATTCTTCCAATATGCAGACTGAGATAACAGCAACTTTTGCAAGTGAGCTTTAACAATGTTTCTGAAATTGAATTCAGGTCTACTGAGGTTTCTCTCCTCCTCTAGAGTATCCAAGATTAAAATCACCTTATTGCATTTAGCAATTAATAGCTTCAAGTTTGAAAGATTTCTACCCCATCTCTTGAGCTCATGTCTGATGTTTTTTAATTTAGCAGTAATAGTGGCCGCTATGTTATTCTTCCTAACAGGCCACTTCCAGACTCTAGCAACAAGATCCATAAAACCAGGTTGATGTATCCAGTGATTTTCAAATCGAAAAATCTGAGCTTTAGGAATGTTGGTGGATATGGAAATAACACATGGCACATGATCAGATGTTGACTTAGCCAAGGGCATAACCAAAGTGTTAGGAAAGTTCAAAGTCCACCAAGTGCTAGTAAAGAACCAATCAAGTTGCTCAAGCAGAGGTTGATCTTGCATATTAGACCAAGTAAAGGATCTACCTTTTAAAGGCAATTCAATCAGGCCTAGATGACTAATAATTTCATTGAAAATGAATATATCATTCATATCAGCTCCAGGTTTGTTCCTGTTCTCCACTGATCTAATAAAATTAAAATCTCCCACTATCAACCAATTTTCATAAGTAGGAATTGATAAATCAAAAAGCCATTGAACAAAGAAGTCCCTGTCAGGGCCACTACAGGGACCATAAACAGTAACCAAAGTCCATGTAGAGAGATTATGTTTTGAGGTAAAATTAATCTGAATGGCAGACTTGAAACAATCAATCAATTCTCCATCAAAAATGGAACTATTCCATAGAACAATAATTCCACCAGAAGCTCCCACAGAAGGAGAGAAGACAAATTTGTCAAACCTTTTTGGACAAAAGGATCTAATAAAACTGTGATCAAAACTTTCACACTTAGTTTCTTGCAGGCAGATAACTGCACATTGGCTCTCTTCAATTTTGTTATAAACCAGAATTCTCTTATTTTTATCATTTAAGCCTCTGATATTCCAATCCATCACTCTCCAATCCAATAAAAATTGTGGTGTATTATCCATTGACAAAGATAATAAAAGGAACAAAATAGCTAGACCAGCCAGCTACCAAACGAACACCATTCATCAAAGCAGAGTAACAATAACAGGGGCCTATCAGGTTCAGGGATAAACACTTGGGAAATAGATCCATTACATAACTATAATTCCAGGAGGTGATAAGATAAAACATTAGAAGTCCAGACCAAAAGACAATACATAAAATTTTGTCTAACATTAATTTCCTTGGTCTTTTGGAGAATCAGGATCAGCATCAAGCTTGTCCTTAGTGAGCTCTTCCTCTGCAATCTCAAGAGCTCTCCCCACCTGCTGGAGAGTCACAATAGGAGTGTGGGGAGTGACAGAACTACTGTCAGCTTGAGGTCTAGCAGACCTTGGCTTCTTCCTGGGCTGTGGGTTTTCCTGCATGGCCACCAACCTGAAGCCATTACTCAGTGCAGCCTGTCGAGTACTACGCCTGACAGAAGATTCCACAGATGGGGTGCTTAATTTGCACCTCCTTCTTTTCCTTGCGGTGACAACAGAAGCAGTTGGAGTGGAGGAATCAATTTCCTCAATAGTAGCAGAGGGCAGTGGTCCAGATTTACTAGAGGAATCCTCCAGGTATAGATTTTTGTCAGTCCTCTGTGCCTTGAAGAATCTTCTCTTGGCATTGAACTGAAAAATTTTCCCCTTAAAAGGAACAGAAGCATCTGATATCATAGTGAATGGGCTAGGGGAGAGCCCACTGGGCCTGGTAGAAGACAAGCACAGAAAGGGAACCAATTTGGACAACAGCTTATCCCACTGCATCGAAGGGGGCAAGGTAGGCCCATACAAGTGGGCATTTGACTGAACCCATGGCCAGGCAAAGAGACCAGGGGCATTGGGTGCAGCAGTGGCAGTGTGAACCTGCAGCATGTTGACCATCAAAACATTCTGATTGACAGAGTTGTCAGAATCAGAGCTCATTGTAGAGTTGGACTCATGCTGGGGTAGGAGGTGGTCCCAGCCTCCAACTTGCCAAGCAGGGGCTTGGTCCTCCATAACATCATCTTGTGGCTGCTGCTCTGGAAAAGCTTGCCAAGCAGCAGGTGGTTGATCATTCCAGCCAAGTTCTGGAAACTGTGGCAACCCAAAATTGCCATGGTCCTCATGCATGTGTCCAGGCATAGGATGGGGATTCCCATCCAAAGGCATCTGATCCTCATCAGGAGGCATCACTTCATTAAATTCAGCAGATAAAATATAACAGGGTGCAGTCCATGACTCCCTGGCAGCGCCCAAAGAACTGAAATTTCCAAAGACAATGTCTCTTGGAACGAGCTGTGGTGAGATGAAGGTGACATAAACAAGGGTCCTGTCCAGGACACCGTCGAGGTGATGCCAATGATGAAATCTTCCAAAAGGAGCAACTGCATTGGCAAGATCCCTCTCATTGCGGAAGTCATAAGGTACTCCCAACAGCATAATCCATCCGGTACGAGTACCAAAAGCAGATATGTGCAATTGCGTGCGGTTATCATGGTTAACAAACCGCACAAAGATGTTCTCCTGCAACTCATACGGTCCATTCTGAACCAAGGCAGTACGCGCAGCAGCGCTATGCATCTTAAAAAGTCCAGTACCAAAAAGACATGGCTGTGTATCCTCTACAACTCTCTGAAGAGTTTGCTCAATGTAGTTACGAACCTGAAGCCTCCAGAACTGCTCTTTCTCTGGCAACTGCTCTGGTTCGATAATGGCGACGCAGAAAGCTTCATGAGTTCTGGAAGGGGGAACAGCAGGCGTGTAGAAGGAACGGGGCAGCCGTGTAGGCCCGCCGTCGACGACCTGGAATCCCTGAGGAACCCACCTCCCCGGATTGAGCTCGAAGTTCGCCATTGGGGTTTTCGTGGAGTTTTCGCCGAGAACAGAGGTGGGGGTTAACCGACAGGTGGTGGAGGCTATGTCAGGGAGTGGAGGAGTGGAATGCGTAACGGCCACGGGCGACGCTTGAGTACTCCCAGACGGACACGAAGACAACTTATTTTTTGGAACCCAAACTTGGGCTTTGCTGCTTAAACAATTCTTTTCAACATGTCCATAATGAAAGCATTTACGACATCTGATATTACTGTGACAATTAGATTTGTCGTGCTGCATGGATAAACATCTAGCACATTTCCAGAACCGGAAAGCCATGTCATCAATAACAGAAGCCAGTCCTAATTGACCAGTGTCTTCCACAACCTCAGGTTCTGATGAAACGGAGGAAATTGGAGTAGATGAATCCAAAGAAGTAAAAGAACCAAAAGTGATACTCGAAGAATTAGACGATTCAGAATATCCCTTGCAAGCATCATAGCTAAGAGATTCCGAGAAAACCAGCTTCTTGCTAATAGAACTTTTGGTCTTGATAATAGATCGAGGCATTGGCAACTTAAGTGCATCCAAACCAAGTTGAATTTTCTTCTTGCTCGGACTAACAATAGTCCATTCCTTATTACATTCCTCTTGCCAATATTTGAATTCACTTAACCAATGAGGTCCTCCTCTACCCCAGAGATTAAACACACACTTGAATTTATCACAAGAAAATGTCTTAAGCTTGTAAATATGAAAACCAACCAGCTTATTGGAGACATTGAAAGAATAAGTTCTATCATTAAGATGAGAAACTTTTAGGCTGCCACAAAAACCTCCAATAACCGCCTCTAGGGCGATAGCAACTGAATCATTATTAAGACGGAAGCAAGAACGTGCAAAAGATACCACCATAATAAAGTGCCCCGTATAATAAGTTGGATGAACCGTTGATGAAAATAGACGATCAACCTCTTTAGCAAATTTAAATCCGTGGGAAAAATCCAGTCCCATAGAGATTGAATCAAAAACCGCCGAAGCACAATTTTGTGAGGTGGATATTTCGTCGGAATCATTATCCGCAATAATAGTGTCTGGAGTAATCGAAACCCCAGGTGTGGTTGACTCCTTGACTAGATCCAAAGACTTAGGGATCCCGACAGGTACCTGAGTAGTAGGAGAAACCATGCATACGCCAACTAGGGCACAGTGGGTTGGAAATCGTACCTTAAACCCCAGATCAATATTTTCATCAATAATCACGTGTCTCCCAACCAAAGCTTTGCCCTTAGCATCCTTAAGGCAGATCCAGTCACGGTAAGGTTTTTTGATCCAGAGATGGAGTGATCCATCATAAGACTTGACACGTCCCCGATCCAGATCTTTGGAGGTAGAATATGTTACCTTCCAGATCCATGCAGGGGGTCGTGGGGGAGCCATCCGAGAGGAGGACGGCGGAGGAGTGAAGTAGCAGGCTGGAGAAGGGATGTGGACGCCGGGAATAGGAGATCGCCGGCGGCTAGGTCAGGGGGGTGGAGTCGCCTGAGTCGCCATTGTTCCTTTTTATCCATAAATCCAATTTGAACAAACTTGGACTTTTTGAAATCCCCGGAATGTGTAGAATCTTTTAGCACTGTTAAAATTCAAAATTGACAAACTTAAATTGGTTCAAATTCAAATATGCTTGTTTGATGAATTTTGGTATAATTCAAATTCTACAAATCCAAAAATTGCAAATAAAATATATTTGGAAACCTTAGGATGGGTACTCTCACACCCTCTGTCCCAAAATAACTTTTGACAAAATTAAATTTGAATTTAGAATTAAGTTGTCTATTTGAGTATTTGTTTACATAGAATTAACTCTATAAATAATTAGAATATGTTCCCTTAAACAAAATTGCTCCATTTGGTGACCTTGAATCAGAGACATCGGTGCCTAAACATTTTCAACACCATTAGACCATGGCCATATAATTTTAGCCAAAGATTCATCACAGTAGTCCACCTAGTTGTTTAAATCTTAGAGTTTGTTTTTCTCCTTTTTACCATTATTGTTATGGCTATTTTGGAGCCAAGACCAAGTCCCTAGTATGTGTCAGTCACATATAAGACCAAGTAGTGAACCTCAAACACTAGTACTATTGTTATCCATCTACTTATCCACTCTCTTATTCTTGCTTCAAGAATTCATCAAGTTAGCAAATGGAAAACAATACTCAAGAAATAGAAGGCACTTCACTTTCAACTTGGTGGAAATATGAAGAGCTACAAGGAAGATCAATGAAGAAGTTTTGAAGAAAATACTTGGACTCCACAATTAGAAGCAACTCAAGGAAGTGCAAAACCATGAAGAGATCAAGAAGAAGACCAAACCCCTTTTCTCTTTCGATCTTTTGTTCTTCCTTCCTTTTGACTTAGTGGTATTTTGTGCCCATCCCACCTTGGACCAACTAGTGAGAAAGCAATGAAGAATCCACCAAGACCAAGAGAAGAATTTATCCAAGGAACAAGACTACAACAGAAGCATGAAGATGATCTTCAGAAAGAGAAGCATGTGAAGACTGGAGCAAATCCATACAAGTTAATGAATTAGAAAGTTGTTTCTGTCCAACCTTTGACCCAAATGGAAAATCCCAAGACTTTATCTTATTTTCTCTTTTGTTATGAAGTTAGTTGAAGCTAGACCTACCTTAAACCAAAATGGAAAGAATAACTTAGATCACTCAAAAGTCTTGATGAAAATGACTAAGTGCTACACATTTTTAGGTGTTACTTTAGTTGCACTAGTGAGATCACCTTGGTGAACTCTTGGAACTTCCTCGACAAGTATGTTTATAATAAAGTTAGATCACATCAAACTTAGCCTAGTCCGTCCCGAATAAACCCTTGGAAATTCCTTAACAAGCATTGAACCAAGAGAGAATGAATCTTCCAACTCAAATCTTGACCTTGTCCTAGCTAACTTGGTTAAAACCCTGTTGTGTAGGTTTTCTTCATTTGTTTGTATGATTGCTAGAATGTTTGTTTATTTTGTTATTGTGTTTTCAATGTATAGATTGTACGGAGAGCAACGATCTCTTGTGAAGAGAGTGTGATTTCTTCACCAACTTCAACAAGGCAAGTAACACATCATTCAACTACCCATTATTTTCTATATGCATTAGTTGATTTTGAGTAGTATGCATGATAGAGATTTTTACTAAGTTATATTATGCTATGTTATATCCTAGTAGTGTGTAGTCATCCTTATGCCTTGTTATTTTGAAGCTTTGGTACTTAGTTGATGCTTAGCCTTGCTACAAAAATTGTTTTACTTGATGTTGTGGAAAAATTATAAGTAACAACTTTAATGAACCACCTGGTTGGATTGGTAGTGCAGGGTTGTTGATAGTTGAGTGTCTCCCCGAGGGGAGTTCACTTGAAGGAATGCCACCCAGGAACAAAGTGATTATGATGTTTCCCAAGTTTAGATTGCTTCTAGTGCAGCCTTTAGTCATATGGGATCTGTCTTGATCAACTAAGCTGTGAGGGTTCAGCCTGGGCTTGACAAGCAGATGTAGCAAAATTATAGGTGGAACGGGTCTTGCCATTAGGTTGGATTCTTACTTCTGAAATATCTCGTCTCTATTCTTCTCCTTTCCTTAATGCACTCAGGGTGTATATGACTTTTGGGATGAGTCGAGTCTGAAGGTGAAAGTGCACAAGCTCTGCAGAGTCAACAAACTAAGATCTTAGTCGTGTCCCCGGTTATGGACAACTATGAGCAGCTAGACAAGGATGGAAGGAAGAATCACATCACCATTTTCAATAAGTAAAATTTGACCAAGTGAATAGTAGTTGTGGTGCTTGGATCTTAATCCAATGTTGCCACCCTTTTTAAAAGAAATTTTGTTTTACAAAAGTGATAGGAGAAAACTGGCTTTATGAAATTTTAGCCGCAACTCCATTCAGCCAAATAAGCATGTAGTATTAGTCTTGCCATTTATATCCACCATAGTGTTAATTGCCAATACATTAAATTGTATTGACTCCCTTGTGGCTGCATATTCCATCGTGCAGATGATTCTGAAGACGAGTGAGGATTTCGTTTAGGATCTCGAGACTATCGCCAACATGTTTTGCCTGTGGCACATGAAGAAGATGGGCTCAATGTTGTTCTATGTTTTCCGTTGTATATCTTTGTTTTCTGCTAGTCTTCTAACACTATGCAAGTTGTAATACTATTTTGTAAAGACTGGATCATGCGATATAATAGATTTTGATGCATTTGCATGATATTTCATTTTGTACTGTGGTGCTAGCAATCGATCCAGGGACTAGCACACTAACACAGATGTTCTTACATTATTTAAATGTGGAAGCGCTACAAAATGGTATCAGAGCATTGTGTTGCATGTAGAGTTCGAGACCCTATGTTTGGAGAATACCCTAGGATTGAAATTTTTCTATGTTCAAACTTTATAGAAACAAAACAATCATCTTAATTCTTCTCATATCATATCATCTATTATTCACCTTCAACATTTTCTAGATGACCTATCTCTTCAATACCATCAAGACAGGAATTTTGATGATCATACCAAGAAGTGCAAGAAGTATTTTCACCACATGAAGATCTACACTCAAGACAATTGAAGAATCTGAAGAAAAACTCAAGAAGATATAGATGAGACCATCAATCTAGTTACTCTGTTAGAACAACGTTAACGTGTTAGTGTATTGATCCTACCAATGACTGTGGTATGACAATATTAGTGTTTTCTAAAAACCTTGTTGTTTGGTGTGATGAATGTATTGCTATATGTTTGTTATGTGTTGTTTGCAAGATGAGTTTCCTTGATCTTTTGTGTTTGGGTAGGAACCTCCTTTAGATATCTGTCTAATCTCTACTCATCCATGCTAAGACAAACCAAATTCCATACCCATTCACCAACCCTAGTCAATTAGAGTATGAAGTGCAACAACAAACCTTTCACCCAATAATGTCACAACCAGTATCCTACCAAGACACAAGACATCATATTTAAGGAAGTTTAGCCTCAAACTGTTCTTTTGTGTGAAGGAACAATCACATCCATGATGAAGCCAACCGTATACAAGGAGCAACATGCCAAATGAACAAGATAAAATGGACACGTGGACTCAGAGTTGCATGAGCTATGAAGATTTTGAAGCTTTTCTCTACACCAAGAGAAGAAACAATACATAAGAACACAACTATCCAGTTGGTGTTGCATAAGAGTTTTACGCAACCCCACTAGTTTAAGAAACAATAGCTTAGCTCAGGTTTGTCTTACAGATTGGAAACTTTTTGGTGGACAAGTGAGGCGACATAGTGTTATTATACGAGATAGACCAATCTAAGTACAAGATAATGATTGAGTGCAACATGGATTGGCCCCATGGTGATGCAAACAACTCAACTGAAGGATACTTCACTCAAGTTACTTGTTTTCTATGTGAAGGAACAACACATGTTCCAACACAATGTCCACTTTACCCCATGGTACAACAAGTTGGACAACAAGTCAAAGTAGGAATGCTTAGTGCACTCCAAGAGAACTTAGGAAAACTAGAAGTGAAGGGAAAACACAAGTTAGATACTAATCATATGGACCATGTCACGATGGATACTAGAGCCAAGACTACACCACATCCATATTCATCCAAACACACCACCAAGAATTGTTATTCTTGTGAAGAAGATGGACATTTGTCTAGAAATTATCCAAACAAGCAACCAAGACTATCTGCCAATATAGTGGAGTATTCTGAACAAAAATATGAAGATATGATGGCCAATTTAAATACCATCAAAGAAGAAGAAACTTCAGAAGAACCCCAACCATGTCTATAACGACATCAGCCAAGTGATGTGCTTCAGATGCAAGAACAAAGGACACTATGCCAACAAATTCTCTGAAAAGAAGAAAGAAGAAACATGACCTTCTGCAAGAAGGCATAATAAGGTATGAAGAAATATATGTCCAAGAATGAGTCTTATGTGATGTTTTAGAAACGTTTCTTAAGATGCTTCCAATGTAATAAAATACAAGGAATGCTTGAGAAATGTGTTTCCATTTTAATAAAATGAGATGATGTTGTGAAATCCTCTCAACTTGATCTTTTGATTGACCCAAAGAGTAACCCCTCAGTGTCAAAGGTAGTTCAACAGACCTATGTTGGTCTAGAACCCTACCGTGAAGGAAAGTTCTACTCAAACCATCTTAGGTAAAACCACACTCCAAGCTATGTAAATGATATCCTATTGAAAGAGATTCTTAACCCATGGAATCCTAAAGGTTGTATACTTGGATTCAAGACCCCAATACCAACAAGGAGTTGGTATTTTCCATGCAATAATACTATGGATAATGAAGTATGACTCCAACTGAAGATATAGTCACAACCAGCGCTAGTTAGACAAGAGTTTAGACTACCCACAAAAGTTTCTTTTAAAGGTGGTAGCCCACCTAGTTGTTCTCGAAACCCAGTCACCCAGGCCCATCTTTCTTTCTAGCCTTCCCAAATCTCGGGACAAGATTTCTTTTAAGGGTGGTAGTCTGTAACATCCCTGATTTTTTTGGAAAACTCAAAAATCACAAAAATTTGAAACTTTTTGTTTTCATATTATGCAAATCACCAAAAACCAAATGAGATGCAAGAAACAAAATGAAATAATACATATTTCAATGAAATTGGAATCCACTATAACTTTATTCCATAAACCCTAAACATTAGTAAAATTAATTTTCTTTATTCAATAGTTATTATATATTTCTTTAACAAACCCTATTCTATAAAGTGTTTTCCTAAACATGTTTTCCAAATGATTGTTTTCAACTCCTATCCAAAAATAATGATTCATCTTTTAATTAATGGAATATTTTCAAATCCAAATTTATCCACATCATCTCCTTTGAATTTCTAAATCAAGTATTAAAGTTTTGACAAAAATCCTTCTTGGTTTAAATTGTCTAATAACTTGAGAGAAACAATATTTTAAAAATGTTTTAGGTCTTTGAATTTTATTTGACCCTAGTTTAAATTAATTATCTATCTATTTTTAAATAGCCTTAAGTTGCAATTAGTTATTTTAATCATATTTTGAAAATACAAATTCTTAAAGTTGTTGGAAACCATACACATTTTTTTATTGAAAGACAATTTTATTACAAAATTATAGTTTTTGATTTGAAATCATTTGGAATAATTAATCATAATTTATGGAATTAAGAATAAAAAAACAAAAAAGAACCAAAAAAAAAAACAGAAAGAAAGAGAGAGAAGTTGGCCTGGTCCTCCACCCTCCCTCTCTCTCTCTCTCTCCCGCGAAGGCCAAGGCATGTCCAATGCGTAGAGGCCCAGCAGCCCACCCCGCTCATCCCCTCCCCTCTCTCTCTGCGCTCTGGGGCCCATAGATGACATCAGCGTGCATTCGTTTCGAGTGATTTAATCCGTCTTGATTACGGGCAATTGTGGCTATCAAATCTTGTTCCGCACCTCACCCCTTAAAGTCACCACTCTCCTATATGTTTCCCCTCATTCTCTTCTAAGAATTATGCCCCGAGGCTCGCAAATTTTCTCACCGGAGCTCGCAGCTGCCGACGGCCGTTTTTGTCGATTCTGGCAAGGTAGTCCATCACCCTCTGTCCCCGTTGGTTCCCCGTGGTTTCCCATGCCCGTGCGCACCTCTCTGATTTTTGTTGTTATTTCTCTTGCATCTGTTCTGCCGCATCGAGCTCGCCGGAGCGGCCACCGTCCGCATCCACATCAGGCGCCCACTTCATACTCACCATCGGACTCACCTCGTCGTGGCGCACCTCCCTGTGGTCTTCTTCGAGCTCGAGCACCACCGGAGAAGCCCCGTCGTCCGAGCCCGAGAGCAGCACCGCCGCGCATGCCATTTCCGACGAGGTTCCCGTCGCCCAGTGAGCATCCCTTCCTCCAGATCTAATCAGGACCATTAGATCTAGATCCAACCGCTCACAACAAATCACTTACCGAAAGGGTATCAACGAATAGCGTAGCGCCGCGTGTCGCCTAGTCAGCTGCACGCGCATTGCTTATCTGTTGCTCGGTGCAACGCCTAACCGGCCCAAGCCCAACCCTTATCTGCCGCCCTGCGCAGCGCTTAGCGGCCTAGCTCTTTTTCTGGTTTTATTCCGGAATAAAATTAATTAGCAGTTTTACAAATTAGTCCGTGCAACTTAAATTCATCACAACCTTTTATCCATAAATCCAATTTGAACAAACTTGGACTTTTTGAAATCCCCGGAATGTGTAGAATCTTTTAGCACTGTTAAAATTCAAAATTGACAAACTTAAATTGGTTCAAATTCAAATATGCTTGTTTGATGAATTTTGTCATAATTCAAATTCTACAAATCAAAAATTGCAAATAAAATATATTTGGAAACCTTAGGATGGCTACTTTCACACCCTCTGTCCCAAAATAATTTTTGATCAAATTAAATTGGAATTTAGAATTAAGTTGTCTATTTGAGTATTTTTTACATAGAATTAACTCTATAAATAACAAAAATATGCTCCCTTAAACAAAATTACTCCATTTGGTGACCTTGAATCAGAGACATCAGTGCCTAAACATTTTCAACACCACTGGACCATGGCCATATAATTTTAGCAAAAGATTCATCATAGTAGTCCACCTAGTTGTTTATATTTTAGAGTTTGTTTTTGTCCTTTTTACCATTGTTGTTATGGCTATTTTGGAGCCAAGAACAAGTCCCTAGCATGTGTGAGTCACATATAAGAACAAGTAGTGAACCTCAAACACTAGTACTATTGTTATCCATCTACTTATCCACTCTCTTGTTCTTGCTTCAAGAATTCATCAGGTTAGCAAATGGAAAACACGACTCAATCAATAGAAGGCACTTCACTTTCAACTTGGTGGAAACATGAAGAGCTACAAGGAAGATCAATGAAGAAGTTTTGAAGAAAATACTTGGACTCCACAATTAGAAGCAACTCAAGGAAGTGCAAAACCATGAAGAGATCAAGAACAAGACCAAATCCCTTTTCTCTTTCTATATTTTGTTCTTCCTTCCTTCTGACTTAGTAGTATTTTGTGCCCATCCCACCTTGGACCAACTAGTGAGAAAGCCATGAAGAATCCACCAAGACCAAGAGAAGAATTCATCCAAGGAACAAGACTACAATAGAAGGATGAAGATGATCTTCAGAAAGAGAAGCATGTGAAGACAGGAGCAAATCCATACAAGTTAATGAATTAGAAAGTTGTTTTTGTACGACCTTTGACCCAAATGGAAAATCCCAAGACTTTATATTATTTTATCTTTTGTTATGAAGTTAGTTGAACCTAGACCTACCTTAAACCAAAATGTAAAGACTAACTTAGATCACTCAAAAGTCTTGATGAAAATGACTAAGTGCTACAGATTTTTAGGTGTTACTTTAGTTGAAATAGTGAGATCACCTTGGTGAACTCTTGGAACTTCCTAGACAAGTATGTTTACAATAAAGTTAGATCACATAAAACTCATCCTAGTCCATCCCAACTAAACCCTTGGAGCTTCCTTAACAAGCATTGAACCAAGAGAGAATGAATCTTCCAACTCAGATCTTGACCTTGTCCTAGCTAACTTGGTTAAAACCTCGTTGTGTATGTTTTCTTCATTTATTCGTATGATTGCTAGAATGTTTGTTTATTTTGTTACTGTGTTTTCAATGTATAGATTGTACGGAGAGCAACGATCTCTTGTGAAGAGAGTGTGATTACTTCACCAACTTCAACAAGGCAAGTAACACATCATTCAACTACCCATTATTTTCTATATGCATTAGTTGATTTTGAGTAGTATGCATGATAGGAAATTTTACTAAGTTATATTATGCTATGCTACATCCTAGTAGTGTGTAGCCATCCTTATACCTTGTTATTTTGGAGCTTTGGTACTTAGTTGATGCTTAGCCTTGCTACAAAAATTGTTTTACTTGATGCTGTGGAAAAATTCTAAGTAACAACTTCAATGAACCACCCTTGTGGATTGGTAGTGCGGGGTTGTTTATAGTTGAGTGTCTCCCCGAGGGGAGTTCACTTGTAGGAATGCCACCCAGGAACAAAGTGATTATGATGTACCCAAGTTTAGATTGCTTCCAGTGCAGCCTTTAGTCATATGGGCTCTGTCTTGATCAACTAAGTTGTGTGGGTTCAGCCTGGGCTTGACAAGCAGATGTAGCAAAATTATAGGTGGAACGGGTATTGCCATTCGGTTGGATTCTTACTTCTGAAAGATCTTGTCTCGATTCTTATCCTTTCCTTAATGCACTTAGGGTGTATAGGATGTTTGGGTTGAGTTGAGTCTGAAGGTGAAAGTGCACAAGCTCTACACAACACCTACATCAAAATCACTAGCATCACACTATAATTTCAAAAGGTAAATTCCAATCAGGCGGTTGCACAATAGGACCAGTGGTTAAAGCCTTCTTTAAAGTTCCAAAAGCTTCCTTACGATCATCATAAAAAACAAATGGCACATCTTTTTCAATAAGATTAGTAAGAGGCTTTGACATTTTAGAGAAATCTTTAATAAACCTCCTATAAAAACCAGCATGACCAAGAACACTATGAATACCTTTAACACCCCTAGGACATGGCATTTTCTCTATAGCTTCCACTTTAGCTCTATCAACTTCAATACCTATTTCAGAAATTTTATGTCTAAGAACAATTCCTTCATTAACCATAAAGTGGCATTTCTCCAAATTAAGAACAAGATTAGTTTCCTCACATATCTGTAAAACTTTATCAAGGTTGTGCAAACAATTATCAAAAGAAATTCCATAGACGGAGAAATCGTCCATGAATACTTCCACAATTTCTTCACAATGTCTTAGAACAATTATCAAAAAAAGTTCCATAGACAACCTGTCTAGCATTTGATCAATAAAGGGTAAAGGATAATGATCTTTCTTAGTAACTTTATTAACCTTCCTAAAATCAATGCACATTCTATAACCAACTACTACTCTTTGTGGGATGAGCTCATTGTTTTCATTAGGCACAACAGTCATTCCTCCTTTCTTAGGGACACAGTGCACAAGACTCACCCATCTACTATCAGCAATAGGAAAAATAATACCAGCATCAAGAAGTTTTAATACCTCATTTCTTACCACTTCCTTCATCTTAGGAATTAAACGACATTGATGTTCAACTACTGGCTTTGCATCAGGCTCAATATTAATAGCATGCTGACATATAGTAGGAGAAATTCCCTTCAAATCATCAAGAGTATATCCAATAGCTCCACGGTGTTTCTTCAGAACTCCCAATAATCTTTCCTCTTCTTCACCTGAAAGTTTAGCACTAATAATAACATGGTATGTTTTCTTATCATCAATATAAGAATATTTAAGATCATCAGGCAAAGGATTTAAATCAAAGACAGGATCCTCCCTGGTGGTAATGTTGTACCCAAGTCTTCCACAGGAAAATTATGTTTCAGTATCACTGGTTGACGAAGAAGAATATCGTCAATCTCATTTCTCTCTTCCATAAATACCTCACTCTCATGGTCCTCCATATATTGCTGCAAAGCATTGTTAGGAGCAAGAGCAATAGAAGCAAGTTGTTCAACTTTAAAATTCTCATTAGGCAATTTCGATTCATAAGGTGCTCTAGCAAATTTGGAGAAATTGAACTCATAAGATTTTACATCAAATTTAGTCAAAATCTTCTCTCTTTTACAATCTATAATAGCACCATAAGTGTTCAAGAAAGGTTTACCAAAAATAATAGGACAAGTCTTACTAGCAGCCTTACCAAGTACTAGAAAATCAGTGGGATATTTAGTCTTACCACATAAAACTTCCACATCTCTAACAATACCAATCGGAAAAACAATTTCTCTATTAGCAAGCTAAATAACCACATCAATATCTTCAAGCTCACAAGAACCAATTTCATGCATTATTTCTCTATAAAGCTCATAAGGTATGGCAGTAGAACTAGCACCAATATCACATAAACCATAATAGCAATTATCACCAATCTTAACAGAAAGCACAGGAATACTAGTTTTCTTAGGTCTATGAGGATGGGAAACAATGTTAGAAGCTTCCTCACATAAGACAGTGTGTTCATCCTCCACATTTCCACATACAAGATCTTTTACTATTGCTACTGCAGGTTCAACAGTTATTTGTTCATCAGGTTCAATAGCTTTCTTGTTACTCTTATTAACCACACTAGCTACCATAGAATGCTCTTTCACTTTAGCAGAGAAAGAAATTTTTTCAACATAAGGCTCGGGAACAACAGGATTAATAGCATGCACTTCTATATTACTAGAAGGAACAATATCTTTATAAGGTGCATGGTACTTGTGATAATTCTTTTTACGAATATCAAGATAAGAGGCAAAAGATTTAAGACAGTTTGCAAAGATTTAAGAATCAAGACCACAAACAACACTAACACTATATAAATCATTGGTTCCCATACAAGATTTAATGCATTCATAATCATAATTTATACCTGACTTTCTACCTTTTTCATTCTCCCATCCTTCATTTTTTTCTTGAATACGATCAAGAAGATCCCATTTATCTTCTTCATTCATACGTATGAATGATCCAGAACAAGAAGCATCCAATAAATCTGTTGGGGGAATAGGTAAGGGGGGGGCCTTACCAGCCACCCATAGAAACCGGAAATTACCCCATCCGGTCTAAGATGTTTAATCCGGGTTATGTCAAGAAGAACCGGGTTATGTCAAGAAGAACCGGGTTACGGTGAGTATAACCCGGAAAGGATAAAGGAACCGGCCCAAGGCCCAGGAGGGAAGACATGGAAGCCCGAAAACCTAGAGAGCAGTTCAAGGCCGGAAGGGGGTAGCCGGGTCATGACAAGAACCGGAGCAAGGCGACCGGGAGCCGGAGAGATCTAGGACTCTGAGGACGGGTGTGACCCGGACTTCCCTGTAACCCGGAGGTCTCGTCCACTATATAAGGCGAGACCCTGGGACGTAGATAGACGAGTTCTAAACCAACAGCAAGGTAGCTCGAGACATCGAGAGCCGAAATCTCCCTTTGTAATCGAGACCTTGTTCCCTGTTAGTAAGAAGGTAGGAGTAGGTTTTACCCTCAATAGAGGGGCCGAACCTGGGTAAACTCGCGTCTCTCGTTTCCACCTTAACCCTTTCGAAGTTTCTCTTAGAAGCAATGGCCTCGCAATCTAGTTCTCGTATGAGGACATTTGCCGTGACAACACCACGATAGTTGGCGCCCACCGTGGGCCCTTCTCGCGGAAGTGTCGTATTTTTGGAAAGAGCCTTACCTGGGATCGAGAAGCTCGCGATAGGCCGGCTCAGGAGGAGTCGGTGTGGGAATTATTACGACCATGATTCGTGGGGCCTTTAGTTTGCCTCCGTGGAATCAGGACTTCACGTCCCCTTTGGAAAGATCTATGTCTTCATTGGGTACGTCGGGATAGCAACCTCATAACCGAACCAACTATCAGATTCAGTGTCTGAGAAGACCATGATGGTGGATTCTGATGGAGAGTCCTCAGTTGGAAACAATGATGATCATGATGAAACAGGGTATATCCACCAGCTCTTTGGAGACCGGTTAGGAGGAGACTTGGAATTGGATACGCAGAGTTTCACAGAGGCGACTTATCACGCTGTTGTTTATATGGCTGGGTCCACACGATCTACGGAGACCGGGTATGACACGGAAGGAAATTTAGTTAAAAATTGATGCTTCAACCTCAAATCCGGTTCTAGGAGCACCAGGCATCATAGGGACTGCGCCCGGAGGGCCAGCGGTAGCTCCTGCCGGACCAGCGGTAGCACCTCCGACAGGACCTGGGATAACCAGCTCTAGGCCAGTAGAGGCGATGATCGACCTGACGGGACCTGCGTCATATAACCCGAGGCCTGAGTTTATGGCCGCGATGGATTCATTGAATGAAGTCTTGGCCACTCCGATCACCTCGGAAAACCTGGTGCAACATAACGCAGACGTAGAAAGTTTTCGACAAGAGATAACTCGTGCCCGTCAGGAAATCGAAAGGGAGGCAACGTGCATAAACAAAGGTCGGTCTGAAGTCTTGGAGGAAGCAACACGTCTGGAGAGAGAAGGAATTCATCTAAGTTTCAGGCAAAGGAAGTTAGCTTCAATACAGAACATGCGTTATAACACTCGTTTGAGCAACGAGTTCGGAGCAGGACTAGGACCAACCAACCTTCAGAACTTGTTTGCATCCCCGGTTGGTACCGCTATGGTACATAACCCGGCTGGCTCGGTTCCCCCTATGAACCCGCCAGCTGCTCCCTTTCCAGTTCATCAAGCATGTTTTCAGCCGCATATCCAGTTGCACGGTAACCCAAACATTGCTCCGGTTCTGGAACAACTCATACAGGAGAGGTTTCACATGCCTCCAGGTCACCTCAACAATCCAATGGATAACATTTGGGCGGCAACAAACAGTCTGGCACGGATTCCAGTCAACCCCAATGATTTGATTGGGATTGAAGCTAGAAGGGCCATCGAGATGTTACAAACAGCAGTGGTCGAGCAGATGAATTACAGTAACCAGGACAAGATACATTCAACTCCCTATAATAGCCGGAGTGTTTTGCCGAGAAGTCACCATGGGAACTCACCGGCCCCGGCAGGATCCAGCAACGCTAACCGTCAGCAACCTAACCCACCCAGGCAGGCAGTATCTTATGCGCCCGGAGTGGTGAATACAGTACATGGAGTTGGAGAACCAGAAAACAGGAATCCAGGTCATGTTCAAAACTCGGCTCAAATCACTGTCTCAAACCCAACACATACCGGGTCTCGGAGAATTGGAATTCAATGTCTTGGTCCTGCGATTCAGGAACGAGAGAATACCGTCTGATTTTAAAGGACCTCGCAGAGTTGTGAATTATACGCCTGACATGGAGCCTGCAGATTGGATAGACGGATATGAGATGGCCATGAAAATATTGGAAGTAAGCGACGCAGTGTGCACGCGATACTTAAGCGTGATGCTAGAAGGGCCTGCGAAGTCGTGGTTAAAGAACTTACCCACGAATTCAATTAATAGCTGGCAGGAGTTGAAGGACCAGTTCATCAAAAAAATTCAAGGGACATGCAAGCGGCCGACGACTATTACTGACCTCGAAAACTGTGTCCGGAAGGAAGGGGAGTTTGCTCAGCAGAGGTCTCGACGGGTCGCAGAAATTATACATTCATCTGTCGGACTCACCGCTCACCAGGCAGTCATATCATTGGAAAGGAATTGCAGATTTGACCCGCTAAAGCATAAGATGGGGCGCATCAAGCGATACGTGAATGATATGAGCGAGTTAATGGATGCCATGACCAAGTATGCAGAGTCTGACAAAACAAAAGATGCATACACGGATGATGAGAAGTCTACAAAGGGAAAGAAAACTGGGAACAAGGGTAGCCAGAACCTTAATCAGAGTAAAAGCAATCCCCTAGAACTTGAATAATAACAAGCGCAAAAACGGGGAAGGGACCTCGGATTCAGTGGCTAACACAAATACAGGTTACTAGAAACCAGCGTCAGGGGAACAACTTCAAAGGAAATCAAATTTTTCGACCAAACAGCTTTGCTCAAGCTCAGCAGGCTCTAGAAAGGACCATGCCCCAGACATAGCAAAAACAGAAAGTTAGCAAATCATTCCCGGGAAAACTGCTTCATTATGCAGGGTTTCAGGCCCAGTGAAAATAATAACTATGGACCAGGAAACAATGGAGGAGGTAACTCAGGCAACATGGGAGCTGGACACCTGGGACCTGGCAATCCTGGACCTGGAAATCATAATCCGGTTCATCCTGGTCAGAGTAACCAGGGAAATAACCAAGGTGGCGGTCACCAAGGAGGAATTCCGGTTTTCAAACAAACCCAAAACAGTTAAGTTCAGGATAGTATCATGTGTTCACTACGAGTTCATGCAGGAGAGAATGAAAGGTGCAGCAGCGCGCAGTCAATACGGTAGCTCCTGCTGTCCCTAGGTGGCTTAACTGGTCAGAACAACCTATAACCTGGAGTCGGGCGGATCATCCTCCCTGAGTTGATACTACAGGAAGCGTGGCCCTCGTGGTGGCTCCACAGGTCGGAGGTTATAAATTAGACAAAGTACTGATGGATGGAGGAAGCAGCATAAACATACTTTATTACGACATGTTCAAAAGGATGAACCTGCAGGAAAAACAACTCCAGCCGTCATCAACTGTGTTCCATGGAATCGTGCCTGGTAAGTCTGCACAACCTATCGGAAAAATATATCTCGAAATTTCTTTTGGAGTATTTGAAAATTACATGACACAGATGTTAGCATTTGAGGTGGTCAAATTCAAAAGTCCATATCATGCCTTGTTCGGACGACCGGCTTATGCAAAATTCATGGCAACACCTTGCTACGTTTACCTTAAACTTAAGATGCCAGGACCCAATGAAAATATAACTGTCAACGGTGACAGAGACATAGCTTTGGAATGCGAGGAAGGTGATGCAACATATGCAGAGACTGCATGTGCAGAAGAAAAGTTGAAACTGTATAAGTCGCAAGTTGATCCAGAATATGACCTCGCTCAAAAAGCCATCAGCTGAGTCCAAGTTAAAATTCCAATCTGCCCAAGGCACCAAGTTGGTGGACTTTACCCCCAGTGACTTATCTAAGCAGTTCAGCGTGGGGCTCATATGACAGAAAAATAGGAAAGCGCGCATCAAGTTCCTCCGTGAGAATTGGGACATCTTTGCATGGAAACCTTCTGACATGCCAGGTGTCCTAAGGGAACTTGCTGAGCACAGTCTAAGTGTGGATCCTAACCTGAAACCTATTCGTCAGTTCCTCGTCATTTTAATGATGAGAGAAGAAAGGCAATTGGAGAAGAGATAGCTAGGTTACTTGCTGCAGGGTTCATAGTGAGGTGTTACACCCAAAGTGGTTAGCTAATCCAGTTCTGGTCCTCAAGAAAAACGAAACTTGGAGAATGTGTATCGATTACACAGAACTGAACAAAGCATGTCGCTTTACCCCGTATCGATCAGATTATAGATTCTACGGCCGGCTGTGAATTGCTATGTTTCCTGGATGCATACTCAGGTTATCATCAAATCAAAATGAAGAAAGAGGATCAAGACAAGACCTCATTCATTACTCCATTTGGAGCTTTTTGCTATACGCCAATGCCTTTTGGGTAAAAAAATGCAGGAACAACTTATCAGAGATGCATCCAAAATTGCTTGGAAAGTCAGACTGGGAGAAACGTGCACGCTTATGTGGATGACATAGTGGTGAAATCCCAGAAAGGTGACACTTTGATCTCAGACCTAGAAGAGACGTTCGCCAGTTTACGCAAGTACCAGATGAAGCTCAATCCAACAAAATGTGTTTTAACGTACCAGCTGGGAAGTTACTGGGATTCATTATTTCAGAAAGAGGCATTGAAGCAAACCCGGAAAAAATTCAGACCATACATAACCTGAAAAGGCCGGTTTTCCTAAAGGACATTCAGAATCTTACAGGTTGTGTTGCTGCGTTAAGCCGGTTTATAAGCAGGTTAGGCGAAAAGGTTAAACCTTTATACCGACTCTTGAAGAAAACTTACACCTTCGTATGAAATCAAGAAGCGGATGAGGAGTTGGAGGCCTTGAAAAAAGAAATTTCCAATGCGCCTATCTTGGCTTCTCCTGAGAAGAAAGAGCCCATGTTATTATACATAGCAGCAAATAACAGGGAGGTCAGTGCGGTGGTAGTTGTGGAACGTAAAATGGAAGGAAAAGAAGGTCTTGTCCAGCGGGCGGTTTACGATGTCAGCGAGGTCTTGATAGAGTTTAAGCAACATTACCCGCATTGGCAGAAGTTAGTTTTTGGGGTCTTCATGGCTAGTCGTAAACTGAAACATTATTCCAGGAACATCCTATTACCGTGGTTACTTCAGCGCCTTTGTCCGATATTATTCAGAACAGAGAAGCAATAGGGAGAGTTGCAAAATGGGCTATTGAGATGTGGCTGTATCACATCAAATACGAGCCAAGGACTGTAATAAAGTCTCAAGCCCTGATCGAGTTTATAAATGACTGGACACAATTATAGGTCCCACCGGATAAGCCTGATGCTAAATACTGGACTATGCATTTTGACGGGTCTCGACAACAGGAAGGTTCATGGGCTGGTGTGGTGCTAACATGCCCAAGAGGTGATAATTTTCGCTACGTCTTACAAATTTCATTCAAATGCACTAATAATGCAGCAGAGTATGAACTTTTCTCCATGGACTTCTAATTGCAAAGGAGATGAGCGTAACCTGGATTCGATGTTTGGGTGATTCAGACCTTGTTTCTCAACAAGTTACAGGAACTTGTGATTCTAAAGACCCAGTCATGGCAGCCTATAGGCAAGCGGTTACCCAGCTAGCTGGATACTTTCAGGGATATCCGGTTGATCATATCGATCGACGTCTCAATGAAGAAGCTGACGCACTAGCTCGTCTAGGATCCCAAAATAAACAGGTTCCACCTAACGTTTTTCTGGACGAGATTCATAGTCCATCGGTTAAAATTCCAACAGAGGAAGACCTAGCAAACCCAGATCCAGGGTCAGAATTAGTAGCAGCACTGCATACAATCCCAGAGTGGACTGAACCATACCTGACGCACCTTACGAGAGGTGAACTCCCGCAGGATGAGGTTATGGCTCGACAGGTTATCAGAAGGTCAAATCATATACAATTATAAATGGTGAGTTATATAAGAGAAGCGCGATTGGAATCTTTCAGAGATGCGTTTCTCCAGAAGAGGGATGTCAGATCTTGAGGGAAATTCACTCACGAGATTGTGGCCATCACGCAAGTTCAAGATCTTTGGTCAAAAAGGCTTTCAGACATGGTTTTTTCTGGCTTACCGCAAATGCTGATGCAGAACAAATAGTGAGAACTTGCGAAGGATGCCAAAGATATGCAAGGTAGGATCACATGCCAGCTCAGGATTTACATATGATCCCCATATCTTGGCCTTTTGCGGTTTGGGGACTAGATATGGTAGGACCTTTCAAAAGGTCATCTGATAAAAAGACGCATCTTCTGGTGGCAGTTGATAAGTTTACAAAGTGGGTAGAAGCAGAACCAATCAGTAAATGTGACGCGGTTACAACAGTCAAGTTCTTAAAAAGGTTGATTTTCAGATTTGGTTACCCACACAACATTATAACAGACAATGGGACAAATTTGTCAGAGGGAGAGATGCAGAAGTTCTGTGAACAGAACCATATACGACTTGACCTTGCTTCAGTAGCACACCCACAGTCCAACGGACAGGCAGAACGATCTAACTAGGAGTTACTCAAGGGTATCAAAACCTAGGCTTCAGGTACAACTAGAAAAAACTGCTGGTTGTTGGGTTGAAGAGTTACCCGATGTCTTATGGAGCATAAGAACTACCCCGAAAAGATCAACATGTTACACACCGTTTTCCTGGTTTACGGAGCTGAGGCAGTTTTGCCAAGTGATATTTGTCACGATTCACCATGAGTGGCTGCTTACGTGGAAACTATCACATCCCAGTTTTTGGATTCTTGTACTGTGCTTAAGAAGACAAAAATTTGGGCCAACAATTTTTTTTTCTAACCACTTGATTGTTTGAACTAACATGTGTTTATGATCTTAATCATATTTGCAATACAAGTTTTGTTTCTTTATAAAACCAATACCAAATTTTTATGAAAACACTTCTATTATTTTTCCTGATATTTTTCCCTTATGTTTTCCCTAATATTACTTGAGTGGATTTTTATTCCAAGACTTGGATTATTCTTGGTTGCATCTTAAAACAAACTTTTAACTTTGTTGGATCCAATAAAACAAGATTTCAAAATGATTTGAGAAAGTTTTCTTTTAGGATTTCTACAGAAAACCATCCCTGAAAATATAGCCAAGTACCTGTTTTCTACCTTTGTTTTCACTAGGCTATAAATTGTTATTTTATGATTTCTTGACTTTTATTTTTTATTTGATATATGTACTAAAAATCCATAAGCTTAGTTTTATTTTTGGATAAATAAAAATTATCTTTTGCTTGTTGTTTTTGTGGTATAAAATTAAGGCAGAAAAGGCATTTTTGAAAAAACAGAGAAAAACAGAAAGTACACCTTTTTCCATATTGTTTTCATGGCCTTAAACTATTTCAATTTTTTTTCAAAAGATGTTTCTGAAAGTTTATAACATGGTTAACAAGTTCCCACTTTGAAAAAAAAAATTGGAAAACATTTGACCCTCGAAAACAATCCCAACTTTTTGAACTTTTCATCCGTTTCCAACACTTAGAAAATTTTTCTAAGTCCTAGACTAAATTTCTGAATTTCTGTGAACAGTGTGAGATACACTTTTGATCAATTGTTTTCTTTGTGTTTCTTTGCAAATTTGTAAGTGGGGACATGTCCAGTGTGTTGACCCCAGTACCCACTCGAACCAGGATTCATTGACTTGCTTCTAGAAGCCTTAGGCATGAAGAAAACAAAGAAAGAGAAAGGGTGATGTGGAATGGTATGCATGCCCATACCTTTGACTTCCTTGACCTAGCCCTTGCCTCCACTTGCCTCCAAAGGCCAGCAATGATCTTGCCCCATGTGTTCTCTGCCCTGGACAGCCAGTGCACGAGTTGGAGTGACCAAAAACCCCCTAGGGCTCACTCATGCCACTCCTAGACATTGAACCGAGCCCTCCATTTTTGCCCTTGTCTTTTCACCACGGGTACAAGTCTCCTGAGCCAATCTCTTGCGCCACACACCTCTCTCACACTCACCCAACCTCCCCAAGTCGAAAAGAGGTAGAGCACGAGCCCCTGGAAGCCCCCGAGCCCGAGATCTTGCCGCCGGTGACCACCCCGGCCCCGAGGTGGATCCGCACGACCCATTCCCTCCCACCTCTCCTCTCTGCTCTATATCACTTCCCCACAACCCCCTGAACCTCCCTGACTCGCTCATGTGGTCTCTCACCTGCAGGAACGCCGCCGCCGTCGACCTCGCCGCCACGGGCGCACTGCTCGGCGCCGCTGCTGAACGCCATCCCCGACGCCCAAGGCCACGCCCTCGACTTCAGCCACCTCCCCCGAGCCCGTGCCACCACTCGTCGTCGCCCCCCGGTGAGCCTCTGGCCGTCGCCGTTCTCCCGTCGTTCGGGTGTGAGAGAGAGAGGAGGGGTGAGGATGACGACAACCGCGCGCCGTTGGATCTTGGATCCATGGACGCGCTTGAATGGCCACCTTTCCCGTGCCGCGCGCGTGCGCTGGGCGTAGCTGGGCCGTCTGGCCGCTTAGCTGGGCCGCGCCCACGCAAAGCCAGCCCGCGCTGCTGTTTGTTTTCCTTTTTAAGTTTTTAACAGAAACTGAGATGTTTACTTTGGACATGAGAATAATACTAAACATGCAAAATAAAATCTACCAAAAATCACGAACCTAACAATATGTGTTCCTAACCACATAAAACTTGCAGATCTAAGTTTCGGACTATATTTTTCTCAAAATGATTGTTTTTTCACAGAGGGCCTATGAACATGTTTTGAAAATAACTTTTTGAATCTATAACTAAAATGGACAGACTAAAATGTTTTGGATAGCTATTCAACAGATATATCCATAGGAATTTGCCTCACATCAAGGCGAGCTACCAAATGGAAATGCCATCCATTTTGGTAAAAGTCCAGTAGGCGTTTCTAGGATTTTTAGAAAGAGTTCAAAAATGAATTTTGGTGTGAATCCAACTGGATGAGTTTGATATTGACTAGATATATCTAATCCTTGCTTAGATTAATTTTTGAAGCTCTAGATTAATTTTGGTGAATAGATCTAGAAAACAACACTTTTCTGTTATGTTTTTAAGTGTGTTTTTGTTTAAAATGAAATGTGTGATTGATTGTATTTTGCTTCCTAGCTTGTATGCATGTGTTAGGACTTATTATTAAGTTGTTTGCTTGTAGAACATCTACCTTACAAAGTGTGTGCATGTTTGGAAAATAGAATGAAAATGGGAATAGCATTTGTTATTTTCTAGTTTATTATTTGGGATATTTGTGTGAGCAAAAATCTTTGTGTGTTTGATTGACTAAACTTGTGCTAGGTTTGCTATGGTTCCAGTACCATTTTGGTACTGTTATTTTGAAGTTAATACCTCTGTTAGCTTGCATGTTAATTTATAGCAAAGCATGTGTAAGTCTTGTTATTTGTTTTCACTAGTATTGTTTCACTAGAATGAATAGCCTTGTTTTTAATTATTTTTGTCATAACTAATTTTATCATGAGTGACCATAGGCTTAGTACCTATTTTTCCTTGGTATTAGTGGGCCCATAACCCACTTGTCCCATTGCATTTTGGTTGAGGATAAAAATCCCTAACCATACATGTGTGTGAAAATAACATGTTTTAATATGTGATTGATTATTATTTTCCACCATGGAAAATAGGTTGTTTGTTTCACTTATGCAAGTGAAAAATTATTTCTTATTTGTGAATACTAGTATGTGTGGGTGTGATTCATTTGTTAGCATAATATCCCTTAGGGGTATCAAGTTAAGAAATGTTTCACTATTGTGTGCTAAATTAAAATGTGGCAAATAAAATAATTCCATGTGAGTGATAGGTTGTTGGTGAATGTTTTATAATTGAGTGTTTGGATTTTTGAAAAGGTTTAGATAAATTTTCATTGAGTGCATAGCTACTGGTTGTGTAGTTTACACCTTGTTTGCTTGCTAGTTAATTAATTAGGAAAGCATGAATTGCTAGAAGTGGTCTATGCTTGCTTAATAGATGTTTTTCATAGAATTATTTTATGGTATTGCTTACTAGCATGCATATGGTTTGGGTACTTTTAGTAGTTATATTTATGTTCATGACTTTCTTGTTTATAGTTAAGCATCATGGTAGCATTGTTTGCTTCTCTAGTGTTGAACTAGTGTCACCACTATAAATTGTGGTTTGCTCAAGTACTGTTATCTTTTATTCCATGAGTGTATAATTTTATTCTAGCATATTTAGGAAGTTATTACTTATGTTTTGATGCCATGACACCTTGAATTGCATGGGCTATAGTGGTAGAATATAGGTATTTCTTATAGCATGCATGTGTAGAATTTTCCATACTGGTATGCTAAATACAGTCCTGTTTTTATGATTGTTTGATAGGAATATTATTTTGAGAGATGATTGTGTTTTAGGTTATTTTTATGACATGATATCATTGGTTTTAAGCTACTGGTTGTTTGATAAATTTTCATGATTGATGGATTCCATAACTTCAAGTAAACATTAACGTAGTCAATAAATAGTCTATAACTAGCCTTTTCATCTGTGACGTGTTTACTTGTTGTTTGGAAATTGTCTGAGGGATTGCCTTAGCATGAGTATTATGCTTATGCTAATGTTGTGCTAGTGTTGCTGTTGGGATTGTAGGCGATCTTGATAGCACTCTCATTGTCGCACAAGAGGGGGACCTTGTCGAAGTCGATACCATAATCTCGCAATGTTTGCCGCATCCATAGCAATTGAGCACAACAAACTTGCCGCGGAGATGTATTCGGCCTCGATGGTGGAGAGGGCGATGCAATTTTTTTCTTGGAAGACCAACATACCAATGAGCGACCAAGAAATTGACAACCCCTGGAGGTAGATTTCCTATCTGTCTTCTTGCCCGCATAATGCACATCCGAATACCCAATGAGCTGAAAGCTTGAATCCTTGGGATACCAAAGACCGAAGTTTGGGGTATGAACTAAATATCGAAAGATGCGCTTAACCGCTTCAAAATGACTTTGTCTCGGAGAGGCTTGAAACCTTGCACATTTACCTACACTATACATGATATCGGGTCTAGATGCACAAAGGTAGAGCAAAAAGCCAATCATGGAGCGGTATACCTTTTGATCTACCTCTTTACCATTCGGGTCGGGTTTCAAGTCAATAGTCGTGGACATGGGAGTTTTCATAGGTTTGGCATTATGCATGTTGAATTGCTTGAGCACATCTTGAGTATACTTGGCTTGCTTGATGAATGTGCCTTCGGGATGTTGCTTGATCTTAAAGCCAAGGAAATACTCCAACTCTCCCATCATAGACATCTCGAATTTATCCGTCATAAGCTTGCAAAACTCATCATTAAATGCGATGTTAGTAGAACCAAAAATGATATCATCCACATAAAGTTGTCATATGAACAAGTCACCCCCAACCATTTTGGTGAAAAGGGTGGGATCGATTAAGCCAACATTGAACCCACGATCCACTAGAAACTCTTTAAGGTGCTCGTACCACGCACGTAGAGATTTTTTAAGTCCATAGAGCGCCTTATCGAGTTTGTAGACATAATCGGGGTGGTTGGGATCCTCGAAACGCGGAGGTTGCTTGACATAGACCAACTCATGGATGGGACCATTTAAAAATGCACTTTTAACATCCATTTGTTGTAGTTTAAAGTTATGATGAGAAGCATATGCAAGCAAGATACGGATTGATTCAAGATGAGCTACGGGAGCAAAAGTTTCACCGAAATCAACGCCTTCGACTTGAGAAAAACCTTGAGCCACCAATCTTGCTTTGTTGAGAATGACGATGCCATCTTTGTCTTGCTTGTTCTTGAAGATCCACTTGGTGCCGATGACGTTATTGCAATCCTTGGGTCTTGGCACCAACTTCCACACCTTATTGCGCTCGAAATTGTTGAGCTCATCATGCATAGCTTCAAGCCAATCTTGATCTTCAAGAACTTCATATACCTTTGTCGAGACATCGTAGTAGTTTTCATAGACTGGGGTGCCATGAGACTACGGTAGAGACGTGGGGTAACGGGATAGCGTAGTAACACAGAACACGGGATTTTACCCAGGTTCGGTACGTCGCGACAGTACGGCGTACCTACTCCTGCACTTCTCACTAGTTGGGACTAAAGCCCGTATAACAGGGTTACAATGTGAGGGAATAGACCTAGCTACCCGACGAGGATGAACTTCCCGGCGAGTTGCGTAGAGCTTAGAACCTTGGAACTAAAAGAACTTATGAAATCTATCTCCCGTCCGGCTTTATATAATAGCCGGATTAGGGCTTACAGAACCAGAAACCTAGAAGACTACGTTTAACTTGTAACTTGGAAAGTAAGGAATCCGTCTTCTCCTCCAAGCCAGATCACGCGGGCCGTGATCCGGGTTCTTCTAGAATCCGGCTTCTGCGCGTCGGACTACTGGGCCGCCCAATGGACATAAGCCCATTACCATGTAGGCCACCCTGGTAGTCCGGCTCTTTTGTCTACCATCTTCTATACCCCTATTCAGTATATATCCGACAGTAGCCCCCAGGAAGGATCAAAACTCTGAAACTCCGCCTTTCGTCAAATACATTTTGTCCGGGAAAACTTGATTCAGCAGTCTTGATTCTTTCTTCTTTCCTTTTGAAGGAGATGGTAACATAAAACTCGGAACTATGAAAATCCGGCCTTTCTTCTCGCGATCCTTCGCGGAAAAGGAACTTATGACATCAGCGCCTCAATCACGCTGACGCAAGCGCCGCTTAGTTTCACGCGGGAAACCCTGCAACGTATCTCTGACAGATTCTCACGAGAAACGAGGAGATAGCCATCATTCCTCTGTCGTTCCGTTTCCCGGATTTTCCGGCGAGCGACACGCGTCGAACATCCAACGGTCAAAAGAGTCGTTGGCGCGTATCTAGAGGTTTTCAGGCTATAAATAGCCGTCCTCGTCGTCATCGGAAATCTTTCCTCACTCCACACTGCCCACGCCATTGACGCAAACGCGAGCACGAGAGCAAGAACGAGACCTTGCCCCGACGAGCCCTTTGCACACCGGAGCGCTCACTCGCCACCGAAAAAGATGGCCTCTCCGTCGTCCTCACCGGCTCGCGCCTCCATCGACGAGCTTTTGGGCGACCTAGATCCACAGCTGGGGTCGCCCAAGCATGCCGGCGATGAGCCGGAAAAGACCACTGCATCCGCGGCGGGCGGAGGAAACGCTTCCGCCGCCGCGGACATCGCGGGCCCAAGCGCCACGACAACCCCGCCGTTCGCACCTGAAACGGCGGAGGAGAAAATCGAGCTCCTTGGCGAGAAACTTGCCGCCGCGAAGGCCGCCGCCGCCGCCGCCGCCGGAGCAGACGAGGAAGAGGAAACTGCAGGCAACTGGAGTGCCTGCAGTATTCCCCCGGCTCTCCTTCCAAACTTGGAGAAGGAGGGCTTAGTTCTAAAAAAGAAGTGGCGGCTCCCGGAAGAGGAGACTGAACCCATGCCACAAGAGGGCGAAAGGGTGCTTCTTACCTCCCACCTTCTACGAGGTATGGGGCTGCCACCTTCCTCTTTCTTCCTCCAGGTTCTGTCACACTACAGCATCCAACCTCATAACCTTCCTCCCAATTCTATTCTGTACATGGCCGGCTTCCAGGCTTTGTTCGAAGGTTACCTAGGAATAGAGCCTAGGTTAGATTTTTGGCTGTATTGCTTTGGGGTGAAGCGTAACTCTTCGGAGGGCGCACTCCCAAATTGCGGGACCATTTCCTTTACTCTTCGGAGATTCCGAGAGGATTGGTTCCCCAAAATCAAAACCTCAGAATCCGTCAAATTTTGGACGGGTTCTTTTTTCTATCATCCCGACGTGCCTTTTCCTAAAAAGGCCGTCGGGGTTCCACCTTTTGTGAACTCCGCCGCCGTTCCCCAGGATAACTGGGTAACAGAGGCCGTCCAAGTTCTGCCTCCAGATCTGCTAAGGATCAAGAGGCGCATCGCCAAGCTCACCTCCTCCAAACCTCCTTTGACCGGTATGGACACGGTCTTTTGCTGGCTGGATAGGCGGATTCAGCCATTAGCAAATCACGGAGGCCGTCTCCTGTGTGAATACACGGGAGCCAAGGATCCAATGCGGACAACCGACAAGGATTGGCCCGCAAAGGAACTTAGGCGGCGCATCAATCAGTTGGTCGCATCACGCGACCAATACACGGAGAGTCGGCCAATGTACACGGCCGACAACCCAGCTCCTAAGGTAAATTTTCCGTCATTTGGGTATAATCTCACTTCCTGGATAATCTACCCTTTGACTCTGATTGGTTTTTCCGACAGCTTGTGGATCTTCCAGACTCGGAGTTAGCCTCCGAGGCCGAGCTGGATGCGCTGCGCTCCGCCGCTACGGGTGGGCGCAAACGCAAGAAGATAATTTCTTCGGATGAGATTATCGACCTTGACGGAGTCCCCGTCGCCACTTCCAGGTTATTTTCTTCTGGGTTTTTTCTTTTATGGGATCTTTTTCGTCCATCTTCGGCGTTTTAACCTTTTCCGGGTTTTTGGTTTTTAGCCTACCCCCCTCCAACTTGAAGCCGAGAAAGTTGAAGAAACTCAGAGCTTCTTCCAACCGAGGCAGCCAACCATCTCCCGCCGTCGCCCCGGACACGCCGCAGACAATGGCGGAAGAGCCTACTGCAGCCACCACCACCAAGCCCCCAGAGCCCAGCCAGCCCGTTGTGTCCGAGTCGGACACGAGGGAAAGGGCGGCTCCAGAGGTGGGGAAATCTTCTCGGACTTTCGACGAGGAAATCCCCACCTTTGACAAGGATTTTAAGGCTATAAATGACGGCTTGGACGCAGCCGGAAATCACTTCGCGGAATACGCGAAAGAATTCCGAGAAAACTTAGCAGGTTTGCAGCGCATGATCCAGGTATGTAACTCTAGCCCCCAAGCATTAAACTAAATGCATGCTTTTTTGCTTTGATGTTTTTTGTTAACCATAATTTTCCTTGCTGTGTTTCAGCAAACCTCCGAGGCCATAAACCTGGAAGTTTTCAGGAAGCTCACCATCAAGAATAAAGAAGTTCGAAGTCTTCTTTCTATTCTTGAGGAGAAAGAGGCGGAGCTGGAATCATCTCAGCTCGCTTTGACAGAAACGAAAGGTAAGCTTTTTTCGTTTTGAAATTTCCGATTTAAGACTTTGTCTAAGTTTTTTCCCGAGGGAATTGATCAACTCGGATTTTCCCTTGCTTTTCAGCTGCCTTAGCTGAGGCTAAACAAGCAGCGGAAGATTCTGGCAACGCCGAAATTCTCCGCAATGAGAACATTGAGCTTCACAAGAATCTTGTGAAAGCTCAGCAAGACCTAGAAGCCAGCAACCTCGCTCTTGGAATGGCTAATTCCAAGGCTTCCGAACAGGCGGAGAAAGACAAATCCACCATTCAGGATTTGACTGAAGCTCTGAACCTTCGCCTGGAGGAAGTTTCCGAGATCGACAAGCTCATCGGTAAATTTCTTACCCTTTTCCTCATCTTTCCATGTTTTGCTTTCTCTGTTTGTCTGCTTAACCCTTTTGTATGTTTTATTGGATCAAACAGGAGACACCCCAGATGGCACTCGGGCTGCAGGCATCCGAGCTTTCGGGGAGACATGGAATTTGGTGAAGGCTGCTGCAACGCAGCTAGTAGGCAAGTTTCTTCCCGATAAATCTGGGGAATGCTCGGAGGTTGAAAAACTTCCGGGTATCATCATGGAGGTGGCGGAGTCCAAGGAGTCTATTCTCCGCTCCGCTGCACGGGGTGGTGCGCGCATGGCCTTAGGCCTTATGCGCATGCACTATCCTAGTGCCAAATCCTGGCGTGTGGCCACCGGTGTCCCTCAGGGATACACGGATGCGCAACGATCCACCATTTTTGGTGAAGTTAAGGGCCACGCCACCCAGATTGCCGCCATGGTAAATGTCACCGTCAACTATCCAGAAGAGGAAGCTCCTCCAATCCCCGATGAAGAAAGCAGCGAGGAGGAGTCGGATTCTTGAAGGGTTACCTGGAACCTGGATAGAAAAATTAGACAATAGGAGCATTACTGTTCTTTCATTTGTAATCCAAAATGTAATGCTTCTTATGTATTAATGAAAATTCCGCCTTTTGCAGTTTAAACTATGAAATTACTTTGCAAGTTGTTTGGATCATTCCTTTATCTTCTAAGTTCTCTGGTGTATATGCTTTAACTGTCCTTAGTGTTTGAAATGGCTCAAATAGCATTATGAATCGTTATGCCGAGTAACTGGGGACGAACCAATCAGTTTTGAAACTCGGAAACATGAATCATGCTAAAGGCATTTTTACTAACTAGTTCCAGTAACCCAGCGTACGCACAATCAGATAAGACTTAGAGAAACAAGGAAAGTTTTAAGTGAAACTTGGGCACGCAGGCAATTCAAGTTTCCTTTAGCCGTTAAAAGGCTGAAAAATCATTCAGTTATGTAACGCCGAGTACGCAAGCACAATTCGGGTTAACGTTGAGAAATTTGTAAGATCATTGGGAAATAGATGAGGCGGAAACACTTTGCACTTATAAGAAATATGGATGACAGCATTCCGACAACTTTATTTCATGATCTCAAAAGATGTTTACATAGATTTGAACTAAGTACAGAAGGGGACATAACTTGCTAGACGTTCCCAGGCTTCCGCAATCCACTTGACCTGTCGAACTTCTCCAGCAGTTTGTGAAATGGTAAGGTTTTAGCCCCCAGCCAACTAAGAAATCTTTTTATGGCTGTGGCGGAACCCGGCAATTCTGGGACATCTTTTTCACACGTAAGTTCTGAGATGTTCGAGATTGCCTTAATCTTTTCCGGGTTAACTTCTATTCCTCTATGAGAAACGATGAAACCCAGAAGTTCACTTGAGGGAACCCCGAATACGCACTTAGATGGATTCAACTTCATCTGGTAGGTGCGTAAGTTCTCGAAAGTTTCTCGCAAATCCTCAAGGAGTGTATCTTTTTCCTTGGTTATGACAGCAATATCGTCCACGTAAACATGGACGTTTCTGCCAATCTGACTATGCAAACAACGTTGCATGCAACGCTGGTAGGTTGCACCTGCGTTCTTCAGGCCAAAAGGCATGGTTACGTAGTAATACGTCCCGTACGGGGTTATAAAAGAAGTCTTGATTTGATCTTCCTTTTTCATGCGTATTTGGTGGTACCCGGAGTATGCATCCAAAAAGCATAAAAGCTCAGAGCCTGCAGTGGCGTCTATTATTTGATCGATTCGCGGCAGCGCAAACCTATCTTTCGGACATAACTTGTTCAATCCTGTGTAATCTATACACATTCTGAGGGCAGTTGTGTCTTTCTTCGGTACTAATACCGGATTTGCGGACCAGTCAGTATGGATTACCTCCTTGATGAAATCCGCTGCTAAAAGCCGGGTAATTTCCTTGCCAATAGCCTTCCGTCTTCTTCCGTCAAATCGACGGAGACCTTGTTTGACGGGTTTTGATCCGGGAATAACCTTGAGTTGGTGCTCAGTAAGTTCTCTGGGTACGCCTGGCATGTCAGCTGGACACCAGGCGAAAATATCCCAGTTCTCACGGAGGAACTTGATGAGCTCGCCTTCCTATTTGTCGGTCATCCCCGTCCCTACAACGACAAATTTTGTCGGATCTTTGGGATCTAGGATTACCTGCCTTGTATTCTCGGACGCCTTGAAGCTATCTGTTGGCTTCCGAGTTTCTTTTCCTGCCGGCATTTCTTTCGGCGATACCTCCTTGGCTAACTCCTTCAGTTCTTCCTGAGCTATAACTCTTTGAGCGCAAAGGGCGTTTTGCTTCTCCAACTCGTTTGCCAGCTTGAAATCACCGGCAATGGTGATTACTCCTCCTTTGGGTCCTGGCATCTTCAGCTTGTTGTAGATATAGCAAGATCTTGCCATAAACTTGGCGAAAGCCGGACGTCCGAGTATTGCGTGATACACGCTCTCGAACGGCACAACTTCGAAGGATACTTTTTCCTGCCGGAAGTGATCTTTATCTCCGAAGGTGACATCTAGGGAAATTTCTCCTAGGGATCGTGCTTGCCTGCCAGGAACGATGCCATGGAAGCGTATATTGCTGTAATTGAGCTGGGACTCGGATATCTTCAAGTGCTTCAGTGTATCCAGGTACATTATATTGATGCTGGATCCTCCGTCCATCAGCACTCTTCTTAGCCTAGTGTTTTGAACAATAGGGCTTACAACAAGAGCTTGTGTGCCAGGTTCAGGGATATTTCCGGGATGATCTGACTGATCCCAGATTATCGGTGTGCTAGAGTACTTCAAGAATTTTGGGGTCGCAGGAACAACCACATTTATTTCTCGAAGTGTTCTTTTGGCCACCTTTGCTGACGGGGTTGCTAGGAAAGTTAACATTGCTTCTCCGTCAACTCTCGGAAATTTAGGTTCGCCTTTTCGCCGCTGTTCCTGGATTTTGTCATCAGTGTCCGATTCACTGTCTTCTTTTTCAGCTTCTGGCTTTTGTTTGGCAGGTTTCCTCTTGGAACCCTTCCCTTTATTTCCGGATCCTGCATTGCCTTTCATATGCTTGTTTAGCCGGCATTGCGCGTTTGTGTGGGTTGGTTTCCCAAACTGAGAGTGGTGGACGCAGGGTTCCGACTTAATTCTCTCCCATTCCTCAGGAGTGTAATTGATGGGATCCGGACTGCGGCCTTTCCACTTGTTCCCTTTTTCTCCTCCAAAGGCTAAGTTAACCTCCTTGGGCTTTGTTGTTGACTCCGGAGTTCCTTTTTTATCAGAACGAGGTGTTTTCTTGGCCAGTATCAGTGACTCAATATTGCCTCCTCTTGCTCTAATATCATCTTCGGCTGCAGCATGCTCATTAGCGGTTGTAAGCATAGATCCGAGATCTTTGTGCTTTTTAGAACCAACCATGAACGGTACAAGTCCGGGTTTTAGGCCATTGACGAAAGCATGCATTGCTTGTACGTCAGTTACTCCAGAGCAACTATTCTTCATCGCAGTCCATCTGGAGATGAAATCCACGTATGGTTCGTCTTCAAATTGGGTGCAACGGTTCAGCTTGTTGATGCTATTTGGGCGTTTGTATGTTCCCCTAAAATGCTGGGTAAATACTCTCGCCATATCATCCCAACTGTCGACAGTTCTTGATGGTAAACCATTAATCCAATCTCTGGCTCCGTCTAGCAACATTAGGGGAAGAAACTTGACAGCTTCCAGGTCTGTCCCGTTGTTGATCTGGACGGCTGTGTAATAATCTGAAAGCCAGGTATCCGGGTTTGTACTGCCGGTATATTTTTGGTAGGTTGGACCAACTTTGGCGAAGCCAGAATGCAGGGTTATCCTTCGGATCCTGTCAGTAAAACACTTAGGACCAAAGTATAGATCATCCTTTTCTGCTCTATCAATATGTGCAGAATATCTCCCGGCTGAATGGACAGAAGGGGATCTGCTCCTTTCTTTTCCATTGTTGCGCGGACGCGTTTTTCCGAGGTTATCTCTATCTCTTCCGTTGTCACGCCCTCTGGGATTAGGTGGAGTCCTGCTCCTGTACCTTTCCTTATCTTTAGGCGGTGTCCGAGATCTTTCACGTCTGTGAGGTGTATCGTATCTTCCAGCTTTTTCAGCTGGGTTTCTCGGAGGTGGCATTATTTTGCCGTCATTCCGGTGTTTGTCTTCCCGATCGTGTGGTTTATATCCATCTTTCGGGAGATGAGGTCCGGTTCTAGACGCTGCGTCCCGGTTGTCGGGGTTTTTCTTGTCTTTTCTCGGATCCTCTTTTTTATCCGAATCTCCGGGTTCTTCCGGTCCAGGTGCTCCAGCAGCGCAAGTAACAGTTTTGCAGAGGGCGGAATTATCATGCAGCCTCCCTGATCGCTCTTGTCCTCGCTGTTGCTGCTGTAATGCTTTTCCTAGGAAAGCATACACCCCTTGCAGTTTTTCCCCGTTGGAGTACAGATCATTGTTCAGGATGGCGAACGCTGCTTCCGCGTTTTCAGCTGCGGTTTTGTATATTGGTTCGCCCTTGGCATCTTTGCCGTTTAACTGCTTTTGCCAAGATGGGTTATAGAACCTTTCTTTCGGCGGCAGTTCTTCCGGTTTTGCAATTCCGGGTAACCTAGTAGGTTTTAAGGCAGATCTATGCTTTCTCTCGTACTCCTAAATTTCTTCCTTCATGATTTTGATGTCATTATGGGTTTGTTGAAGATGTTGCCGAGATCTAAGCAGATGTTGCTGTTGCCGTTGGAAAGCTTGTCTCCTGGCTTCCAGCATCTCAGGGGGTTCATTGGGTCCCACTGGAGTTTGTAATAGTTCTTGCTCTTCCAGTTCTGTCATTGGCGGAGCAGTGATTTCCTTAGATTTCTTTTCCGTAGGCTTTGTGCCACTAATATCTCCAACTTCCAGGTTTTCATCAGCGAGATCAGCTGACTTTTTCTTCCGGAGTTTGTACTGGAGTTTTTTAGAAGCACGGTGCTTTTTCTTGGAAGACGGAGGTTTTTTGACAGGTTCATCCTCTGTCATCTCCTTGACATTAGGGAATATCGGAGAAGTTTCTCCGTCTTCCCTCTCTTCCACTGGCGGAGGGGTTTTAGGACTTTCCTGGCTGTCGGCACCCGTTGTATCAGCTGGTTTTGCCATTAGCACTTCATGGAATCCCTCTTGAAAGGACTTAACTTTTCTTACGAAGGCATCATCGTCTTCGTCTTCGTATTCGAAGTTATCCGATCCGGTTTCCGACTCCAATCTCGCCTCAATGGCGGCAAGCACGGACTCTGTTTCCGAGTTCATCGTCTGGTTGACGGATGTCGGATCTTCCGTCTCTGTGACGGGTATTGGTTCTTCCGTCTCTGTGACGGGTGTAATGTTGTTATCTGCCTCTTGCACGGGATTTCCGTCATCCGTGTTTTCAGCGATCTCGGATTGCACCATGCCGATAAAGTGCGTATCACTGTTTTGTCGGCGATCTGAGCAAAATCCGGCATCATAGTCGTCTTCGACTGGGTATAGGGCGGGTGGGAAATACTTGCTTTCACCGCAAAACCCCATTGCTTCCGCGGTTAATCCGATAAAGATGTTAGCATATCCAATCGGTAAAACGCAGGCACTTACCAGGTGGTTTTGCGCCGGTATGTAGGATCCGTTGTCGAGGAAGCGCCCGACGTCGTCGTCGAATTCCAAGCTTCCGACAGTGATCGATCTTCCAATTCCGCCTAGTATCCGAGATCGGAACTTCACGCCTGACGTCGTTTGCCCCACGGTGGGCGCCAACTGTCGAGACATCGTAGTAGTTTTCATAGACTGGGGTGCCATGAGACTACGGTAGAGACGTGGGGTAACGGGATAGCGTAGTAACATAGAACACGGGATTTTACCCAGGTTCGGTACGTCGCGACAGTACGGCGTACCTACTCCTGCACTTCTCACTAGTTGGGACTAAAGCCCGTATAACAGGGTTACAATGTGAGGGAATAGACCTAGCTACCCGACGAGGATGAACTTCCCGGCGAGTTGCGTAGAGCTTAGAACCTTGGAACTAAAAGAACTTATGAAATCTATCTCCCGTCCGGCTTTATATAATAGCCGGATTAGGGCTTACAGAACCAGAAACCTAGAAGACTACGTTTAACTTGTAACTTGGAAAGTAAGGAATCCGTCTTCTCCTCCAAGCCAGATCACGCGGGCCGTGATCCGGGTTCTTCTAGAATCCGGCTTCTGCGCGTCGGACTACTGGGCCGCCCAATGGACATAAGCCCATTACCATGTAGGCCACCCTGGTAGTCCGGCTCTTTTGTCTACCATCTTCTATACCCCTATTCAGTATATATCCGACAACCTTCTTGGGCTCGATGTGAGAGACGAAAGCATGAGCTTTGCTAAAATCCTCCAATTGCCTCCTTGTGACGACCCTTCCACGAACTTGTCCAAGTATCATGTCCTCCGTGTGACCGGCATGAGCAAGATTATCTAGCCTTCTCTTCTCCCTCCGAGATAGCATCTCCTCCAAAGTTTCCTTGGATATGACTTGATCATCACCTTCTGTCGAGACATCGTAGTAGTTTTCATAGACTGGGGTGCCATGAGACTACGGTAGAGACGTGGGGTAACGGGATAGCGTAGTAATACAGAACACGGGATTTTACCCAGGTTCGGTACGTCGCGACAGTACGGCGTACCTACTCCTGCACTTCTCACTATGTGGGACTAAAGCCCGTATAATAAGGTTACAATGTAAGGGAATAGATCCAGCTACTCGTCGAGGATGAACTTCCCGGCGAGTTGCGTAAGGCTTTTTTTTTTTGAGAGCAACCACATATTTCATTAATAGAAAATCACGTTACAATAAGTTGCGTAAGGCTTGAGCTTGAACCTAGAACCTTGGAACTAAAATAACTTATGAAATCTATCTCCCGTCCGGCTTTATATAATAGCCGGATTAGGGCTTACAGAACCAGAAACCTAGAAGACTACGTTTAACTTGTAACTTGGAAAGTAAGGAATCCGTCTTCTCCTCCAAGCCAGATCACGCGGGCCGTGATCCGGGTTCTTCTAGAATCTGGCTTCTGCGCGTCGGACTACTGGGCCGCCCAATGGACATAAGCCCATTACCATGTAGGCCACCCTGGTAGTCCGGCTTTTTTGTCTACCATCTTCTATACCCCTATTCAGTATATATCCGACAGTAGCCCCCAGGAAGGATCAAAACTCTGAAACTCCGCCTTTCGTCAAATACATTTTGTCCGGGAAAACTTGATTCAGCAGTCTTGATTCTTTCTTCTTTCCTTTTTAAGGAGATGGTAACATAAAACTCGGAACTATGAAAATCCGGCCTTTCTTCTCGCGATCCTTCGCGGAAAAGTAACTTATGACATCAGCGCCTCAATCACGCTGACGCAAGCGCCGCTTAGTTTCACGCGGGAAACCCTGCAACGTATCTCTGACAGATTCTCACGAGAAACGAGGAGATAGCCATCATTCCTCTGTCGTTCCGTTTCCCGGATTTTCCGGCGAGCGACACGCGTCGAACATCCAACGGTCAAAAGAGCCGTTGGCGCGTATCTAGAGGTTTTCAGGCTATAAATAGCCGTCCTCGTCGTCATCGGAAATCTTTCCTCACTCCACACTGCCCACGCCATTGACGCAAACGCGAGCATGAGAGCAAGAACGAGACCTTGCCCCGACGAGCCCTTTGCACACCGGAGCGCTCACTCGCCACCGAAAAAGATGGCCTCTCCGTCGTCCTCACCGGCTCGCGCCTCCATCGACGAGCTTTTGGGCGACCTAGATCCACAGCTGGGGTCGCCCAAGCATGCCGGCGATGAGCCGGAAAAGACCACTGCATCCGCGGCGGGCGGAGGAAACGCTTCCGCCGCCGCGGACGTAGCGGGCCCAAGCGCCACGACAACCCCGCCGTCTGCTTCAGAACCGGCGGGGGTTAAGATTCACTCCCGTGGCACTGAGCGCTTCTCCACTAGAGCTGATGAAGAAGCAGAATTTGTCGGAAATTGGAATCAGAGTAATACTTCACTCGTCCTCCTTCGTCGAATGTCAAGGGATAAATTAATAGTTAAAGGCAAATGGCGGATCTCGAAGGATGAGCCAGTGCCCAAGCCAAAGGAAGGAGAACGCGTCCTCCTTGCCTCTCATATCACGAGAGGTATGGGTTTTCCCCCTTCCGCCTTTTTCCTAGACGTCCTCAACTTTTATGGTGTCCAACCACATAATATCTCTTCAAATTCCATCCTTCAATTAGCTAGTTTCCAAGCTCTTTTCGAAGGGTATCTTGGAATAACTCCCAATTTAGACTTCTGGCATTATTGTTTCGAGGTAAAACACAACATCACAAACGGTGTTTCGCCCATCTGCGGTACCATATCTTTTATCCTCAGAAACTTTAGGGAAGAATGGTATCCAAAGATAAGAATGCCGAAACCTGACCAATCTTGGCTAGGTTCTTTCTTTTATCACCAAGACATTCCGTTCCCCAGCAAAGAAACCGGAATTCCTCCCTTTGTTAATTCTGCCGCTATTCCTCACGAGAATTGGACACTTGCAATAACAGAGGATTTGCCTGAAAACCTGATGAAAATAAAGCGGCGCATTGCCAAACTTTCTTCTTCTCAACCACCTTTGGTTTGGAAGGATATCGTTTTATGCTGGTTTGGACGTCGCGTACAACCTTTATCCCTTCGTTCCCGACTTCTTTGCGAGTACACGGGACCGGAAGATAGCATGAGAGGCACCGATAGGTCCTTTAGCAAGAAGGATTTTATAGAACGCCTTCATCAGATAGTTGCCGCCGATAGCCAGATTGAAGAAAGTCTAGCCATTTATCATGCGGAAAATCTGGTTCCTAAGGTACTTTCCTTCCCTTGTTTCTGAGTTTCCTCAGATTATCTTCTCTCTTCATTTTTTAACATACTGTTAATTCTTTCCTAGTTTGACGAACTTGGAGAAAATGATCTTGCTTCTGATGCTGAAATCAGCAAATTACATGCCGAGTTTTACAACAACCAAAAGCGCAAGAGGCAAACTACTATCAAAGAAGAATTTCCTTCTGCAGCTACGGGTAAAAGGGGGAAAACGAATATGCCAATGGGCGGAAATTTTCAATCACCTGCCAGAAACGAATTCATTCCTGCTCCAGATGGTATCCGGGTGAAAGAAGAACCTTTCGACGACCTCGGATATATTCGTCCGGAAGCTAAGAAATTTTTTGCTCCTGCGCCTCTGGTTCGCCCTTGGCCACAAAATGGATTAGTTATCCGCAACAATATCGCATTTTCGCCCCGCCAGGTCATACACGATGGCCTTCACCACGTAGGAATTCTTTTCATGGAATATGCCAGAGAATTCAAGGAGACCTTAACTGATTTGCGAGAAATGAGCCAGGTAATACCTTTAGCCCCCAAGCATTAAGTTGAAAATCTAAATTCTTCTTGATGCTTCTTTGTATGCTTGTTCAAACTTAAGCATCTGGCTTTCATTTCCATGTTTCAGCATTCCGCAGATGCCATAAACTTGGAAGTTTTGAAAAAACTTAGTCTCAAAAGCAGAGAAGTAAAAACACTTCAATCTGTTATTGAGTCAAAAAGCAACGAACTGGCGTTGTCTCAAAAGCAATTATCAAAAGCCACCGGTATTTTACTTCGTGTTTATTGATTTTTGCTGGAAAATCATTGCTAGATCTTGCCGTAATGTCGGATTATTTTGTCCCTGCTTTTCAGCTGCTTTAACCAAAGCCAAGAAGCTCACAGCAAACGCTGCTTATTTTTCTCAACTTCGTGAAGAAAACTCCAACCTTCAAAGAGAACTTTCAAAAGTTCGAGAAGAACTGGAAGCCAGTAATCTAGCCCTTGGGATTGCGCAATCCAAGGCTTCTTTGTAGGCAGCAGAGGATAAATCTATTATCAATGATTTAGAAAGTATGCTATTCCCTCGTATGAAAGAGGGCGATGAAATTGACGCGGTTCTTGGTAAGCTGACTTCTTTTACCAATTCTTTCATGTCATATTTCTTGTATTCTCTAATCTTTGCTTTTGTCAAAAAAGCAGGAAATTTTCCAGGAATTTCTCGGACTGAAAAGATCCGGGCCTTTGGGAAGATATGGAATTCAATCAGAAATGCAGGAATGCATTTAATTAATAAATTCCTGCCCACGAGTAGCATACAATTTTCAGAAGTTTACCGACTTCCGGATGGCATCATGGAGGTAGCAAATTCGAAGGAATCTTTCCTTCGCTCTGCTGCACGGGGTGGTGCGCGAATGGCACTTGGCCTCATGCGCTTACACTACCCCGATGCAAAATCCTGGCATGTAGCATCCGGTATTCCTCAAGAATGTACAGAAGCACAAATAAATGCGATCTTTAATGAAGTTGAAGGCCACGCCACTCAGATTGCCTCCATGGTGAATATCTCCATTACTTATCCGGAAGAAGAAGTGCCCGCAGCCCCCGAGAATGATAGCAGTGATGAAGACTCAGAAGTTTAAGGGGGCGCACTTGTCCTGGATGATGGATGTGTATAGTAGCTTTTTTACAATGTAATTCATATTGTAATGCTTCTATGTCATTTGTCGGAACAAGAACTCCGCCTTTTGCAATTTCAAGCTTCTTGCAAAGTTTTTCCGGGTTCGGCTGTTCCTTTATCTTCTAAGTAATCTGGCATCTGTGTTTTAACTGCTCTAGTGTTTAAAAATGGCTCAATTAGCAATATGTATCGTCATGTTGAGTAACTGGGGACGAACCAAACAGTTTTAAAACTCAGAAACATGGATTATGCTAGAAGCATTTTTACTGACTAGTTTCAGTAACCCAACACATACACAATCAGATAAAACTTAGAGAAAACAAGGAACTGTTCTGAAACTTGGGCACGCAGGCACAATCCGAGTTTCCTTTATCCTTTAACAGGCCGAATCATTCAGCTTTTAAACACCGAGCACGCAGGCACAATTCGGGTTAACATTGAGTATTTGTAAGATCATTGGGAAATAGATAGAGCGGAAATATTTTGTACTTATAATGAATATGAATTCCGACAACTTTATTTCATGATCTCAAAGATGTTTACATAGAAATTGAACTAAGTATAGAAGGGACGTAATTGCTGGATACTCCAAGGCCTATTTGTCTCTCCTAGTTCATCATCTATTTTTCTCTTTCTTTTGCGATTCGGCTTCTCGGGGTCGTCCTCCGTATCTCGAATGTCAACAAGATAGTATGATCCATTCTTCATGGCTTTACTGATGACAAATGGTCCTTCCCATACTGGGGCTAATTTGTGCTTCCTTTTCTGCACCAATCTCAGTACCAAGTCACCTTCTTTAAAAGAACGATGCCTGATTTTCCGACTGTGATAACGTCGTAAACCTTGCTGGTAGATGGCGGATCTTTGAAGTACAAGTTCTCGTTCCTCTTCTAAGAGATCGACGGCATCCTGTCGTGCTTCCTCGGCATCCGAGTCGTCAAAATTCTGCACTCTCGGGCTATCATGAATCATATCCGTTGGAAGAATAGCTTCCGCACCATAAACCAGGAAAAACGGGGTTTGCTCGGTTGACCTATTTGGCGTCGTTCGAATACTCCACAACACGGAAGGTAGCTCTTCTACCCATGCTCCAGCTGCTCTATGGAGAGGAGTTTCGAGTCTTGGGCGTATTCCTTGCAGGATTGAACTGTTCATTCTTTCAACCTGTCCATTAGATTGCGGGTGTGCTACAGATGCAAGATCTAAGCGAATTCCCGTCTGTTGGCAGTATTTTGCCAACTCTCCAATGGAGAAATTTGTCCCGTTATCAGTTATTATGCTGTGTGGGACGCCATATCTCATTACTAAATCAATAATGAAATTTCTGGCAGTTGCGCCGTCCAGCTTTTTGATGGGTTTAGCCTCCACCCATTTTGTGTACTTGTCTACCGCTACGAGTAGATGTGTAAGTCCACCTCTTGCAGTTTTGAACGGTCCCATCATATATAGCCCCCAGACCGCAAACGGCCATGTGATAGGGATAGTTTTAAGTGCTTGGGCCGGCAAATTGGTCTGCTTGGCGTAATATTGGCATCCTTCGCACGTATTCACTATGCGTTCGGCGTCTGTCTTGGCTGTTAGCCAGAAAAACCCCGCCCGGAATGCTTTTTTGACTATGCTTTTTGATTGAGCATGATGTCCGCAATCGCCGGCATGGATTTCTTCCAGTATTTCTCTTCCTTCTTCTGGTGAAATACACCGTTGAAAAATTCCGGAAGTACTGCGCTTATACAAGTGATCGTTGATCACCACGTATCCTTTGCATCGACGCTGTATTTGCCTTTGCAAGACCTCGTCTGCTCCTTCCGGGTACTTCTGATTGACTAAGAAGTTTAAGTACGGGATTGTCCAATCCGGTTTAACGAGCATGACTTCAATTGTTTCAGATGCTAGAGGGTAATCAACGTCTCCACCTTTTATGGACGGTTCATGCAAATGCTGGACGAATACCCCTGGTGGTAAAGTTTTTACTCTCTCTGATCCCATGCGGGCTAACGCATCCGCGTTCCAATTTTCCTCCCTTTTTATGTGAAGGACTTCGAACCCGAAGAAGCAGATGGCAAACTCATCCACCGTTCTCCGATATTCGGCCATTATAGGGCTTTTCGCGTCCCAGGTTTGGTTGAGCTGATGCTGTACCAAATCCGAGTCTCCATAGCACAAGATGCGTTTTACCCCTATTTCTTTTGCAATATGCAAGCCATGAAGCAAAGCTTCGTATTCTGCCACATTATTACTGGCGTTGAAGTGTATTTGCAATGCGTACTCCATTGTGTCTCCCTTGGGAGATTTTAGAACTACGCCGGCTCCAGCTCCTTCCTTCATCTTGGATCCGTCAAAGTGCATGATCCAGTACTCGGATTCTGGCATCGGTGTATTTTCCATTGCTTCTGTCCAGTCGGCGACAAAATCTGCCAAAACCTGGGATTTTATTGCCGTCCTTGGCTGGTACTTAATGTCGAAAGCTGCCAGCTCGATGCCCCATTTAGCTACTCGGCCGGTTGCCTCCGCATTGTTTATAATATCTCCTAGTGGTGCTTTACATACCACTGTTATAGAATGTCCTTGGAAGTAATGGCGCAGCTTTCTGGATGCAAAAAATACGCCATATGCCAGTTTCTGATAGTGCGGGTATCTTTGTTTGGATTCGGAGAAAACTTCGCTTATGTAGTATACCGGATGTTGATCTGGTATGCTTTGCTCTTCTTTTGTCCGTTCCACAACGATTACCGCGCTAATAACCCGACTAGTAGCCGTAAGGTATAGTAACATGGGTTCTTCGTCTTTGGGAGATGCCAAGATGGGAGCGTTCATCAAGGTTTCCTTTAACTGGGCTAACGCTGCATCGGCCTCTTCTGTCCATTCGAACTTGTCGGATTTCTTTAACAGTTTGTAGAGTGGTAAGGCTTTATCCCCCAGCCGACTAATAAATCTGCTGACGGCTGCAGCGGAACCCGTCAATCTTTGGACATCTTTTACACATGTAGGCTTTGAGATATTCAAGATTGCCTTGATCTTTTCCGGGTTAACTTCTATTCCTCTGTGAGAAACGATGAAACCCAGAAGTTTTCCTGAGGGAACCCCGAATACGCACTTAGATGGATTCAACTTCATCTTGTAAGTGCGCAAGTTTTCGAAGGTTTCTCGTAAATCTTCAAGGAGTGTATCTTTTTCCTTGGTTACGACAGCAATATCGTCCACGTAAACATGGACGTTTCTGCCAATTTGACTATGCAAGCAACGTTGCATGCAACGCTGGTAGGTTGCACCTGCGTTCTTCAGGCCGAAAGGCATGGTTATGTAATAGTACGTCCCATACGGGGTTATAAAAGAAGTCTTGATTTGATCTTCCTTTTTCATGCGTATTTGGTGGTACCCGGAGTATGCATCCAAAAAGCATAAAAGCTCAGAACCTGCAGTGGCGTCTATTATTTGATCGATTCGCGGCAGCGCAAACCTATCTTTCGGACATAACTTGTTCAATCCTGTGTAATCTATACACATTCTGAGGGCAGTTGTGTCTTTCTTCGGTACTAATACCGGATTTGCGGACCAGTCAGTATGGATTACTTCCTTGATAAAATCCGCTGCTAAAAGCCGGATAATTTCCTTGCCAATAGCCTTCCGTCTTCTTTCGTCAAATCGACGGAGACCTTGTTTGACGGGTTTTGATCCGGGAATAACCTTGAGTTGGTGCTCAGCAAGTTCCCTGGGTACGCCTGGCATGTCAGTTGGACACCAGGCAAAAATATCCCAGTTCTCACGGAGGAACTTGATGAGCTCGCCTTCCTATTTGTCGGTCATCCCAGTCCCTACAACGACGAATTTTGTCGGATCTTTGGGATCTAGGATTACCTGTCTTGTATTCTCGGATGCCTTGAAGCTATATGTTGGCTTCCGAGTTTCTTTTCCTGCCGGCATTTCTTTCGGCGATACCTCCTTGGCTAACTCCTTCAGTTCTTCCTGAGCTATAACTCTTTGAGCGCAAAGGGCGTTTTGCTTCTCCAACTCGTTTGCCAGCTTGAAATCACCGGCAATGGTGATTACTCCTCCTTTGGGTCCTGGCATCTTCAGCTTGTTGTAGATATAGCAAGATCTTGCCATAAACTTGGCGAAAGCCGGACGTCCGAGTATTGCGTGATACACGCTCTCGAACGGCACAACTTCGAAGGATACTTTTTCCTGCCGGAAGTGATCTTTATCTCCGAAGGTGACATCTAGGGAAATTTCTCCTAGGGATCGTGCTTGCCTGCCAGGAACGATGCCATGGAAGCGTATATTGCTGTAATTGAGCTGGGACTCGGATATCTTCAAGTGCTTCAGTGTATCCAGGTACATTATATTGATGCTGGATCCTCCGTCCATCAACACTCTTCTTAGCCTAGTGTTTTGAACAATAGGGCTTACAACAAGAGCTTGTGTGCCGGGTTCAGGGATATTTCCGGGATGATCTGACTGATCCCAGATTATCGGTGTGCTAGAGTACTTCAAGAATTTTGGGGTCGCAGGAACAACCGCATTTATTTCTCGAAGTGTTCTTTTGGCCACCTTTGCTGACGGGGTTGCTAGGAAAGTTAACATTGCTTCTCCGTCAACTCTCGAAAATTTAGGTTCGCCTTTTCGCTGCTGTTCCTGGATTTTGTCATCAGTGTCCGATTCACTGTCTTCTTTTTCAGCTTCTGGCTTTTGTTTGGCAGGTTTCCTCTTGGAACCCTTCCCTTTATTTCCGGATCCTGCATTGCCTTTCATATGCTTGTTTAGCCGGCATTGCGCGTTTGTGTGGGTTGGTTTCCCAAACTGAGAGTGGTGGACGCAGGGTTCCGACTTAATTCTCTCCCATTCCTCAGGAGTGTAATTGATGGGATCCGGACTGCAGCCTTTCCACTTGTTCCCTTTTTCTCCTCCAAAGGCTAAGTTAACCTCCTTGGGCTTTGTTGTTGACTCCGGAGTTCCTTTTTTATCAGAACGAGGTGTTTTCTTGGCCAGTATCAGTGACTCAATATTGCCTCCTCTTGCTCTAATATCATCTTCGGCTGCAGCATGCTCATTAGCGGTTGTAAGCATAGATCCGAGATCTTTGTGCTTTTTAGAACCAACCATGAACGGTACAAGTCCGGGTTTTAGGCCATTGACGAAAGCATGCATTGCTTGTACGTCAGTTACTCCAGAGAAACTATTCTTCATCGCAGTCCATCTGGAGATGAAATCCACGTATGGTTCGTCTTCAAATTGGGTGCAACGGTTCAGCTGGTTGATGCTATTTGGGCGTTTGTATGTTCCCCTAAAATGCTGGGTAAATACTCTCGCCATATCATCCCAACTGTCGACAGTTCTTGATGGTAAACCATTAATCCAATCTCTGGCTCCGTCTAGCAACATTAGGGGAAGAAACTTGACAGCTTCCAGGTCTGTCCCGTTGTTGATCTGGACGGCTGTGTAATAATCTGAAAGCCAGGTATCCGGGTTTGTACTGCCGGTATATTTTTGGTAGGTTGGACCAACTTTGGCGAAGCCAGAATGCAGGGTTATCCTTCGGATCCTGTCAGTAAAACACTTAGGACCAAAGTATAGATCATCCTTTTCTGCTCTATCAATATGTGCAGAATATCTCCCGGCTGAATGGACAGAAGGGGATCTGCTCCTTTCTTTTCCATTGTTGCGCGGACGCGTTTTTCCGAGGTTATCTCTATCTCTTCCGTTGTCACGTCCTCTGGGATTAGGTGGAGTCCTGCTCCTGTACCTTTCCTTATCTTTGGGCGGTGTCCGAGATCTTTCACGTCTGTGAGGTGTATCGTATCTTCCAGCTTTTTCAGCTGGGTTTCTCGGAGGTGGCATTATTTTGCCGTCATTCCGGTGTTTGTCTTCCCGATCGTGTGGTTTATATCCATCTTTCGGGAGATGAGGTCCGGTTCTAGACGCTGCGTCCCGGTTGTCGGGGTTTTTCTTGTCTTTTCTCGGATCCTCTTTTTTATCCGAATCTCCGGGTTCTTCCGGTCCAAGTGCTCCAGCAGCGCAAGTAACAGTTTTGCAGAGGGCGGAATTATCATGCAGCCTCCCTGATCGCTCTTGTCCTCGCTGTTGCTGCTGTAATGCTTTTCCTAGGAAAGCATACACCCCTTGGAGTTTTTCCCCGTTGGAGTACAGATCGTTGTTCAGGATGGCGAACGCTGCTTCCGCGTTTTCAGCTGCGGTTTTGTATATTGGTTCGCCCTTGGCATCTTTGCCGTTTAACTGCTTTTGCCAAGATGGGTTATAGAACCTTTCTTTCGGCGGAAGTTCTTCCGGTTTTGCAATTCCGGGTAACCTAGTAGGTTTTAAGGCAGATCTATGCTTTCTCTCGTACTCCTCAATTTCTTCCTTCATGATTTTGATGTCATTATGGGTTTGTTGAAGATGTTGCCGAGATCTAAGCAGATGTTGCTGTTGCCGTTGGAAAGCTTGTCTCCTGGCTTCCAGCATCTCAGGGGGTTCATTGGGTCCCACTGGAGTTTGTAATAGTTCTTGCTCTTCCAGTTCTGTCATTGGCGGAGCAGTGATTTCCTTAGATTTCTTTTCCGTAGGCTTTGTGCCACTAATATCTCCAACTTCCAGGTTTTCATCAGCGAGATCAGCTGACTTTTTCTTCCGGAGTTTGTACTGGAGTTTTTTAGAAGCACGGTGCTTTTTCTTGGAAGACGGAGGTTTTTTGACAGGTTCATCCTCTGTCATCTCCTTGACATTAGGGAATATCGGAGAAGTTTCTCCGTCTTCCCTCTCTTCCACTGGCGGAGGGGTTTTAGGGATTTCCTGGCTGTCGGCACCCGGTGTATCAGCTGGTTTTGCCATTAGCACTTCATGGAATCCCTCTTGAAAGGACTTAACTTTTCTTACGAAGGCATCATCGTCTTCGTCTTCGGATTCGAAGTTATCCGACCCGGTTTCCGATTCCAATCTCGCCTCAATGGCGGCAAGCACGGACTCTGTTTCCGAGTTCATCGTCTGGTTGACGGATGTCGGATCTTCCGTCTCTGTGACGGGTATTGGTTCTTCCGTCTCTGTGACGGGTGTAATGTTGTTATCTGCCTCTTGCACGGGATTTCCGTCATCCGTGTTTTCAGCGATCTCGGATTGCACCATGCCGATAAAGTGCGTATCACTGTTTTGTCGGCGATCTGAGCAAAATCCGGCATCATAGTCGTCTTCGACTGGGTATAGGGCGGGTGGGAAATACTTGTTTTCACCGCAAAACCCCATTGCTTCCGCGGTTAATCCGATAAAGATGTTAGCAGATCCAATCGGTAAAACGCAGGCACTTACCAGGTGGTTTTGCGCCGGTATGTAGGATCCGTTGTCGAGGAAGCGCCCGACGTCGTCGTCGAATTCCAAGCTTCCGACAGTGATCGATCTTCCAATTCCGCCTAGTATCCCAGATCGGAACTTCACGCCTGACGTCGTTTGCCCCACGGTGGGCGCCAACTGTCGAGACATCGTAGTAGTTTTCATAGACTGGGGTGCCATGAGACTACGGTAGAGACGTGGGGTAACGGGATAGCGTAGTAATACAGAACACGGGATTTTACCCAGGTTCGGTACGTCGCGACAGTACGGCGTACCTACTCCTGCACTTCTCACTATGTGGGACTAAAGCCCGTATAATAAGGTTACAATGTAAGGGAATAGATCCAGCTACTCGTCGAGGATGAACTTCCCGGCGAGTTGCGTAAGGCTTGAGCTTGAACCTAGAACCTTGGAACTAAAAGAACTTATGAAATCTATCTCCCGTCCGGCTTTATATAATAGCCGGATTAGGGCTTACAGAACCAGAAACCTAGAAGACTACGTTTAACTTGTAACTTGGAAAGTAAGGAATCCGTCTTCTCCTCCAAGCCAGATCACGCGGGGCGTGATCCGGGTTCTTCTAGAATCCGGCTTCTGCGCGTCGGACTACTGGGCCGCCCAATGGACATAAGCCCATTACCATGTAGGCCACCCTGGTAGTCCGGCTCTTTTGTCTACCATCTTCTATACCCCTATTCAGTATATATCCGACACCTTCATCATCGGAGTCTTGTCCACCTAGTCCTTGATATTGTTCATCAAAGGGAGGTGGATCTCTTATGTGTCGAGTTCTATCACCAACATGAGCTTCTTGTTCTTGCCTTTCATTGTGAGCTTGGCCTTCAGCATGAGCTTGGCCTTGATCGATGGAATGATCTTGATCATTAGCTTGGCCTTGATTTGAAGCATGAGGGCTTGGTGCATCTTGTTGGGTAGCTTGAGTATCAATGGGTGTAGTCAATGGCTCCACTTGAGTGGAGCATAGTCCTTCTCCCTCCGTCATTCGATAACCCTCAATGGGGATTATTTCACCAATCCCCATTCTTCTTATGAAAATGGGAGGAATTGCATCTCCTACAACACCATGATCTATACGCCCCTCTTGGGACCTATTATCCACATCAAACACCACGTCTATATCTTCTTCAACTTGTCTGGTGGAATTGTTGTAGACTCTATAGGCGTGAGCGTTTGTGGCATAACCAACAAAGATGCCCTCATAAGATTTAGTCTCGAATTTCGACAGCGTTTACCTCTCTTACGGATGAAGCACTTGCACCCAAATACCTTGAAGTATGAAACATCCAGATTCTTGCCCGTGAGAATCTCATAAGGGGTCTTGTTCAAGATCTTGCGGAGATACAACCGGTTGCTAGCGTGACATGCGGTGGAGACGGCCTCGGCCCAAAAGTTATAAGGAGAAGAGAACTCCACAATCATGGTCCGCGCCGCATCCATTAGTGTTTGATTCTTTCTCTCCGCCACACCATTTTGTTGAGGGGTGTAGGGAGTGGAATATTGATGAGAAATTCCTTTCTTGCTAAGAAACCCCTCCATGGTGTAGTTCTTGAACTTGGATCCATTTTCACTTCGGATAGCCATGATGCTTGTATTATGTTGGCACTCACCCAAAGTGATGAACTCGATGACCCGCTTTTGAGTCTCACTCTTCCTCTTGAAGAAATACACCCAACAATATCTCGAGTAGTCATCCACAATCACCAAGAAATACTTTTTTGCCTCCAATACTATCATATGATAGGGGACCAAATAGGTCCAAGTGAATGAGCTCGAGGATTCTTGAGGTGGTGATGTTGGTCTTGGTAGGGTGAGCTTCTCCATGTTGCTTTCCAAGAACGCAAGAGCTACACACACAATCTTTGGCAAACTTAGCATTTGTTAGTCCTAGAACATGATTGCCACTTTGAAGGTCATGCAACGTCCTCATATTGGTGTGAGCTAACCGGCGATGCCATAGCCAACCCACATCAACTTTATCCATTAGTCATGTCGCGACACACATGTCTCCTTTAGAGAAGTCCACTACATGCATGTCTTTCTCGACATGCCCAACAAAAGCTACTTTAAGAGTCGTCTCCCAAGTGACAATCACATTCTCTTTATTAAAGAACGAGGTAAAACCACTTTTAGCAAGTTGAAGAACCGAGATGAGATTATAGCCAAGGGACTCGACAAGGAGAACATTCTCAATTGACAAGTCATTTGAGATGGCCACCTTGCCTCGTCCCAATACCTTTTGTTCGGAGTTATCACCAATAGTAACGCAATTGAGATGAGGTAATGGAGGATGAAGATCACTCATTACGTCATTGCTTTCGGTCATATGTTGGGATGCACCACTATCCATCGTCCATTTGCTCGATCCGGAAGCACTTCTCTACAATAGATTAGTGTCTTGATTTAGGTACCCATCGTTGAATGGGTCTTCTTTTGTTAGCAACAAGGGTCTTTGGAACCCAAATACTCCAATGATAATCATCACCATAAGAAGTACCAACATATTTAGCATATACATGACCATCTCTAGATTTCATAAGAACATAAGATGGGTTGTATTTTCGGCAAAGTCATCATGAGTGGTGCTCCCCCTATAGGTCTCACCACCCACAATGGTGTTGGTCTCCTTTTCTTTGGTCACCTATCCCTATTTCACAAATCTTACTTCTTGTGAGGAAGAGGTGACTTTCTTCTTGTTCTTCTTCTTGTACTTCTTCTTTGACTTGGCTACATAGCCAAGTCCCTCCTTTCCATTCTTGACTCGTTGAGGAGCCACCTCATTGAGATTCTTCTCACTTCCTACAATATTAGTTGCACTACAAGAGTTTCTAGGCAATGAATTAATGCAAGTAGATGAGGATGACATAACTTGCTTATTTGATTGTTGAGCTAGGAGATTGTCATGAGACTTTGTTAGCTTGTCATGAATTTATTTAAGAGAGATGAACTCCTTTTCTAGTTTCTCATGACTAGTAACAAGTTCCCTGTGAGAATTTCCTAGCTTAAACTCTTCATATTCAAGTGTTTTAATGAGAGCAAGATATTGTTCATTATCCTTCCTAAGCTTAGATACACTCATGGCAAAATTTTCTTGAAGACTAGATAATTTCTCCTCAAGAGAGGCACGAATGGAATGCTCATTCTCAAGAGCCTTTTCAAGCTCTTTGTCATTGAAAGTGTGACCTCCATGGCTTCCCAAGGTCATGATAATTTCCTCCTTTTCATCTACAAGAGAGTTAGCCTCATCAAGTTGCCGCAAAAGGGCATTCACTTTCTCCTTAGTCTCACCTTTGAGGCTAGCTAGCCAAATGCCTAACTCTTTTGCCTCACCATCCTCCTCACAAACATTCTCAACACAATACAATAATGAAGGACGGTTAGTGATAATGGTTTTGGAGTTAGGAGAGCATACCGAAGTGGGATTTTCCATAAGACATGTAGGTCGGGTAGCCACAATTTCATTGGGGGATTCAAATAGAGAGATTGATGGAGATGAAGCGGTAGCTATGGAGACATGAGCCACTCCTACCACTTCATATTCTCCTTCATCTCTGGAGATATAGGTTTCCAGAACCGCCCCTTCTTGAACGTAGAGAGCCCTTGGCACTCTTCTAGCGAAGTTCTTGTTTTGTGGAGCCTTGGCCTTATTTTTGCGAACAAGCTTGCCTTCATTTTCTTCTCTTGGCTCAAAATGGCACTCCTTCACGAAATGGTTTGCACTACCACAGTTGTAGAATGTCCTTGGTCGCTCCCCCTTCTTATTGTAGTTCTTGTTTCGTGTAGGTCTTGGAGAGCCGACCTTGTGAGCTTCCCATCTCTTCCAATAACCATGCATAGCAAGAGCAATGCACTTGTGAGCTCCGGTGTAGGTGTCCTCATAGTCTTCCTCATCATCATTCTCTTCTTCACTTTCATCAACTCGAGCCATTGCCTTTGACTTTAAAGCGAGGTTGGGGACTTTCCCATTCCTCTAGAGCGAGCTATATCATCATCCGCACTCTTGTGTGATAGAGAGATGGCGATGAGCTCACTAAGCACACCAATGGAGTTGAGAGTATTGTAGTCCGCTCTTGTTCGGATGCTAGTGGATAGATTCTTCTCAAAGGGTGTAATTTCTTTGACAAATTTCCTCTTTATCCACTCATCAGAGATCTCTTCCTTTCCAAAGTCTCTCAATTGGTTGGCAAGGGTGACAACTCTTCTATATAGCTCTTCGGGAGTCTCATCCTCTTGCATAATGAAGTTCTCGGAATTGTCAATTGACACATCATACTTGGAGGATTGGATGCTAGAATTCCCTTGAAACAAAGTGTCAAGCTTGTCCCAAGCTTCCTTGGCGGTCTTTCAACCACGAATGTGAGTGAGATGCTCCCTTGGGAGAGCCTCCTGGATGATAACAAGTGCATTATTGTTGAGTTGAGATTCCACATCCTTCCTTGGAGTCAAGTTACTTGGGTCATGTGGATGAAACCCATGAATCACGCTCCTCCACAATGTGGTTCACGATCCGGAAATATGTGACTCCATTTCAAACTTCCAAGAATAGAATTCATTAGTGTTAAGCGTGGGAGGAAGTCCAACATTAAGAATGTGTGGCATGGAAACAATTGGGTGGGTGGAGTCATAATTTTGAGGAGGTGGAACTTTTGAGTTGGATCGCGAACCATTAGCCGTTTGAGACTTGGAGCCACCGGAACTCTCCTTTGCCTTGGCTTTAGCCTTTTGTGCGTCTTTAGCCTTAGCTTTGGCAATGTTCTCTTCAATTTCGGTATCGTCCAGAATAGTTTCCTCTTCCGAACTATCCTCATCAGAGACGTGGGGAGAGTTCGAGGGCCCCTTAAGTTTACCCATCATGTTCTCCAACATCTTCTTGATGGAGGAAACCTTCGAGCCTACACTAGAGCCAACCTTGGACAATTGGGTTTGTATGGTACAAACCGTTCTCTCTAGGTTAGCTATAGTGTCGGCCATTTTGGAGAGCCCCTCCTTAGAAGATTCGGGATCATCTATGTTGACCATGATACTCTGTCGCACCCGGACTTCTAAAGGATACTCGTCGTTCCGTTGAACAGTAGTAGGTTGGATTACGGGGCTTACCAGCACCCGCGTCCTCTTACGAGTAGGCCAACACACGTATGTGTGACAACCAACCCCTATCTGTTCAGCGTCGATGTAAACTATCCCATAGAAATCAGGATACTTCCATTTACGTACTTCAAAACATACACACATGGTACGTCAACGACGTTTGAACAAGTGATATCACAACAGATCTCTACGACACAAAAGATTGAAATAAGTTGCAAATGGCTCTCATTAGAGCAGAGATAGCAAATACAATCATCCAGAGGACACATGTCCCAACAATACATCATTACATCACAGCGGAAGCATTCAACATGTCTGAGTACAGACAAGATCCAAATAGGCCTAAGAGGCCGGAAACGAAAAGACGGAGCCCATCCACGAAGTCTCGGATCCTGCCCGGGTCCGCTATCTACTCGTCAGCAGTCTCGTCGTACTCCACGTAGTAGCCACCATGTAGATCCTCGGAAACGTAGGTCTGCGGAAACCACAGCCCCAAAGGGGTCAGTACATAAACGTACTGGCAAGCAAGACTCACAGTTCACCAAAGTGTAACCCGTCAACACCAAGCACAGATGCTTTGGGTTCAACGGAAGGAAGGGGATATAAACGATGCTGCAACTGGCTGCTCTAACCAACTACAGAGTTACTACCACTTCCGGCTAACAGAAAGGAGATAAGATCGGGTATCGTAACCAACTATAGCTAACTCCAAACAAACCCATCCTGGATCTCGCCCCTTATCCAAAGAAGCAATCCGAGGATAACTCACACAGTTGAAATTATGATGGTTCAGATTATTGTGTCAATAAGCCTATTACTAGTCAAGTTGTTAATCATTGGGTGTAAGGTTGTTACTCATTAGGTTTAAGTTGTCCTGAGTACTTGTTAGCCAGTACTTTCACCAAGTAATCCATAGGCTTCTCGAGAAGATTATCCCTGCAGGGTTGCACCAATTTGGCCGTACACGTATGAATAACCCGCCAGAGGGGATGCCTCCCACCAAGCGGGGCACTCAACACAACTCAACTCTTCTTCGCATCAAGCCCAAAGCACCTTGGGCGCACGACTAATCGAGCCCAGAAGAAAATGGACCCTCATAGCACTCTAAGAACGTGTCCCCCTATATGCCGACTACGAAAGTTCCACCCGGGTACCAAGGGCTCGCAAGATCATGCATGCAGCAAATGGAAAACCCGAACTAAATGAGGCGATTTGGACGAGATGCGAATCGAATCAAATTGAGGGGGGCGCCCATACTCGCTTCCCACATGCGGGTAGTGCGCTCATCATGGATCAGTAGACAAGACCCTTTTCCTATTAGGGTCGACACTAGCAGGCCTCAAAACCACAAAGGGCCTCCTGCCGGTGCCTTATCATCAAATTTATTATTGATAATAACATTAGGATGATTGATTGATTAAACATCGAGCCCCCAGAACATAAAGAAATAGTAACAGAAAGTAACGGGTAACAGACTCGAGCAAAACAACCTAAGCATGCTAGTAAGACACGGGCTCAAACAAAAGGTTATAGGTATGGAGGTGAGGCAATATCAGGGTTAAAGGATACATGTGATAGGTTCGTAACAGAACAACTACCACTAAGGCTAGCAGAAATAGACAACGGAAAGTATCGGTAACCAATGTTGAAAGGAACACAATGGTTCATGTGAGTGATAACTTGCCTGCAAACCCAGTAGCCTGGTACTGAGCTAACTCCTTTAACCATCCAGAGGACACATGTCCCAACAATACATCATTACATCACAGCGGAAGCATTCAACATGTCTGAGTACAGACAAGATCCAAATAGGCCTAAGAGGCCGGAAACGAAAAGACGGAGCCCATCCACGAAGTCTCGGATCCTGCCCGGGTCCGCTATCTACTCGTCAGCAGTCTCGTCGTACTCCACGTAGTAGCCACCATGTAGATCCTCGGAAACGTAGGTCTGCGGAAACCACAGCCCCAAAGGGGTCAGTACATAAACGTACTGGCAAGCAAGACTCACAGTTCACCAAAGTGTAACCCGTCAACACCAAGCACAGATGCTTTGGGTTCAACGGAAGGAAGGGGATATAAACGATGCTGCAACTGGCTGCTCTAACCAACTACAGAGTTACTACCACTTCCGGCTAACAGAAAGGAGATAAGATCGGGTATCGTAACCAACTATAGCTAACTCCAAACAAACCCATCCTGGATCTCGCCCCTTATCCAAAGAAGCAATCCGAGGATAACTCACACAGTTGAAATTATGATGGTTCAGATTATTGTGTCAATAAGCCTATTACTAGTCAAGTTGTTAATCATTGGGTGTAAGGTTGTTACTCATTAGGTTTAAGTTGTCCTGAGTACTTGTTAGCCAGTACTTTCACCAAGTAATCCATAACCGCAGAAAACACGGCTTCTCGAGAAGATTATCCCTGCAGGGTTGCACCAATTTGGCCGTACACGTATGAATAACCCGCCAGAGGGGATGCCTCCCACCAAGCGGGGCACTCAACACAACTCAACTCTTCTTCGCATCAAGCCCAAAGCACCTTGGGCGCACGACTAATCGAGCCCAGAAGAAAATGGACCCTCATAGCACTCTAAGAACGTGTCCCCCTATATGCCGACTACGAAAGTTCCACCCGGGTACCAAGGGCTCGCAAGATCATGCATGCAGCAAATGGAAAACCCGAACTAAATGAGGTGATTTGGACGAGATGCGAATCGAATCAAATTGAGGGGGGCGCCCATACTCGCTTCCCACATGCGGGTAGTGCGCTCATCATGGATCAGTAGACAAGACCCTTTTCCTATTAGGGTCGACACTAGCAGGCCTCAAAACCACAAAGGGCCTCCTGCCGGTGCCTTATCATCAAATTTATTATTGATAATAACATTAGGATGATTGATTGATTAAACATCGAGCCCCCAGAACATAAAGAAATAGTAACAGAAAGTAACGGGTAACAGACTCGAGCAAAACAACCTAAGCATGCTAGTAAGACACGGGCTCAAACAAAAGGTTATAGGTATGGAGGTGAGGCAATATCAGGGTTAAAGGATACATGTGATAGGTTCGTAACAGAACAACTACCACTAAGGCTAGCAGAAATAGACAACGGAAAGTATCGGTAACCAATGTTGAAAGGAACACAATGGTTCATGTGAGTGATAACTTGCCTGCAAACCCAGTAGCCTGGTACTGAGCTAACTCCTTAGAAGGGGTGTCGTAAGTATCGTCGGTCTCAACGTCGTCGTTTATCCGAGAAGAAGCAAACAAACAATGCAGAAAGATAAACAATCAATAACATGGCATAGTGCACAAACATGGGATGATGCAGGACCATTTAATTGATGCATCAAAATAAACTAGTTGACAAGATAACAACATGATTAAATGGACCCACATGCAATTGGATTGCATATGGAAAGCCCATGAATTATGGTTGAATTAATTGTTTTACAACTAATCATCATGTGGAAGTGAATTAGCATGATGCATGGATGAGGAAAACAACAAAATAACAACAATAGAAACAATTTGAAATAAGGTTTAACAAGTTTGGAAATTCATTTATTAAGTTTTGGAATTTTGGTTCCTTAAAGGTGTCACACAAGCAGTTGTTGTTTTCATCAAGTTAAATTGTTCAAAATAGATAACAAAGTTCATATTTGATAAGAACACACAATTTTAGGTGGATTGCATGTTTCACTTGTTGAAAAAGGATTTCAAATGATTTATTTATGAATTAAACAAGTGTAAGCAAGAATTAAATGAATTTAATTCAAACATGAACTTATTTGAATTTTTATTTGTTCAAAACATTAAACCAAATTCATATTTCAAAAGTTTATACTTTTATGGTTGGAAAACATATTTATATGTCCCAAAAGAATTTTAGTTGATCAAGTTATGAATTTAACAATATTAAATGAATTAAACAAGATTTAAATCATTTAACCAATTTTAATTATTCAAAACATGAAACAACTTTTATATTTGAAAAGGTGGTTTAATTTTGCATGGAAAACATATTTCATTTGTTGAAATTGGATTTAAAATGAGCAAGTTATTATTTTGGCAATTTTAAATGCAATAATTAAGAAACAGTTGTTTTCAGCAATTTAAATTATTCAAAACAGCAAACAAAATTTATATTTGGAAAGTACATGAAAAGTTGATTGGAAAACATATTTAGTTTGTGGAATTTGGAATTTTTATGCCCCAGTTATGAATTTTGCAAGTTTAAGTGAATTTAACAAGTTTTTAAATATTGCACCAATTTAAAATATTCAAAACAGTAAACAAATTTTATATTTGGATAGAACATTTAATTTGGTATTGAAAACATATAAAAATGTTGGATTTGGAGTTAAAATGATTTTCTTATGCAATTTACAAGATTTGGTGCAAATCTGCCATTTTTAATCCATTAGGGACTTAGGAAAAATAATTACAGGGGCTAGGAATAATTTGCAAGGGCCTATTGGTGATTTCCTGGAAGTTCTGTGACCAAAACATTGCAAAATAAAAGGTGGTTTTATTCTGTGGGAGGGGGGATTCGATCCCCCCACCTCCTGGCTGCGCAGAGGGACAGGAACCAGTGGGCTAGGCGCTGTTTGGTGATATGAAGGGCAGATCGGGGGGGGGGGGGGGGTTAAGGTGTTGGTGCGCTGTAGTATTCCGAAAAGAAATGAAGCAGAAAAGTGGGGGGTGCGGGATTCGACCCTGGGACGTGGGGATTGCGCGCGGTGCGCTGTTACCAGTGGGGTGGATCGACTGGTTGTTGATAGGAAGGGAACGGGGGGGGGGGGGGGGGGGGGGGGGGGGGGGGGGTTTGAGGTGTAGCTCTCGGCTTAACTGAAACTTTAACTGAATCGTGAACTTCCTGCACCATCGACAGAACACGGCCAACGATGGCAGGGTGATCGCCGGTGGGGGCGCTGGGGCGGCTGCGGGCCGTGGCCATGGGAGAGATGAGGGGAGGGAAGGAGAGCGAGAGGAGGGCATCACCTCGAGCAGAAGGAGGCGGTCGGTCGAGGCAGGAAGGTTGGCGCAGGGCGGAGCAGGAGGTTGCGACGGTGGCGGCTCGAGCGGACGGCGGCGGATCTCCGGGGGGTCTCCGGGGAAACGGAGGGTACTGTGAGGGCGAGGGGAACTTGGCGATTCCATTCCCCTACCCAGGTGCTCCTCTAGGTGGCTGTGGCGATCGGGGCGGCGGCAAGCTCACTGTATCTCTCTCGCTACAGAGGTTCAGAGACATGAGGGGATGGGGGAGATCAAGGGAAGATGGCGGCGCGTGGAGGAGGGCTAGGCTAGGGCAGGCAGAGGTGGTTAGTTTTATGGTGGGAGGAGCATTGGTACGGCTGCAAATCGGTGAGGGAAGAGGTTGATCGGGTGGAGGAGGTGGGTTCGTACAGAGGGAGGAGGAAGACGACAAGGGGGTAGGGGGTATGGGCTCTGAGGGAAAATGGGCTTGGGGAAAAAATAGATGGGGTGGGCTGCCTCTCTCCTCACCCCTCTCTTTCTCTTTTTTTTTTGCTTTGTTATTATTATTTTTTTGCAAGAATAAAAATAGGAAGAAAGGAAGGAGTTTTAGGGTTAGTAATTTTAGGGCAAAAATCTGATAATGCTTATTTAAGTGATAGCAACAAATTGCAAGTTTTTGTTTTTCAAAAGTCCAAAATTAAATTGCTGTTATTGGTTTGATTCAAATTTGAATGCATTTGAGTTTAAGGGATTTATTGAAAACAATAATTCAAATAGGGTGAACAAATGATTTTATTTGGAAACAAATGATTAATAATTGTGTTGCAATTTTTATAAGATAAACATGGTTGCTGTTTTTGGACAATGTGATTTGGATTTGAATGTGAATTGATTCAAATGAGTTATTAAATAGGAATAACAAGTTAATGGTCATATTTAAATAGAAACCACTAGTTGTTTTAATTGAAACTTTTAGTTGGAAATTTGTAACATAACAAGTATGAACAAGGCATTTGGAAATTGGTTTGGAATTTCAAATATTTTTGGTATTAGATGAATTTTTGTTAGAAACAAATCAATAGCTTTGGAATTACACTTTAATGGAAACAATTGATTGTTTTAATTTGAAATATCATTTTGGAAATTGTAACATCACAAGGATGAAACAAAAGGTTTGAATTTTGGTTTGAAATTCAAATAGAAAACAAAGGAAAACAAATGAAAACAGTTGGAAAACAAATGAAAACAGAGGAAAACAAGCAAAACAATTGCAATCAACATGATGCCATGATGCAAAACATAAAATAACAGATAGCAAACATTCTAATGGCTATTTTTTCAGACTTGGGATGTTACATACTCTTAGGCGGTTAAGCCCGATAAAAGAGCCGAGGTTCTGATACCAATTGAAAGTACACAAAGGTCAACTAGAGGGGAGTGGGGGTGAATAGGTGACCTACAAATTTTAATCCTTTTTCAATTTTAGAGGGGCTTTAGGAAGTAAATGACTTGGTTATCTAGATGTACAACTAGGTAGACACCCTAAGTGACAAGTAACGAGTATGCAATGAAAGTAAATGCAAGGCACAAGATAACCACAAGAGAAAACAAAGAGACAAGGATATGTTTCCCGTAGTTCCTTCTTAAAAGAAGTACGTCTACGTAGGAGAGGTGGGGAGCCACCTAGGCGCTCCACAATAGCACGGATGTGCACACCTTGTTCACCTTGAGCTTCTCCGGTGAGGGAGATTCTCGTTTCCACTATGAGGTCGACTTGAAGGCGTTGACCAAACCTTTAAAAGTGGTTGAGGCTACTCCACAAGTGAGATGGAGGCTCTCAACAATATGAATCTTCTTGCTACAAGGTGGAAGCGACAAGAACTAGGGTTTCTCTAGGATGACAAAGCAACCAAGATATTACAAGATCCCAAGAGGTATGGTGTGGCAACACAATTTTTGGCTTGGTAGAAAGGTAGATCTAGGCCTCCTCCATGAGATCCTTGAAGGCCATCGAGTTTGGTTGGAGGAGGAGGGAGATCGGGGCGTTTTGAGCTCTTGAACAATGGAGGAGAGAGAGGAATGGACGAACTAGTTGTCTAGAGGAAGAAGACAACTATTTATAGCCTCATCCAATTTCTGACCGTTGCAGACACCAGGGCCGGAATATTCTGGGGTTAGCACCGGAAATTTCCGGGCTGTCAGGCCGGATATTTGAAATATCCGGGGGGGGGGGGGGGGGCGGATTTTTGAATAATCCGGGGCTGGAATATTCCGGCCAATAATCCGCCCCCATCTCTGCGCGCGGGCATCTGCGAAATCTCCAAAAACTGCTAAGGACCTGAGGGCCGGAAATTTACCCCGAAATATTCCGGGCAAATATCCGCCCCACCTTCGGTGCGCGGCAGATGGAGTTTGACACTTAGCCATTTTGCTGGAACCAGAGGGCCGGAATATTCCGGTGCTAGGGCCGGAAATTCCGGCCTTTATCCTCCGAAATTTTCGGGGGCAGCCCCTGAATAATCTGACTGCAGTAAAATCATCTCCATAAATCCTTTGTGAAAATCTCTCAAGAATATCATCGTGAATTATATGTGGGGTCATCTGTAGACACTTAAACCAACATGTTAGAGATTATACCCGCGTTGTTATCATCACCAAAATCATTAGAGGAGACATGAGCTTTCACCTGGGTAAACTCGCGTCTCTCGTTTCCACCTGAACCCTTTCGAAGTTTCGCTTAGAAGCAATGGCCTCGCAATATAGTTCTCGTATGAGGACACTTGCCGTGACAACACCACAAAAAATCCTTATCATGAAGAGAAAGCCTTGCATAAAAACCATTGATCACAATATTTCTCGGGAGTTCATGAACAAGACATTTAAGCATTAATAACTTCACTCTCCCCCACGCTTGGGCAATACTCTCTCCCTCATGAGGCCAGAAATTATAGATTTCATTCCGGTCTTTATGAATCTCACTAGGAGGATAAAATTTAGAATAAAAGAGAGGAACAAATTTCCTCCCATCCAATAGAATCACCATTGTTCAGTAATTTGAACCAATCATCGGCTCTTCCTTTCAGCGATAAGGATAATAGTTTCCTTTTAGCTTGATCCATTTTAATACCCGCACGCCTGAATAAGTCGGATAATTCATGTATAAAGAGCAAATGATCACCGGGATGGACAGTTCCATCACCGTAATAGAAGTTATCCATAACACGTCCAACAATTTTCATAGGTATTTTATATGTATCTAATTCAGCAGAAGACGGGTTACCAACTACCCTAGTAGCAACGGTAGAAGTACCCCTAAACAGAGAACCAAAAGTATTCTCCATAATGAAATAAAACAGCAGAAAAAAATAAAAACAACACTCACAGTAAAAGTTTCTATTACCAATTCCACTTACCAATAGCGCTTCACTCCCCGGGAACGGCGCCAGAAAATAGTCTTGAAGACCCACAAGTATAGGGGGTGTATCGTAGAACTTTCGATAAATAAGAGTGTCGAACCCAACGAGGAGCAGAAGGTGTTGACAAGCAGGTTGGATAGAGGATTCACTGTAACACTAATAAACATGTTTTTGGTTGTTTTGGATATAGCAGATAAATAAAGCGCGAGTAAATAAAGAGCAGTAAATAATATTGCAGCAAGTGGCCCAATCCTTTTGAGAGCAAAGGACAAGACGATTGTATTACTTATGACTAGCAAACGTTCTCGAGGACACATGGGAATTTCGTCAAGTGCTTTTGCTTTGTTACGGTTGATTAATATCCATTGGTTCATGAAGTGTTGTGTGGGTAAACCTATGATAATGCACCGCCCAACTAGGACTAATACATACTTGTGATTATACGCCTCGCAAGCATCCGCAAATACAAGAAAGTAATTCAGATAAATCTAACCACATCCTTAAAACTCCAGGATTCTACGCTCCCTCGTGCATTGGTTTCCTAACGGGGGTTTAGGTTTCTGTCACTCCGGCAATCCCACAATTAGTAGCCAAATACATAATGCATCCTCCTAGGCCCATAACGGTGAAGTATCATGTAGTCGAGGTTCACATGACACCACTAGAAGAATAACACCACAACTTAAATACCGAACAACTAGATATTACTTCAACATAACTTCACTACTAACATCATGACTTCTCCCATGTCCTCAAGAACTAAACAAACTACTCAAAATACATCATATGGATCATAATCGGAGGTGGAATAAAGGATGATAACAATCTGGTCATAAAGTGCAAACACTGATAAATCTCACAAGCATCAACTGCTAACAAGTAATCCACACCGGGAGAGAGATCTAGTGTAAACCAAAAATAGATACCCCAAATTCTTACAGCGGGATGATGGTGGATGATTAGGGTGATGGTGCCGGTGATGAGGATGATGATGACGATGACCCCGATGAAGCCCGGAGTGATGACGGTGACGATGGCGATGATTCCCCCTCTCCGGGGAGGAATTTCCTAGGAAGATTTCTCCCTGCCAGAGAGCTTTTCTCTCTCGGGTGTTTTCTGCCCCGAGGCGGCGGCGGAATAATTCTTCGATGATGGTATGGGGCTTAGGGTTCCCTCGGGGTCAAGTACGCCAAAAATATCTACCAGAGGTGGGCCAGGGTGGCCACACCACGTGGCGGCGCGGCCAAGGGGGGCGCCACCCGATGGTGTGGGCCCCTGGTGGCCCCCTCCAGCTCTCCTCGCGGCTGGCTCCCTCTTCTGAACTTCTAAGATACCTCCGGTGTCCCCCTCTTCTTCTGACCTTCTAAAATAGGGTATCTCAATGGTGCTTTTTCGATCAGATTTCTGGTCCCGGTGTTTATTCTCCAATAATTATGAAACATGCAAAATAAGATAAAATAACATAAGTAATGCATCATAACATGAAATTTATCGATGAATAATAGAAACTAACAATATAAAACAGTGATGCAAAATGGACGTATCAGAGGCCCCAGGGGGACCCACCAGTCAGGCACACCATGGGGTGGCGCGGCCTACCCTCCCAAGGCGCCAACACATGGTGTGGGCCCCCCACTAACTCTCTCCCCTGCCAAAGTTCCTTCTCTCACCTCCCAAACTCAACAAATTTCCTGGAACCCGATTTCTTGCTGTTCTTCCTCGAGATTTTTCGATCTCTTTGCTCAGCCCACCATTTGTGCTAAAATTTGGTGCATTTGCTCTCCGGTGTGTGACTCCTCCGATTATCCAAGTAGAATTTTGTTTGGTGAAGTATTTCTTGAGTATTTTGGTACTGTAGGTGACATGTTATTTGAGTTTGCATGCTTGATTTGAGTAGAAATATTATAGTTTTGATGCATGTTTAGCTCTCCTATAAGTCTCTATGGTAGTTTCCACCTTATAGTATGATGATTGTTGAAAAATTTCAAAGATGAACATGCATAATTTTGGAGAGATATTTAGGAGTGATGCTCCTAGGAGAACAAGGCCCTCACGTTCATCTACCTTAGTGAGTCCATCATATAATGAAGACCTTATTGCACCAAATATCAACGATGCGGGAGGGGATGGAATGCCAACCCTTCTAGCTTTCCTTGTGTTACATTTTTAAGAAGTGCGGGTCTATTAGATGACTTTTTAATGCTTATTGAAAGATTTGGTTTAACCATCTACATGGAGGATGAAAGTCCTCAGTATGCCGCTCTCACAAAAACTTTTGTTGAGTTTTAAATTTAAGAACACACAATTTGGTCCCACTGTTGCTTTCAAGTTATATAGTAGTTCTTTTTCTTTGCCCTTGGAGACTTTTTGTAACATTATAGGTATGAACACTTCCGGGACAGCCTGCAAGATTCATGATAAACCCGCAAATCTCATGGCGCTCTATCAAGAAATCACCAATGACGATGGCCGCTCACCCAAGCGTGAGAAGATAAGGAACATCCAACTTCCTGCTCTTAGATATTTTACTTACTATCTTGCTACTAGTATCCTTGGTAGGGAGAACACTAGCAACATTTCTAGTAACCACCTTGCTTTCATTGATGTTGCGCTTAACCATAACAAGAAGTATAAACTTGGTTCACTTATTGCTCGCTGCCTTGCTGCTAAGGGACCCATCTTTGGGGGCATTATTGCTACTCGCATAGCAAATGCTCCAGATTTTTCTATTGCTTCTGATGATGAATTAATTGCTCCCTATAGACTCAACCTTGTTGCCATGAAGGCTCATCATTTTATCACTTCTAACTCTACTGCTGATCATTTAGTATATAGAGTTTTATTTATGGATGGAGATGAGCGGAAAGTTATTTTGCCGCAACCTGTTTTGTTCAAAGTTGATAGGTCACCATGGTCGCCCTCGAAGGATGAGATAGATGAGAATCTGATCATGACGGTGTTTTACAGGCAGCGGGAAAGGAGAGACGCGCCTCTCAAGGACTACCACACGCAGTATGCCGGCGCGTCCTCGAGCAAATATCACGAGGAGGGTTTCTCCTCATCACACTATAGGGGAGCCACCTCATGGTCCCCTTGGGGATGATCCCACTTGGGGGAAGGTATAGCGACATCACACTCATTTATACATCATGTTCGATCGGTTCTTTGTATATCCATGTTTTCGTTTCTTTCAATTGTTTGTTTTCTTTCGCTCCTTTCATTTCTTTTGCTTTTATCGTTTTTGTTCTTTTTTTTCCAAAACACAAAAGGACCAAAAATATTTCTATTGTTTCTCTATGTTTACATGTTTAGTTTCTTTTGTTGGTTTGCTTTCTTTTCTCGTTTCGGTTTAGTATTCAAACATTCAAAAATATTTTGCTTTTGTTGTCGATTTCTTTCTGTTCTTGTTTTTATTCGAAAACCCAAAAATATTTGTTGTTCTTCTTTGGTTTTGTAAAGTTTGTTGCAGAGTTCACCGGGCTTCCGTGTCTCCATTGGAGCTAGATTATCATTCTATATTATTCGATCCACACAAGTGAAGAGCAGTAATGATGATTTACGATAATCCAAGTTGTGGTGAGAGGCTGGTATGAACTCTATTTGTTTTATTTTTGTACATATACTCATCCGTGTGGACATGCTTAGTTCGTTCATGTAAGGTGTATGTTATTTAATTAATGCTTACTAGTTCGTGCTCTCACTTGTTTATTTCCAACTTATTAATATAAGATAGCATGTCGTATGCATGTCTACTTGCATTGTTTTATTCATAAAAGGGTATGCCATTGTGGTATCTCCCTCTGATTGTTTCGCTTGAATCGACTTGGCACATGCTCACGCATGCTATGACTAAAAACAAAAAGTCAATTAAGCCTCGATGATTTATTTTTCCTTAGAGTATTTGTATCATTTTCATGCCCCTGTTAATTTTGTTTTGTCGCAAGCATGATTATGACAGTTGTTGCTCTCTTGATTGTCGCTCCCCGTCTATTGCTAGCCTTCACCTGTACTGAGTATGAGCTCTACTCGTGCATCCAAACCCAAAAAACCAAAGTTTTCCAAATGTGTCCACCATACCTACCTATTTATGTGGTATTTAACCGCCACTCCAAGTAAATTTATCATGTGCTACCTTTAAAACCTTCGAAAAAATATTCCTGTTTTGTGCCCCTGTTTTAGCTCACGAGGACGTAAATAGAGAATCTTTATCTCACTTGTTGATTGGATTTCACACCCTGGACTAGTGGCTTCAACCGCTTATCCAATGATGGAAGAGCCGTCAGCAGGGTACGCAGCCCCTAAGTAATACAACAAATTCTCTTCACTATTTTTGCCTCTGATTTATCAGTCAAAGCATAATTGTGTAAACAAAAGAGAAAGAGGGATGACCTTCTACCCAGATGCGTCCTTCTATGGGAGCGGTCTTGTGGAGTCTAGTTGTCTTGTGACATACTGTATTGTCTATTTACCATTCATTGACATAAGCATACACATCTCTTAAAAATGTTTTCAACACCTCTATTTAATAACATAAAAAGCTCTAGCACATGAGTTAATCCCTACTTCCCTCTGTGAAGGGCCTTTCTTTTATTTTTTTGTTGAGTCTTCACTTTCTCGCTTTATGCACCTTCTTGAGAGCATGGCTTTCATTCATAGTGTAATGTGCTTGTCCCAAAACACAGTTGATTGTGGTATAACTTTTATGCTTGTATCTTTGATATCTTTATTTCTATTCTTCATTTGAACTTCATAGGTGCCCTAGCATTTATGTTTTGCTCCATTATTAAGGGAAAGTGAGTACACTTTACCATATCCTATTATGAGCATTGCAATCTTGCTGATTGATATACTTCATGTTGTTTATTATTAGTTTGTTGGCATCTTCTCATGGTTTGCATAACTGTTAGGTGGCTTTTATCTTCCATACATCTTATTATGAATTGCCTCAGCACTTGATCATATAGTGAGTATATTTACATCATATGAAACAAATGTGTTCGTAAAAGTCTTTTATCTCACTCAGTTGTCACTGAATTGCTTGAGGACAAGCAATACACTAAGCTTGGGGGAGTTGATACGTCCAAAACGTATCTCCTTTTCCGAACACTTTTCTTATTGTTTTCCTCTAAACTTGTGAGTTTTGGATACCACTAACACGGACTAACGATGTTTTCAACAGAATTACCTTGGTGTCTCGTTTTTGTGCAGAAAAATCAACATTCGGGAAATTGCCCAGAAAAGATCCCATTGATCTTAAAACACCAGAAGACCCCGGGAGCCATAGGGAGGCCAGGAGGGGGCACAACACCCCCTGGTGCCCACTTGGCCGCGCCGCGAGGTGGTGTGGGCCACCCCTGCACCCCCTCGGACTCCCCTTTCGACTACTTATGCCCCGTAACCTAAAAACCGAGGGGGGTTTGTCGTACTCCACAGAAACACAACAGAGCGCCACCGCCGCCACCTTGAAACTCGACTCGAGCCGGGATGGGGATTCGAAGGAGACCATCGCCATCGACACCGCCACCTATTCTCCATCAACCTTCCATGATTTCCCTGTCCATGTGTGAGTAATCACCGCTGTAGGCTGAGAGGGATGGAAGGGATTGGATGAGATCGATCATGTAATAATGCCAGATTGTTAGGGCATAGTGCCTAGTATCCATTGTTAGTGTTTTCTATCATTGTTGCAACTTGTTATGCTTAATGCTTGTAAATAGGGCCCGAGTGTCATGATCTCAAATCTGAACATGTTATTGCTTCATGAGTATAATTATGTTTCTTGATCATATCTGCAAGTTGTTTACACATGTCATTGTCCGGAACCCGAGTCCCCAAAGTGACAGAAATTGGGACAACCGGAGGGGATGGTTGTGATGTGAGGACCACGTGTTTCATGGAGTGTTAATGGTTTGCTCCTATGCTTTATTAAAAGGAGCATCTTAATTACCAGTAGTTTCCCTAGAGGCCCCGCTGCCATAGGCTGGTAGGACGAAAGATGTTGTGCAAGTTTCTCATTGCGAGCACGTATGACTATATTGGAACACATGTCGATGGTTTTCCTAGATGTTTGATGCTTTATTATTATTATCTGCAGTGCCCATGTTAGATTATTACATGACCTATGTTATCCATGCAACACCCGTCCATCCATTCCCTCTATGCCTACGGTACTTCCCATCCTGCTGTTTTCCACGATTGCTACTGCTGTTATTTTATTTCTAGTGCTGCTATAAAACTGTTACCACTGATAAATTGTTGCGCCCAAGTATACTTTCAGGTGCAGCTGAATTGACAACTCAGTTGTTAAGGCATATAATATTCTTTGGCTCCCCTTGTGTCGAATCAATAAATTTGGGTTTTACTTCCCTCGAAGACTATTGCGATCTCCTATACTTGTGGGTCATCAGGGAGGAAGAAGGGGGGAGGAAATCGTGGCCCCCTCTTTTCATGTGCAGTTTTTGGCACCCGGCCTGGGGAGCGGTCAGGCCGGCACGGGGCAAGGGGCGAGACCGGGCGCGTGGACTAGGCGACCCGACCTGGGATCCGGCCCGAGGCCGGCGTGGGTGAGGGGCGAGGCCTGGCGCGGGGCTTAGCGACCCGGCCTGGGATCTGGCCTGAGGCCGGCGTGGGCATGAGGCGAGGCCGGACGCATGCCCGAGGAAGCCGGCCAGGCCGGCTATCCAGGACAGTTTTGCAAAAAAAAAACTTTTATGAGTGATTTCTCCCCGTAATTTTTTTTTAAAAAAATCTTTGCAAGCGTAAATTTTATTTTAGCAAGTTTTACTTCATTGTTTTTTTACTTTACCATGTGCACATGTTTCATGAGATGAGATGATCATGATGGTTTCCGTATGCATCCAATGGGAAGGAAAAAAAGAAGAAAAAATTCAACAAGCAACATTGGATGCAATATGGAATATGAAGAAAGAACATGCATATGAGTTGAACACCAAATGTCTTGTCAATATAAACCTCAAACAACACTCGAATATTTGATTTGGGTGGTGGCCTTAGCCACCATGTATGAGTATGCTCGATATGAAACCGCGAAGATATAACTTGGGTGCATTGTTGAAACTCATCATTAAGGCACATTATGTCATTGAGATGACCATTATGCATGATTTATTTATTTATGCATTATAGGAGTAGTGTTGACTCATTGATTGAGCTACACTCCCCCTATGTTTATGCGTACATCATAAGAACCAAATAAGAGTCTAATATAGGTGTGTATGCAAGATTTTCAATCAACTAAAATTGCTTGCACATACGATATTGAGGTCACTCCTCAATTGCTTGAATCTCTTCTCATCTAGAGGCTTTGTGAGGATGTCGGCGAGTTGATCTTTGGTGTTTACATAGGAAAGTGAGATATCTCATTGGCCACATGATGTTGAATGAAATGATACCGAGTCTCAATATGCTTGGTCTTGCCATGAAGTACCGGATTGTGACCAATTTTTATAGCACTCTCATTGTCACATAAAAGAAGCATTGTCTTAATCTCAATTCCAAAATCCTTAAGACATTGCCTCATCCATAAGAGTTGAGAGCAACAACTAGTGGCGAAATATACTCCGCTTCCCTGGAGGAGGTGGCAATACAATTTTGCTTCTTGGAAGACCAACACACAAGTGACCTACCAAGAAATTGGCAAGCACCCGAGGTTGATTTTCTATCCACTGTCACCTCCCAATCCGCATCCGAATATCCCACAAGATCAAAGGTTGTGTTTGATGGATACCAAAGACCATGTTTGGGAGTGTCAACCAAATACCTAAGAATCCTTTTGACCGAAATCATATGGCCTTCCTTGGGGTTAGATTAAAATCTTGCACACAAACCCACACTAAACATAATATCCGGTCTAGATGCACAAAGATAAAGTAAATATCCAATGATAGAGCGATAAAGTTTTGGATCAACCGTATACCTTCGTGATCCATAGTAATATTCACGGTTGTTGACATTGGATAAGCTAGTGGCTTGGCATTGCTCATATCAAATTTCTTGAGCATTTCTTGAATATATTTTTCTTTACAAATAAAAGTTCCTTCATAATGTTGCTTGATCTCAAAACCAAGAAAGAACTTTAATTCCCCCATCATAGACATCTCAAACTCACTTGTCATTAGTTTGGCAAATTGGTCTAGAAAACTCACATTAGATGATCCAAATATAATATCATTAACATATACTTGGCATACAAAGAAATGTCCATCTACACTTTTGGTAAAGAGTGTGGGGTCAATTACCCCAAGTACGAAACCACGATATACTAAGAACTCCTTTAAATGACCATACCAAGAAAGTGGGGCTTGTTTGAGTTATGGCTAGTCGTCCATTTAGAAAAGTGGGGCTTGTTTGAGTCCATACAAAGCCTTATGGAGGAAGTAGACATGGTTAGGATACTTGGGATCCTCGAACCCCAGAGGTTGTTTAACATATGCCAATTCATTTAGAGGTCCATTTAGAAAAGCACTTTTAACATCCATTTGATTCAAGATGAAGTTATGGCTACTGGCAAATGCAAGTAATATACGAATGGATTCAAGTCTAGCTACTGGGGCAAAAGTTTCACCATAGTCAAGTCCTTCGACTTGAGAGTAGCTTTGAGCAACCAATAGAGCCTTGTCGCGAATCACTTTCCCATGAGAGTCTTTCTTGTTCTTGAACACACATTTTGTTCCAATGACATTATGATCCTTGGGTCTTTCCACTAGAGACCATACTTTGTTTCATTCAAAATTATGGAGCTCTTCATGCATAGCTTGAATCAATTCTTCATATTCAAGAGCATCATACACTTTGATAGGTTCAACATGAGAGACGTACGAGTGAATCCCACAAAACTTGAGCACTTGAACACGAGTGGATACACTTCTTCCCAAGCCACCAATAATATTCTTCTGATAATGTGACTTTTTTTTGCAATCTTGAGTCTTGACGAGTCATGATACAAATTAGTGCATCATCGGCATTCTCATTTAGAGGAATATCCTCATCATTTCCTTCATCGAGACCATGGTCTATCCAGAGTGGAATTCTTGGTGAAGAGTCACTAACAGCACTTCCACCATTATCACTGGGTGGATCTTGATCACTTTCTTGATGAGTGGTATCAACTTGAAGGTCTTGTTCTTATTCTTGGTCTACCATTTGATTGGTGGTTTATGTAGAGGGATCCACGTTCATAGAGCTAGTACCATCCTTATTTTCCACAAGGTGTCCCTCAACGGGTATAAGTGGACCTATACCCATTCTTCCTATGGCTATGGAGGAATGTTCATAACTTACATCATCACAATCAATTTGCTCCACTTGGGAGCCATTATCCTCATGAAACTCCACATTCATAGATTCTTCAACACACCTGATGGATATTTTGTAGACTCTATAAGTGTGGGAGTTCGTGGCATAGCCAACAAATATGCCTTCAAAAGTTCGAGGATCAATTTTAGACAATCTAGTGCCTTTAATGTAAACTTTACATTTGCACCAAAAAACTCGAAGATACTTGAGGTTGGGTTTGCTACCGGTTAGGAGTTCATATGGAGTCATATCAATCATCGGACGAAGGAAGAGTCGGTTAGATAGATGACAAGCGGTGTTGATGGCTTCGGCCCAAAAGTTATATAGGGATTTGAACTCGGACATCATAGTTCTTTCCATATCAATAAGTGTACGATTCTTCCTTTCCTCTACACCATTTTGTTGAGGGGTGTACGCAGCGGAATATTTATGTCTTATCCCCTCATCACTCAAGAATTCATCCATGGTATAGTTCTTGAATTCAGACCCATTGTCACCCCTAATTGCCAAGATCTTGGTGTCATATTGCCGTTGCACTTCTATGGCCAAGAGATGAACCTTTCTTCAGTCTCACTCTTATTCTTGATATATAATACCCAATTGTATCTTGTATAATCATCCACAATCATCAAACAATACTTCTTTCCACCAAGACTATCATATGTAGGAGGCCCAAATAGGTCCAAGTGAATAAGCTTAAAGGGCCTCATTGTGGAGATGATTGATTTCTTAGAATGGTTCTTCTCATTCATCTTTCCGGCAATACAAGAGCTACAAGGGAGATCTTTGGAAAAAATCACACTTGTTAGTCCTACCACGTGCTCACCCTTCAAAAGAGTTTGTAGATTTCTCATACCGACGTGGCCAAAGCGGCGATGCCAAAGCCACCCCACGTCGGATTTAGCCATAGACAAGTGGCGATATGTGTAGTTTCTTTCGATAAATCCACTATATACATACCATTTTCCACAAATCCAACAAAGGATACTTTAAGATAAATGGTGTGAAGAACAAGCACGTGATGATGCCCAAATACACATGTAAAATTGCATTCACAAAGTTGCAATACGGAAAGGAGATTATAGACAAGGGACTCAACAAGGAGGACTTTCTCGATGGATTAATCCGGAGAAATGACCACCTTGCCATGTACCAATACCTTAAGTTGTGAACCATCAGAAAAAGTTACTTGGGCCAATTTGATGAGTTGAAGCTTTAAGTTGTCTAACACTTCCCATCTTCCGGTCATGTGTGCAGAACAACCACTATGAATCATCCATGATGTTCCTCCGGAAACACAACCCTACAATGAATAAACTTCTTGTCTTAGGTACCCATTTTTAGATGGGTCATTTCTTGTTAGTCAAAAGGGTATTAGGAACCCAAATAACATACTTGTAATGATCACCATATGAGGTGCCAACATATTTTGCATATACATGACCATCACTAGATTTAAGAAGCACATAAGATGGGTTGTATTTCCCCGCAAAGCTGTTGCGAGTAGTAGTGTTACTAGGATACTCTTAGCAATAATATCAAACTCATCCTCATCATTATCCAACTCCCCCTCCTTCACAAAACCAATAGAGTTAGTGTAGGGAGTTGACTTCTTCTTGTAGGCCACCTTGGACGTGGAACCAAACCCAAGGCCTTCCTTGCCAATAACTCTCTTTTGACTACTCAAAATATATTAAGGTTCTTTTACCCTTGGATGCACGTGGAAAGAACTTTGTTGAGTTGGGCCTTCAACCTATTGTTCTCCTCAATGAGAGTTTCCTTGACACATAAAGGGTTAGTAGCACAAGAATTTGCATTTACATCTTTTAACCCTTTTAAGGTCTTGAGCTCATTTGAAAGTGTTCGATGATCACTTTTAAGCTTATCAAAATCTTTAATGAGCTCATTGTAACGTTGGTTAGTTGCATCATTTAAGGCCATGGATTACGTTACCTTAGCAAAAGCATGCTCACGGTCAAGTTTTACTTTTGATATGTCAATTGCAAATGTATCCTCTATGCTTTGTCTAAAGCAATGTGATTCATCTAGAGCTTTCTCAAGCTCCTAAATTTTACTAGCATTATTACGAGAACTTTTTTCAATTAATATTATTATCTCCTCATATTCATCAATGAGGCCATGTGCCTCACTTAATTGATCCGTGAGAGAGTCAAAGATAGATTTAGTTTCTCCTTCTATTTTCTCCACAAAGTTTGTCAAGGGGTTTTCCTCAACACAATTTAATAGTGAAGGAGTAGAAGAGTTTGCAAGGTTGAGTGTAGGAGTCACCTTTGGGGATATACCCTTGTCAATGAAGCACTTGTGACTCGAGCGTCCCTTGTTGTCATTGGGGTTGGAGAAGAGAGAGCTTAAGTTAGGAGGAACGACGCCCTTAGCCATGGCCTCCATACCTACTTGTTCACCATCACCATCACTCTCTTCACCACCGGATGTATACTCAACTTATTTTGCAATCAATGCCCTAGGAGGGCCTCTCTTGATGAAGTTCTTGGACTTGGGAATGAAGGTGGATTTATTGATAAGTCTTCCACCATTTTCAATTATACTCTTGAAGGGACACTCAACAACAAAGTGTTCGCTATCTCCACAATTGAAACAAGTCATTGCATCATTCATGCTTGAGACTTCCTTTCCCTTGTTCTTGGTGGAATTTGATCTAATGTCCCCTTTCTTCCACCACTTGTATTGAGAAAGGGCCAAGCATTCTTCATGTGATGTCTTCATCTCTTTTTTGGAGACACTATGTGAGAAACCACCATCATCACTTGAGTCATCTTCTTCATGGGGGTGGCCTTGTACTTCAAGGCAAGAGAGGTCTTCTTCATTCCATTTACACGGGCCATGACATCATTGGAGGTTTGCTTCATGACATTTAGAGTGATGAAGAGACCCAAAACATCATTGGGGGATAGATCCAAGTAATCGTCCCTTGATTGCACATTCATTACCATGTGTTCATTGTATGGAATCAAGGTGAGTACAAATTTTTCCTTGACCCAATCCTCAGTACAATCCTTTAATCCACAATCTCTCATGTCATTTACGAGAGCCTTGAGTCTTCTAAACATGTCTTAGATGTTCTATCCATCCTTCAAATGGAAGTGTTCAACTTATCTTTGGATGATTGACTTCTTGTATCTTTGGAGGTTGATGTTGCCGTCATACATATCAACAAGGCAATCCCAAGATTTCTTTGTTGTTGGAAAGGACCGGATGTGCTCGACTCCTTCTTTCTCCATTGCCTTTTCCAACATATGCATGGCATGAGCATTGATTTGCTCATCTATGATGTCACTTGAGCTTACGTTCTTGGGGTCCTTTGGCGCATACCCTTTCTCAACAATTCTCCATATTTGCATTGAAGAGTTGCACATGTAAGACTTCATGGAAGCTTTCCAATTAATAAAACGATTCCTATCTACCATAGGAGGTGCACCAAAATGATTAACATGTGGATGTTGAACATTAGAAGCATTTTTATAAGAAGATCCAAAGGAATTTTCATTACTACCATATTTAGGTGCCGAGGTCTCGGATGCTTCCTTAGACGTAATGGGATTTCCATTTTCATCTAAGACAACATTCTCTCTAGTTTGATTAGATGAAGATTCCAATTCTTTCATTTGTCCATCCATCTTCTTCTTGGAGCTATCAATCATAGCTTTAATTAGCTTTTGGATACCATCCATGGTGACGGGATCCTCAGCCATCCTCCTCTTTAGGCGGTAAAGCCTTTAATAAAGAGACGAGGCTCTGATACCAATTGAAAGATCGAGAGGTTAACTAGAGGGGGGGGTGAAAAGGTTAACTACAAATTTTAACTTCTTTTTCAATTTAACAAGAGAGTGGTCAAATATATATTGTCTAGATTATGCAACTAGGTGAACAATCCTATATGTTGAGAAAATACAACTATCACAAGGTATATATATGACTAAGATAGTAGAAACTAGTAAAGGTAAGTTGATGGATAACCGAACACAATGACGCGGATATGTATCCCGAAGTTCACTTCCCAATGGAAGCTAATCTTCGTTGGAGTGGGGCGGTACCACCAAAGGGGAACACCGAGTATCCCTCAAATGGCACACCGTATCTCGTTCGAGTACTTTCACCGATGTGGATAGGCTCGAATCACTATGTTGCCATTGAGGTTGACAACTAGAATCTTTACAAGGATGAGGAACACTACACAACTTTGGAGGGTCCCCACCAAATCCTGAGAGCCACCAAGACTCCGGGAAACAAGATCCAAAAACACAAGAGCTTCGGGGATTCCAACAAGTCTCCAAGCTCCGATGAGCTAAGAGCAACAAGGTTCTTGGCTCCGATGAACTAAGCACAACAAGATCCCTAAAGGATGAGTGGGGTGATTTCAAATAGGCTTGGTGAAGTTGTAGATCTAGAGTGTCTCCTACGAATCCCAAAGAATCAAGAGCTTTGGTTGGGTATTTGCGGAGAAGCTTGAGCTTGGATGTGGTCAACAATGGTGGAGAGAGAAATCTTAATTGACACCTTCTAAAGGTAGGGGATGAGTGCTTCTTATACCCGAGTCTAAAAGTGGCCGCTGGGGGGGGAGGTATCCCCTTCTCTGTAGAGCTCCCCGGCCTAGGGGGCCGGCCAAACCGGCCAGGAGGGCCGGGAAACCCGTCGCCAGCCCACCTCGGCCTGGATCTCACTTGGGGCTGGCTGGAACACGGTCTGGGGCCGACGTCCCCTTCCCACCTCGGCCTAGAAGCACCGGGAGGCGGGCAGGACCCGGCTTGGGGCTAACACGTACAACCCCGGCCGGGAGCCCGGCCTGGGGCCGGCGTGGAAGCAGATCTAGGCCGGGGCAGCGCCTGAATTGCCCGGCTTTGGGCGGGCGTGGAGGAAGATCAGGCCAGGGCACATCCTGAGCCTCCCAGCCTCAGAGCCCAGGCAGGCAGGCCGCCTGCCCTGTTTTCCCATTCTTCTCTTCCCTTTTCTTTTCTCCCTTTTGCACTAACTTCAATATCGGCTTGTCAATTAAATGGATGTCCTAGGGAGCTTGTGTTTGCATTTCTCCATGATAAATCCTAAACACACTTAGGGAAAAGATTAGATCGTCCATATGTTGTGATCAAACACCAAAATAAGATTAGGAACAAAATGTCCTTTCAAACACGGGGTTTTACCTAGGTTCGGTACGTTGCGACTAGGCAACGTTTCTACTCCTACAATCTCACTAAAATCAGGTCTGAAGCCTGAAGTATACAAAGTACAATTTTGAGTATGGTTTCGCTAACTCGGCGAGGATGAACTTCCTAGAGAGTTGGCTTCTAGCTAAATTGAGAACTTATTAGTTTCCTTGCTCCCGTCCGACTTTATATAGATAGCCAGACTAGGGCTCACAAGAAGAAAACCTAGAAGACTACGGAAAGTATATAAATTGGAAGTTAAGGAATTCGGCTTCTCCTCCAAGTCGCACCTCGTTGGGTCGTGGTTCGGGTTCTTCTAGAATCCGACTTCCTGCGCGTCAGCTTACTAGGCCGCCCAATGGACTCCGTTCCATTTCCTGTGGGCCATCCTGGGTATCCGGCCTTTCGCCAATGCCGGATATACCCCTATTTGGCATATATCCGACTACCACAACACCACAACACTTGTTCAACAAAAGTGGGATATTACAAGGTAAGTGATAATAAAATAATTTTTGAGGTGACACTGAGCCAACACAAATCTTGATCAAAGTTATGTAAAATCATTGTAAAGCTGAGATCAAAGTACTTTAACAAAGGCATCATAAAAGTTATTTCAACCGATGTAAACTTAGCAACTATGTTTCACATGAAAAGAAACACAAACAAAAGAAAATGAATAATGAAACATTGAAAGTGATAGGGTTGTTACAATCATAAAGAAAAACATAATAAAGTGGTATCCAGCTAGTCCATTGTGTGGTAAAAAACATAAATGTCGGGACACCTCCAAAGTTTAAATGGTGACTGGATACAAATAATTTGAGAGCAAGCAACACCACAATCATGAATCAATCAATAATAAATTTTGGGACTATGCACATTATACTTAGAATGACAACTATGCTCTCTTAACTAGTGCACAAAGTAAGAAGATGAAGACTCAACATAAAATTAAAAGACAAGCCCTTCGCAGAGGGAAGCATGGATTACTCATGTGCTAGAGCTTTTTATTTGATAAAACTGAGATATTGAAAACAATGTTTGGAGAGGTGTATGTCTATGTCAACGAATGGTAATGAAAAACTTATCATAATCCATGTAAAGAAAAGTGTTTAGACTTTTGAGAGCGGTTTCTATTTTTTATTAGTTAGGAACATCCCCCAACCTTTATTTTCACAAACCAGAGCTAGCCGTGTTCACGGTTACCCACCAGCTTTCATCAAACCATGTGAAAGTGTTTTTTTGTTATTATTTGTCAAACTCTCTTCAAATTTGAATGAGCACACATTCCATACGCATTGGGTGAAAGGATACAGAAGAACTTTGTTTGACACAAACCATAATAAACTTTAAACTACTTCCTCGCGAGCTAAAACAATAACACAAAACATGTTATAATTTTGAAGGTTTAAAGGTAGCACATGAGAAATTTACTTGGAGTGGCGGTTAAATACCACATATAGGTAGATATGGTGGACAAATTTGTCATATTTTGGGTTTTGGGAGCTGGATGCACGAGTACAACTCATACTCACTATAGGTGTAGGCTAGCAAAAGACTAGGAGCGACCAACTAAGAGAGCAATAACGGCCATAATCATGCATAGCGACAACACATCATTGATCAAAGCATTAAGTGATATTACAAGTAAAAAACTAAATGATCATGAAGAATAGAAGTGACTTTGTTTGTAGTCATAACATGGTGTGAGCATGAGCCAAGTCAATCCAGATAAAGCATTCAAAGGAGAAATACCACAATACCATGCTTCAATATGAGAGAACAACACATGATTAAATTCAATGGCACATTAAGCACTCTCATGTATTTGAGACTAGTCATGATACATCATAAATAAGTAAGCACACAATTAAAATAACATCTAACATGACATGCCAAAGCCTAAGCCACAGTCAAAACAAACTTCCTATTGCACGACTATAAGCATGAAACAATTTACTCTTTTCCAACACCAATCAACTTATTCGAAACAAATCTCAAAGAAAATAATCGTCAAAGACCAGAGAGCTAATAAAATATAACTGAAGCGAACCAACAAGCTATGACCAAAATCCCAGTGAAAAACAAGAGCTAAATGCAGTACTAGTAAAACCTGAACACTCGTAGAATAATAAGAGTGAAAACTAGAGTGTTCTAGGAAAAGAAAACAAAGCGTATCTCTCCCAAAATAAAGGTGCTAGCATACAACCAAAAGCTACAGCAAAGGAAACAAAACAAGCTGAGCAAAATAGAAAGACACTCCAAGAATAACACTTATCATGTGAAGCAATAAAAATATAATGTTTTAAAAGAAACCTGATATTTTTGTTGACGAAGAAGGGGATGCATTGGGCATCCCCACGCTTTGGCGTTTCTACTTCTTGGATATGTCTTGGGGTGACATGGGCATCCCCAAGATTGATATTTTGTACATCCTTCATCTCATCACATCATTCTTCTCTCCCTACACTTGAAAACTTCCTCCACCTAAAACTTCTCCACAATCTTCATTAGCAACGTTAGTGTAATCAAAATAATAAATTCACTTTTTAGTTTCAACACAAGTCTCACACTTTACTTAAAACTTTAGCTACTGTCAGAACTCATTTTAAATCTTTTCCTCTCAAAATAATAACAAAATAAAGATATTAAGACAGAAATGCAAATATTGGCAGAAATCTGTCAAAACAAAACAATCGATAAAGATGTTTTTTTTAGAAAATCATCTGTTGCTGGAAAGGACCTGATGTGCTCGACTCCTTATTTCTCCATTGCCTTTTTCCAACATATGCATGGCATGAGCATTGAGTTGCTCATCTATGATGTCACTTGAGCTTAAGTTCTTGGGGGTCCTTTGGCTCATACCCTTTCTCAACAATTCTCCATATTTGCATTGAAGAGTTGCACATGTAAGACTTCATGGAAGCTTTCCAATTAGTAAAACGATTCCTATCTACCATAGGAGGTGCACCAAAATGATTAACATGTGGATGTTGAACATTAGGAGCATTTTTATAAGCATATCTAAAGGAATTTTCATTACTACCATATTTAGGTGCCGAGGTCTTGGATGCTTCCTTAGACGCAATGGGATTTCCATTTTCATCTAAGACAACATTCTCTCTAGTTTGATTAGATGAAGATTCCAATTCTTTCATTTGTCCATCCATCTTCTTCTCGGAGCTATCAATCATAGCTTGAATTAGCTTTTGGATACCGTCCATGGTGACGGGATCCTCAGCCATCCTCCTCTTTAGGCGGTAAAGCCTTTAATAAAGAGACGAGGCTCTGATACCAATTGAAAGATCGAGAGGTTAACTAGAGGGGGGGGGGTGAAAAGGTTAACTACAAATTTTAACTTGTTTTTCGATTTAACGAGAGTGCTCAAATGTATATTGTCTAGATTATGCAACTAGGTGAACAATCCTATATGTTGAGAAAATACAACTATCACAAGGTATATATATGACTAAGATAGTAGAAACTAGTAAAGGTAAGTTGAGGGATAACCGAACACAATGACGCGGATATGTATCCCGAAATTCACTTCCCAATGGAAGCTAATATTCGTTGGAGTGGTGCGGTACCACCAAAGTGGAACACCGAGTATCCCTCAAATGGCACACCGTATCTCCTTCGAGTACTTTCACCGATGTGGATAGGCTCGAATCACTATGTTGCCGTTGAGGTTGACAACTAGAATCTTTACAAGGATGAGGAACACTACACAACTTTGGAGGGTCGTCACCAAATCCTGAGAGCCACCAAGACTCCGGGAAACAAGATCTTAAAACACAAGAGCTTCGGGGATTCCAACAAGCCTCCAAGCTCCGATGAGCTAAGAGCAACAAGGTTCTTGGCTCCGATGAACTAAGCACAACAAGATCCCTAAAGTATGAGTGGGGTGATTTCAAATAGGCTTGGTGAAGTTGTAGATCTAGAGTGTCTCCTCCAAATCCCAAAGAATCAAGAGCTTTTGTTGGGTATTTGCGGAGAAGCTTGAGCTTGGATGTGGTAAACAATGGTGGAGAGAGAAATCTTAATTGACACCTTCTAAAGGTAGGGGATGAGTGCTTTTTATACCCGAGTCTAAAAGTGGCCGTTAGGGGGAGTATCCCCTTCTCTGCAGAGCTCCCCGGCCTAGGGGGCCGACCAAACCGGCCAGGAGGGCCGGGAAACCCGTCGCCAGCCCACCTCGGCCTTGATCTCAATTAGGGCTGGCTGGAACACGGCCTGGGGCCGACGTCCCCTTCCCACCTCGGCCTAGAAGCGCCGGGAGGCCAGCAGGACCCGGCTTGGGGCTGACACGTACCACCCCGGCCGGGAGCCCGACCTGGGGCTGGCGTGGAAGCAGATCTAGGCCGGGGCAGCGCCTGAATTGCCCGGCCTTGGGCGGGCGTGGAGGAAGATCAGGCCAAGGCACATCCTGAGCCTCCCAGCCTCAGAGCCCGGCCAGGCAGGCCGCCTGCCCTGTTTTCCCATTCTTCTCTTCCCTTTTATTTTCTCCCTTTTGCACTAACTTCAATATTAGCTTGTCAATTAAATGGATGTCCTAGGGAGCTTGTGTTTGCATTTCTCCATGATAAATCCTAAACACACTTAGGGAAAAGATTAGATCGTCCATATGTTGTGATCAAACACCAAAATAAGATTAGGAACAAAATGCCTTTCAAACACGAGGTTTTACCTAGGTTCGGTACGTTACGACTAGGCGACGTTCCTACTCCTGCAATCTCACTAAAATCAGGTCTGAAGCCTGAAGTATACAAAGTACAATTTTGAGTATGGTTTCGCTAACTCGGCGAGGATGAACTTCCCGGAGAGTTGGCTTCTAACTAACTTGAGAACTTATTAGTTTCCTTGCTCCCGTCCGGCTTTATATAGATAGCCAGACTAGGGCTCACAAGAAGAAAACCTAGAAGACTACGGAAAGTATATACATTGGAAATTAAGGAATTCGGCTTCTCCTCCAAGTTGCACCAGTTGGGTCGTGGTTCGGGTTCTTCTAGAATCCGACTTCCTGCGCGTCACCTTACTAGGCCGCCCAATGGACTCCGTTCCATTTCCTGTGGGCCATCCTGGGTATCCGGCCTTTGGCCAATGCCGGATATACACCTATTTGGCATATATCCGACTAACACAACACCACAACAGTTGTTCAAAAAAGTGGGATATTACAAGGTAAGTGATAATAAAATAATTTTTGAGGTGACATTGAGCCAACACAAATCTTGATCAAAGTTATGTAAAATCATTGTAAAGCTGAGATCAAAGTACTTTAACAAAGGCATCATAAATGTTATTTCAACCGATGTAAACTTAGCAACTATGTTTTCACATGAAAAGAAACACAAACAAAAGAAAATGAATAATGAAACATTGAAAGTGATATGGTTGTTACAATCGTAAAGAAAAACATAATAAAGTGGTATCCAGCTAGTCCATTGTGTGGTAAAAAACATAAATGTCGGGACACCTCCAAAGTTTAAATGGTGACTGGATACAAATAATTTGAGAGCAAACAATACCACAATCATGAATCAATCAATAATAAATTTTGGGACTATGCACATTATACACAGAATGACAACTATGCTCTCTTAACTAGTGCATAAAGTAAGAAGATGAAGACTCAACATAAAATTAAAAGACAAGCCCTTCCCAGAGGGAAGCATGGATTACTCATGTGCTAGAGCTTTTTATTTGATAAAACTGAGATATTGAAAACAATGTTTGGAGAGGTGTATGTCTATGTCAACGAATGGTAATGAAAAACTTATCATAATCCATGTAAAGAAAAGTGTTTAGACTTTTGAGAGCGGTTTCTATTTTTTATTAGTTAGGAACATCCCCCAACCTTTATTTTCACAAACCAGAGCTAGCCGTGTTCACGGTTACCCACCAGCTTTCATCAAACCATGTGAAAGTGTTTTTTTGTTATTATTTGTCAAACTCTCTTCAAATTTGAATGAGCACACATTCCATACGCATTGGGTGAAAGGATACAGAAGAACTTTGTTTGACACAAACCATAATAAACTTTAAACTACTTCCTCGCGAGCTAAAACAATAACACAAAACATGTTATAATTTTGAAGGTTTAAAGGTAGCACATGAGAAATTTACTTGGAGTGGCGGTTAAATACCACATATAGGTAGATATGGTGGACAAATTTGTCATATTTTGGTTTTTGGGAGCTGGATGCACGAGTACAACTCATACTCACTATAGGTGTAGGCTAGCAAAAGACTAGGAGCGACCAACTAAGAGAGCAATAACGGCCATAATCATGCATAGCGACAACACATCATTGATCAAAGCATTAAGTGATATTACAAGTAAAAAACTAAATGATCATGAAGAATAGAAGTGACTTTGTTTGTAGTCATAACATGGTGTGAGCATGAGCCAAGTCAATCCAGATAAAGCATTCAAAGGAGAAATACCACAATACCATGCTTCAATATGAGAGAACAACACATGATTAAATTCAATGGCACATTAAGCACTCTCATGTATTTGAGACTAGTCATGATACATCATAAATAAGTAAGCACACAATTAAAATAACATCTAACATGACATGCCAAAGCCTAAGCCACAGTCAAAAGAAACTTCCTATTGCACGACTATAAGCATGAAACAATTTACTCTTTTCCAACACCAATCAACTTATTCGAAACAAATCTCAAAGAAAATAATCGTCAAAGACCAGAGAGCTAATAAAATATAACTGAATCGAACCAACAAGCTATGACCAAAATCCCAGTGAAAAACAAGAGCTAAATGCAGTACTAGTAAAACCTGAACACTCGTAGAATAATAAGAGTGAAAACTAGAGTGTTCTAGGAAAAGAAAACAAAGCGTATCTCTCCCAAAATAAAGGTGCTAGCATACAACCAAAAGCTACAGCAAAGGAAACAAAACAAGCTGAGCAAAATAGAAAGACACTCCAAGAATAACACTTATCATGTGAAGCAATACAAATATAATGTTTTAAAAGAAACCTGATATTTTTGTTGACGAAGAAGGGGATGCATTGGGCATCCCCAAGCTTTGGCGTTTCTACTTCTTGGATATGTCTTGGGGTGACATGGGCATCCCCAAGATTGATATTTTGTACATCCTTCATCTCATCACATCATTCTTCTCTCCCTACACTTGAAAACTTCCTCCACCTAAAACTTCTCCACAATCTTCATTAGCAACGTTAGTGTAATCAAAATAATAAATTCACTTTTTAGTTTCCAACACAAGTCTCACACTTTAGTTAAAACATTAGCTACTGTCAGAACTCATTTTAAATCTTTTCCTCTCAAAATAATAACAAAATAAAGATATTAAGACAGAAATGCAAATATTGGCAGAAATCTGTCAAAACAAAACAATCGATAAAGATGTTTTTTTAGAAAATCATCTGTTGCTGGAATCAAAAAGTGGGAAACTAACGTAAGTTAGATAAAAACCTGGGGCATGTTTCTATTTTGTGTCAAAGCAATCCGACCTCTGACCGAGAGATAAGATTTTTTTGGCAACAACCCAGAAATATGTTTCAAAACAGCAAGTTCCCCAAATCGCATTACCCCTCAATTAGAGGTTACTCTTGGCACAAAAACAAAGTAAAAAGGATAAGGATCGGTTGATACAAAGGTAACAACTTCCAAAACACAAAAATAACAAAAGAAAACAAGAGGTTAACGAAGGAAAACAAATGTGGATTGCTTCCCACAAGCGCTTTTCTGTAACGCCTTTTAGCTAGACATAGTAATTTTGAAGATGCTCACATAAAAATATGAATTGAAGGGAAATAAAAGAGCATCTAAAAGCAAATATAAATCACATTTAAGTATAACCCACTTCCTATGCATAGAAATCTTGTAAGAAAACGAATCAATGAAGCACAAAGTAGCAAGCATAGGAAGGGAAAACAAATTCAACTTCAAAAACTTTAACATAGAGAGAGGTGTTTTAGTAACATGAAAATTCTCACAACCATATTTTTCCTCTCTCATAATAACTTTCAGTAGCATTGTGAATAAAATCAACAATATAAATATCACATAAAGCATTACTATCATGATCCACATGCATTAAAGAATTGTTACTCTCCACATAAGCACAGTCATTCTTATTAATAGTAGTGGGAGCAAATTCAACAAAATAGACATCATTGTAATAATCATAATAAATTTTCTCCTCGATAGTAGGTGGAATGAAAATATCATATTCATCATTGTAAGCATCATATATGGGAGGCATAGTATCATCAAAGTAAATTTTCTCCTCCATGCTTGGGGAAATAAAAAGATCATATTCATCAAAACCGGCTTCCCCAAGCTTAAAGTTTTCCATAGCATTAGCAATAATGGTGTTCAAATAATTCATACTAATAACATTTCTACTATAATGCACATAAAGTTCCAGAGGTTTTTATTTTTCTCTTAAAAAACTTCATGTCCTAACTTAAGATAAATCTCATAAAGCTCTCAAGAAACAAAACGATGAAATTGAAAGATCTAAAGAGATACCTTCAAGAGCTAGATGTCTACTACATGTTACTACTCTTGTATACTATGTTGGGACTCCAAGCGTAGAGGTTTGTAGGACAAAAGCAAATGTCCCTCAAGTGAGTAACCCAAGGTTTCTCGAACTCAGAGAGGTATAGGTTGAATGTATCCCTCTGAAGCAACCCTGCAATTAAGGTACAAGAAGTCTCTTGTGTCCCCAACACACCTAATACAATCGTCAGATGTATACTTGCACTAGTTCGGCGAAGAGATGATAACATATGGGTAATATGGATGGTAAAACAAGGTGTATTAAATCTGTAATAAAAATGTCAGCAAGCAAACAAGTAGTAAAACTAAAAGAAATCGATATAGAAATGGTAAAAAACAAGGCCTAGGGATCATACTTTCACTAGTGGCCACTCTAAAAAACATTAACATAATTAAACATATAATAATTCATGTAAGAACATGCATGAAAGACCTAACTCGAAATCCGTTCCTCGTGAATCAAATAGGATGAGAATCGCATAGGGCTACACAAGCACACCTCAAAGTTCGCGTTCTCATCAAAGAGCACCCCAACCCTGTCACTTTGGGAATCCAAAGATAGTACTGATAAACACCACAACCTATCTCTTGAATAGCATCTTTCTAATCAATCTACAACACCCGCACTGTCACCTTGGAACTATAGAGATTATACTAAACACAAGCATCAAGAAACCTCAACATTCCAATTCAATCCAAAAAAAGTAAGAACAACTTCATGATATGTATCCCTCTAATCCATAGTTCATAGAGTCACACACGGCACCCGCACTGTCACCGTGGCACCGTGGAACACATGTGACTCCGGATTATTATACTAGATAAAACCAATTGAGTATATCGGAACCATAACATAATCAAGGGGAAATATCATATATTCAACAATGATAACATAGCACACGATCACAATCAAGATAACATCATGAGAGAGATATAACCAGATAGCTACCAGCACGAGTCCTCAGCCCCGAGGAGGGACTAATCCCGCGTAACCGTGGGAGGCAGCAACATCGACGAAGAGGCCTCCAGTGACAATTTACCCCTCCGACAGGGAGCCGGAGCAGGGCTCCAGTAGCCCTAGATTGTACTTTCGTGATTTTTAGGGTAAAAGGCAATTTATAGGTGAAGCGGGTACGAGAGGCGGTGGCCAGGGCTCCCAAGGGCCCACTAGGTGCTGATACGTCATAAACGTATCTATAATTTCTGATGTTCCATGTTGTTTTCATGCCTTATGCTACATGTTTTACTTACACTTTATGTCATTTTTATCGATTTCCCGGGACTAACCTATTGTAAAGATTCCATAGAGACAGCTCCCTGTTTTCTGTTGTTTTTTTTGTCTCAAAAAAGTTGTTCTGGAAATATTCTCGGAATTGGAAAATTCAAATCCCGGAAGTCTTAGAATTCCCGAAGGTTCCACAGGGGGGCACACCATAGGGAGGCCCCCCCTGGCCGCTCCTGGGGGTGGTGTGGGACCCTTGGGCATCCACCATCATCGCACTTTCGCCTATTTATTCCCCCGGTACATCAACCCTAAATATATACCACTTTTTCCTGAGAAACACCCGAGGCCGCCGTCATCATCAACCCGAGATTGGGAGGGTTCTTGAGCTCTCCTCGGCACCCTGCCGGGAAGGGAATTCATCACCGGAGGAGTATACACTACCATGCCTGCCTCCGGAGTGATGCGTGAGTAGTTCATCCCTGGACTACGGGTCCATAGCAGTAGCTAGATGGTTGTACTCTCCATCTTATGCCTCATGTTTATATCTCGTGAGCTGCCTCACATGATCGAGATCATCTATTTGTAATGCTACATGTTGTGTTTGCTGGGATCCGATGATTATTGAATTCTATGTCTTTTGATTATCAATCTATCATGTTATCTTCATGTGTATGTTATTTATGATCTTGCACGCTCTCCGTTGTTAGTAGATGCTCTGTCCAAGTAGATGCCAGTGACTCTAAGAGGGAGTATTTATGCTCGTTCATGCCTCCTTTGCATATGTGCCCGAGTGACAGAAACGTGACGGATGGAGGATGTGTTGTTGCCATTAGGGAGAAAACATAAATGTTTACTTCGTTTACATTGTTTACATTACGCACTCTTCTTACTGCGATTATCCGTTGCTTGCAACCCAATACCCAACTTTTGTTCGGATGATATTCGAAGGGTGGATTGTTAGTCATAGATGCAGTTGGATGACGATCTATGTATTTTGTTGCAATGCCCGCATGAATATCATAGTAATATTTATGTCATGCATGTCTCATTATCTGTCAATTGCCCAGCTGTAATTGGTTCACCACACATGTTAGCTATCTTTTATGGAGAGACACCTCTAGTGAACTGTGGACCACGAACCATTTTCTCATACTGATAATACACACACTGCTTACACTGCTTTCACACTTCTTCCACTGTTTTCACACTTCTGCTACTGTTTCCATACTGTTCTCATATTCTTTTCCACACCATACGTTTAACCTATTTGTGTTTAGCAAAACCAGTGAGAGTGACAACCTCACTGCTTCATTGGGGAAAATTGATTTGATAGTGTTGTGTAGGTTCCACGTTGCTGCTGAACCGGTAGTGCGCCCTGCCATCTCAGCTGCATCAACCTTCAGAGATTGCTTGTCCTCCTACTGGTCACTTCAGCCTTGGTTTCTTTTCCGAGGGAAAACTTGCCGCTACACTCTTCACAACCTTTGTCTTGGGGTTTACCAGTGTCAGACATCAACAAGTTTTCTGGCGCCGTTGCCGGGAACTTTGGAGCGAGCAGCCTCCCGCCAACTCTGACACCATCAAGTTTTCTGGTGCCGTTGCCGGGGAGGAAGAGAATTTATGCAAGGGGAGTCTCTCACTTCCAATCTCTTTACTGTTTTTGTTTTGTTTTGCTTAGTTTATTTTAGTTTTTCTTGTTTGCTTCTCTTTATCAAAAACACAAAAAAATAGTTCTTATTCTAGTTGTAGTTTTTATCCTGTTTTTAGTGTTGCTAAAATGACTACTCCTGAGAACACTAAGTTGTGTAAATTTACTAGCACCAACAACAATGATTTCATTAGCACACCTATTGCTCCACCTGCTCCTGCTGCTGATTTTTATGAGATAAAGCCTGCCCTGTTAAATCTTGTTATGAGAGAGCAATTTTCTGGTGTTTGTACTGATGATGATGCTACCCATCTTAATAATTTTGTTGAACTATGTGAGATGCAAAAATATAAAGATCTATATGGAGATATTATTAAAATGAAATTGTTTCCTTTTTCTTTGAGAGGAAGAGCTAAAGAATGGTTGCTATCTTTGCCTAGAAATAGTATTGATTCTTGGACTAAGTGTAAAGATGCTTTCATTGGAAAATATTATCCTCCTGCTAAGATTATATCTTTAAGAAGTAGCATTATGAATTTTAAGCAACTTGATAATGAGCATGTTGCCAAGGCTTGGGAAAGAATGAAATCTTTAGTAAAGAATTGTCCCACTCGTGGACTGACTACTTGGATGATCATCCAAACCTTTTATGCAGTTCTGAATTTGTCTTCAAGAAACCTTCTGGATTCATCTGCTGGAAGAACCTTTATGGCCATTACTTTGTGGGAAGCAACAAAGCTTCTTTATAATATGATGGTAAATTATTCCGAGTGGCACATTGAGAGAGCTACAATTGGTAAGAAGGTAAATTCTATTGAAGAAACCTCCTCTTTGAGTGATAGACTTGATGCTTTTATGTCTATTCTTGTGAATGGCCATGCTCCTATTGATCGAAACAAAGCTCCTTTAGCCTCTTTGGTTGCTCATGAAGATCATGTTGATGTGAACTTCATTAAAAATAATAATTTCAACACCAATGCTTATAGGAATAATTTTGGTAGCAACAATTATAGGCCGTATCCTCCCAATAATAGTAATTCTTATGGTAATTCCTAAAACAACAATAAAATTGTACCCTCTGATCTTGAAAACATGCTTAAGAATTTTATTAGGACACAAACTGCTTTTAATAAATCTGCTGAGGAAAAGTTTGGCAAAATTGATGTTTTTGCTTCTAAAGTTGATAGCCTTGCTCTTGATGTTGATTTTTTGAAACTAAAGGTTATGCCTCATGATATTAAAGAAAGCAAAACTTTGAATGCCATCCAAAATTTAATTTATGATAATGTTAGGATGTTAGCTGAATTGCATGCTAGATGGGAAAGAGAAGATGAAATAGCTACAAAGAATAATATAGCTAATGTTTGCACCATTACCACCACTAGTAAAACTGAAGCTTCTCATGCTATTAAACCTTCTAATATCAATGGTAAAGTAATTGGTGTTGGCAACACTCCCACTTCTGCTATTAAAATGTAAAACTGTATGAAACTGCTAAAAATGTTCCCAATAAAAGTGTTGAATTTTTTAGAAACATGGGAGACAATGGTCCCATTACCTTTGATAAAAATGATATTTACTTTTATGATTGCAACATAACTGAAGTGATTAAGTTCCTACGAAATCTTGCTAGTTGTCCTAATGCTAGTACTATGAATATGGCTTTCACAAAACATATTACAAATGCTCTCATGCAAATTAGAGAGAATAAATTAAGATGTGAAGTCTCTATCCCTAGGAAGCTAGATGATGGTTGGGAACCCATTATTAAAATGGAAGTGAATGATTTTTATTGAAATGTTGTATGTGATCTTGGTGCTAGTATCTCTGTTATGCCAAAGAAACTTTATGATATTCTTAATTTTCCACCTTTGGAGCACTATTATTTGGATATTCGTCTTATTGATAATATTAGAAAGAAACCTTTGGGAAGAATTGATGAAGTTCTTATAATGGTTAATAATAATCTTGTCCCCTTTGATTTTTTTTCATGAATATTGAGTGTAATGCTTCTTGTCCAATTGTTTTGGGAAGACCTTTTCTTAGAACTGTTGGTGTGTTATTGATATGAAAGAGGGGAATATTAAATTTCAATTCCCACTCAAGAAAGGTATGGAACAATTTACTATAAAGAGAATGAAGTTTCCTTTTGATTCTATTATTCAAACAAATTACAATTTGGATGCTTCTTCACTTGAAAACACTTGATTCCACTTTTCTAGGGCCTAGCTAAAAGACGTTAAAGAAAAGCACTTCTTGGGAGATAACCCATGGTTTTATTTTTTTTGCTTTGTTTTTCTCTGTTTTCTTTGAGTCAAGGGGTTTTATACTTCTGTAGAAACTCCTTTGTATCTTTATTTTCATGTTTTAGTTGTGCCAAGTAAAGAATCTAACGAAAGTTGGAGTTGGTTTTGGATTTCTGCGCAGGAAGGAGATTTCTGTTGTGCACCGTAAAAAATCGTATAAAATCCAGAAAGATCAGAATGACCTGATTTTCTGTGTGCTTATTCCTAAGCTAATACCGAAACTTTTTTGTTCTTTAATTTTTAAGATCTGAGCAACGTAAGTACCCCGAAAAATTTCGTCTTTACTGAACGTTCTGGTTTTGGCAGATTCTGCCATTTTTCTTGCATTTGCTATTTTACGAAACATCGGTGGCTGTAGCTAATGTTTAAAAGTAGAAATAGAACTTGTGCCCATGCAGAACCCATGAATTTTTGTATTGTTGCACTAACCCTCTAATGTGAATTACTCTTTGAGTGTGGTGTGAAGGAAGTTTTCAAGGGTCAAGAGAAGAGGATGATATAATGTGATCAAGAAGAGTGCAAGGTCAAAGCTTGGGGATGCCCCCGTGGTTCATCCCAGCAAATTCTAAGAAGACTCAAGCATCTAATATTGGGGATGGCCAAGGCATCCCCTTCATCAACAATTTATCAGGACATTTTTAGTGAAACTATATTTTTATTCGGTCACATCATATGAAGTTTACTTGGAGCGTATGTTTGATTTTATTTTGTTTTCCTTTGTTTTGTTTTGTTTTGTTTTCCTTGCTGCAATAATATACTTTGACCCTAGCATTCTTTGTGTGGGAGAGGGACACACTCCGCTTTTTCATTTGAATACTTGTTATGCTCGTATTCTTAGTTTTTCGTCTAGCTGCTGCAAAATTCCTCTTTAGCTCCTGTTTTTCTTGCATCTATTATTTAGAGCCGTTGGTTTTAGTAGATTTGTGTGAGTATTCTCTTGTTTCATTTCTATATCTCTTGGATAATTTTTTTGTTTGGTGTTTGGTAGAAAATGCTACGTGTGGTAGATGGTATAACGAAAAAGCTTGCATATTCTTGTAGATCATTAAACTGCTTCACTTGATTATTTGTTGTTGTTTTGAGATATTAATTTGCTTAATGGTAAACTTTCTAGTATAGTAGACTAAAAAAAATTAATGCTTGGTCTAAAAGCTTGAAACTAAGCCACACTCAAATAACCAGTTGATAGGATAATGGTATATGACTTCCTTTGCTGATAGCAATCGTAATGCCTTTTTGTTATGCGCTACGGGTCGGGGTAGCTAACAGTGACTTGTCACTGCCACAGACCCTCTTGGAGTGATTTTCATTATGCCTTGTGATATCATGATTTTATTTGGAATCTTTTAACTTGTGAGTTCTATGTTGCGGTTTTCTGGCACTTCCACCATCCATATTTGCTAGCCTCTTCAGTACTGTGCATTGCTCATTCTCAGATTGAGAGTTGGTGCAAACTTCGCTAGTGCATCCAAACCCCATGGGATAACTTTTTTCTTCTGCACATAAGCCAAATCTATCTTCCTCAAAACGGCCACCATACTTACCTACCATGGCATTTCCATAGCCATTCCAAGATGTATTGCCATACAACATCCATCATCATTATAATACTTTTCATGCTTCATTGTTATTTTGCATACTGCTACACTGGCAGGAGCATTTAGTTTTATTCATCAAAGATATTTCAGTTTGAGTTATGAGTACTAACAATGTGTTGATTCATTGCAAAACAAAGTGTTGCCCCTACCAGTGACGTTATATATCTGAAGAAAATGAGAAAAAGCCCAAAAAGAAAAAAAGAGAAAGAGGCAAAATAGAGAAAATAAAGAGAGAGGGGGGCAACACTACTATCATTTATTCCACACTTGTGCTTTGTTTAGCATCATTACTTCAGTTTGGAGAGAGTTTTCATATTATGACTTGCATAACTATGTGGGGAACTTACAATATAAAACTTGGCTTGTATATTCCAATTATGAGCCTCCTCAAAAGAGCTATAGATCTTCGTGACCAAGAAGGTTGGATGCACCCCCACTAGTTCCATTGGAGAGCTTTCATAAACTTATAGTTCTATGTGAATCTGTTGTGTGGCAATCACTACTCCTTGCATAACTTCGATTATAAGACTTCCTCTTGTCTAATGATCACTTTCAGTTGTGTGAGACTTTCTTCCAATGACCATCCAAACCCCCCATAGTGTTATTTTAGCCACAACATCCTGGTGCTAGGAACCAATACCAAACGCTTGCTTGTTTTGAGTGCACAATTATTTGAATGATTTTCCTACGTTGTCACTTGACTTGATCCTAACAGGAGTTGTTGTGAGAGTTTGATGCCTTGGATGATTATATTGTTGTTCTTGAAGCTTAAATCATCTCTAATATACTTTGCATAGTGGATTGTCTTTTAGTACTAGTTCATTGAAAGGTTTCACTTTGTTATTCCTAATGGTTTATACATTACTCTTTGATATCAACAATAAACCACAACCTTTATTCATTTTATGCTAGTTTACATGCTTTACATTACTATGATGATCAATTTTATGTTGGTAGCATGTCACCTCAGAAATTATTTGTTCTGTCGTTTACCTACTCGAAGACGAGTAGGAACTAAGCTTGGGGATGTTGATATGTCATAAATGTATCTATAATTTTTGATGTTCCATGTTGTTTTCATGCCTTATGCTACATGTTTTCTTACACTTTATGTCATTTTCATCGATTTCTCGGGACTAACCTATTGACAAGATGCCACAGAGCCAGTTCCCTATTTTCTGTTGTTTTTAGTTTCAAAAAAGTTGTTCTGGAAATATTCTCGGAATTGGAAAATTCGAATCTCGAATTCTTAGAATTCCCGAAGGTTCGACGGAGTCCGGAACATGCCCGGAGGGGGCCCACAGGGGGCACACCATAGGGCGATGCGCCCCCTGGCCGTGCCTGGGGATGGTGTGGGCCCCTCGGGCATCCAATTTCATCGCACTTTTGCCTATTTATTCCCGCCGATACGAAAACCTTAAATATATACCACTTTTTTCCGAGAAACACCCGAGGCCGCCGTCATCATTAGCCCAAGATCGGGGGGGTTCTAGAGCTCTCCCTGGCACCCTGCCGGGAGGGGAATTCATCACCGGAGGGGTCTACACCACCATGCCCGCCTCCGGAGTGATGCGTGAGTTGTTCATCCCTGGACTACGGGTCCATAGCAGTAGCTAGATGGTTGTACTCTCCATCTTATGCCTCATGTTTAGATCTCGTGAGCTGCCTCACATGACCGAGATCATCTTATTGTAATGCTACATGTTGTGTTTGCTAGGATCCAATGATCATTGAATGCTATGTCTCTTGATTATCAATCTATCATGTTATTTTCATGTGTATGCTATTTATGATCTTGCATTATCTCCGTTGTTAGTAGATGCTGTGGCCAAGTAGATGCTAGTGAATCCAAGAGGGAGTATTTATACTCGATAGTGGGTTCATGCCTCCTTTGCATCTGTGCTCGAATGACAGAAACGTAACAGATGGAGGATGTGTTGTTGCCATTAGGGAGAAAAGAACGATGTTTACTTTGTTTACACTGTTTACATTACACAGTTTGCTTACTGCAACAATCTGTTGCTTGCAACTTAATACCCAACGTTTGTTCGGATGATATTCGTAGGGTATATTATTAGTCATAGATGCAGTTGGATGACGATCTATGTATTTTGTTGCAATGCCCGCATGAATCTCATAGTAATCTTTATGTCATGCATGTTTCATTATCTATCAATTTCCCAACTGTAATTTGTTCACCACACATGTTAGCTATCTTTTATCGAGACACACCACTAGTGAACTGTGGACCACGGTCCATTTTCTCATACTGATAATACACACACTGCTTCCACAGTTTTCACACTGCTTCCACTGTTTCCATACTACTACTGTTTTTTATATTGCTCTCAAACTGTTTACCACACCATACGTTTAACCTCTTTGTGTTCAGAAAAACCGGTGAGTTTGACAACCTCACTGCTTCGTTGGGGCAAAGTGAATTGATTGTGTTGTGTAGGTTTCATATTGCTGCTGAACCGGTAGTGCGCCCTGCCACCTCAGCTGCACCAATCTTCAAGAATTGCTTGTTTTTGAAGATTGTACCGTAGGAAAAAATCCCTATGGTTAGATTTTCAAAATTATATGGGAGACCAAAGGTCTCCAACCAATTAAAAAAGAGTTTACAATGGAAAGAAGTTCAAGGAGGAAAAAGGGTTAAAACAATAAACATCTTAGGTGACTAAAGATCTAATCCAAGCAATGAGAGCCTCCGTAAGAGTAATTTTGACTCCAAATTGATGGAGAATAACATCAGAGCAAAATCGAATGTGCCACCTTTGGAAAGAAGCCTCTTTAAGCTGAAATTTAAGCTTATTTCTAGTCTTCCAAATTTTCCATGTAGCACATGCAAATATCTCAAGGAAACATGCACCAGTAAAGAGAGCCATAGATGAGGTGATTCTATCCAGAATGGGTCTACTGTTGTCCCATTGAAAATCAATAGCATCCCAACAGTTAGAAGCAAATTTTCATTCAAAGAGAAGGTGGCTGACAGTCTCGCTGATATCCATATTATAGATAACACATGAGTAACCCTCATTGAGCCACCATTGTCGACAGTGCATAACCTCTCTAGTGTTCAAACGATCGTGAACATGAGCCATAAGAAAACTTTCATCTTAGGTAGGCATTTAGATTTCCATATGGATTTAATCAGGCAAATAGGAATCTATAAAAACATGTTGAGCTATAGATCCTATTTCCCCAAGCATAATGCACCTGATCATGGGAGGCAGATTCAATATGCAGCTGCAAAATCTTATCCAATGCCAGCTGATACTCCGCAAAGGCCTGGACTGACAATGGCAAAGCAAAAGTGTCATCCATACTGGGAGGTGTGCACATATGTGCCATTGAGGTATCCTCATTGAGAAAAAAGAATATAATCTAGGTCACAGAGTGTGGACTCTCCCAACCAGAAATCTTTCGAGAATAATGTACTTTCCCCATTTCCAATATGGAAACGTGAAATTCTACGATATAGATGAACGAGTTTGAAAATATCTTTCCACCAGAAAGAACCTCTCTTGGATTGAGCATGAGGAGGGGATCTATCATATAAATTCCATACCAGGGAAACCCAAGGAGTATCATATTTGTTATAGAACTTGTGAAAATATTTCAATAAGAGTGCATTATTTTGTAACTCCAGGTTAATGATCCCAAGTCCCCCATGCTTCTTAGGTCGACAAACCATCTCACCTGCTGCAATGAATGAGGGTTCTCAGTTCCACCCTCCTTACCCCAAACACAATGTCTTCTGATTCTATTAAAAGATTTTATAATAGATTTAGGGATCTTAAGAGAGCCAAGAAAATGAGTGGGTAGAGAAGACAAAACTGATTGAATCAGAACCAATCGGCCACCATAATCCAAGAAATGAGCACAAGAATTCAAGCTTCTCTCCATACGATCAGCAAGGGGAGCAAGATCAGCAATCGTAGGTCTCGTAGTACCCAAAGGCAGTCCCAGATACATGAACGGAATGGAACCAGTGGCACAGCCGAACACTGTAGCCAAATCCGACAACCAAGTAGTCAAGATATTAATAGGCATCATACATGATTTGGAATAGTTCACAGTCAACCCAGTGGCCTTAGCAAATAAAAGGAGGATATTCTTAAGGAGATCAAGTTGTCTTGGACATGCTTGAGTGATCAGAAGGGTATCATCTGCATATTGGACGATAGGGAACTCAGAACCAGGAATGGGTAGTGGTGCAATAAGCTCTCCCTCAAGTACTAATCGGTTGATCATCGTCTGAAGAAGTTCAGGTCCTTCAATAAATAAGATGGAAGATAGCGGGTCACCTTGGTGCACACCTCTCCTACAAGCAAATTTCTTGCCAGGAACCCCATTTAATAAAACAGCAGAAGTACCAGTAGCAAAAATAACACAAATCCAACTAATCCATCTATCATCGAACCCACTGGACTGTAAGATGCAAATGAGAGCCCCATGCTCAATGACATCAAAAGCTTTGGAGAAATCAAGTTTGATAATAACCGCTGGAGAACCCGAGCACTTAACTTGATGAATATATTCATAGGCACATGCAATGCAATCTTGAATATTATGATTTTTTAAAAACCGTACAGATTCTTGTGAACAATTTTTAAGATATGCTCCTGGAGGCGACTGGCAACAATCTTAGTCAATAATTTGAATGATGAATTCAAAAGTGAAATGGGTCGATAGTCGTTGGCATGAGTGGGAGCATTAATTTTGGGTATCATTGTAAGAAAAGCATCATTGATACTCAGCAGGTTAACCGTACCATGCCAGAACTCATCAAATAGCCTATAATAATCTCCTTTAAAAATGTGCCAACAACTTTTAGTAAACTGCCCAATGTAAACCATCAGGTCCAGAAGCCTTGTCGAGACATCATAGTAGAGTTCATAAACGGGGGTGCCATGAGACTACTGGTAGAGACGTGAGGGGACGTGGTAGTAAGATAACCAGGAACACCAAATTTACCCAGGTTCGGTATGTCGCAACTAGGCGACGTTCCTACTCCTGCAATCTCACTAAATCAGGGCGGAAGCCTGAAGTATACAAAGTACAATGTGAGTAGGGTTTAGCTAACTCGACGAGGATCAACTTCTCACACGAGTTGGCTTCTAGCTAATTGTCTGTATGTGTCTTCTCTCCCGTCCGGCTTTATATAGATAGCCGGGTTAGGGATTACAGAAAGGAAATCTAGAAGACTACAGAAAGTATCTAACTTGGATGTAAGGAATCCGCCTTCTACTCCAAGCCGCACCACTTTGGGCCGTGGTCCGGGTCTTCTAGAATCCGGCTTATGTGCGTCAGCTTACTAGGCCGCCTAATGGACTGTGATCCATTACCAACAGGCCACCCTGGTAATCCGGCTCTTTAGGACAATGTCGGATATACCCCTATTCGGTATATATCCGACAGTAGCCCCCAAGAAGGATTGAGACTTCATTCTGCCACGTTTCGTCAATTGCATTCTTTTCCGAGAAATGTTGGCGCTTTGTCTCGATTCTTCTTTTTCCCAAAAACTTCATAACATATAACTCGCATTTCACCAAAATCCGCCTTTTTCTTCCACGAGCCTTCGTGGAGAAGGAACTTCATGACTGTCAGCGATGAAATCGTGCTGACATCAAGGACGTTTGGGTTCAATCAAAATCCTGAAACGTATCCTCTAACATATTCTCGCGGGAAACGAGGAGATAGCCATTATCACCCCGTCCTCTCGTTTCCCGGAATTCACGGGCGTGACCCGCGTCGATGATCCAATGGCTAAAATAGTCGTTGTACCGAATCTCAGCGTGCCTCGTCTATAAAGAGCCGCCTCGGAGCCTCCAGTTCTTCTTCCGCTCCCTCTTCTTCCTCAAGCCCCCAGCGCCATAGAAAGAGCCCGAGTGAGTGAGAGCAGAGAGCAAGCTTCTTCGCCTTCCCTAGAAAAACCATCGGAGGATCCGGCTCACGGCCGCGCCGCCCGATAATGGTTGACGGAGAATCTCCCCGCGTCGCGGACGCGACCAACGCCGCCCTAGAAATCGAGTCAACCATCAACGACCTAGACCCACAACTGGACTCCCCCGTCCGCGCCACCGCGAGCACGCCGGATGGAAACGCCGGCGATTAGGCTCGTGGGGATCAGCCTCCCACGGCTGAGGACGTGCCGTCGTTGTCAGCTCCTCCTCTGCCTCTCGTCAACGAGCCCACGGAGGGAAACTCCACTATCGGCAGCGAGGAGGTCTCCGTACCTAATGCCACCGGCGGTGAGGAAGAAACGAAGGAGAACTCCGGGAATTGGAGCCACTGCAATGTGGTTCCATACCTTCTTCCGTCAATGGAGGATGAGGGGTTCGTGCTGAAAGGCAAATGGCGGTATGACAAGAAGGACTCGGAGCCTTCTCCGAAATCCGGTGAACGGATTCTCCTTTCCTCGCACCTAACCAGAGATATGGGTTTTCCGCCATCTGCCTTGTTTCTCCAAATTCTCAACCACTACCAAATTCAGCCGCACAATCTTCCTCCCAACTCTATTCTCTACATTGCCGGGTTTCAAGCCCTTTTTAGGGGTATTTAGGAATAGAGCCTAGGTTAGACTTCTGGCAATACTGCTTTGGAGTAAAGCGCAACCCCTCTGAGGGTGCTCTCCCCACTTGTGGAACCATCTCCTTTACCCTTCGTAGGTTTAGGGAAGATTGGTTCCCGAAAATCAAAACTTTGGAATCCGTCAAATTCTGGACGGGTTCCTTCTTTATCACTAGGATGTCCCGTTTCCTGGAAAGGAGACGGGAATTCCACCTTTCATGAATTCCGCGGCCACTCCCCAAGACAATTGGGCAGTGGACGCGGTCCAAACCCTGCCGCCGGATCTGATGAGGATCAAACGGTGTATTGCCAATCTTGTTTCCGCCTCCCCTCTTCTCACTGGTGTAGACACCGTGCTGTGTTGGCTCGAACGGCGAATTCAGCCTTTGGCCCATCACGGCAAACGTCTACTGTGCGAATACTCGGGCACGGAGGACACCTTGAGTGCGACAAACAAGGCGTTGTCGAAAAGAGACCTCAAGAAGCGGCTAAATCAACTGGTCTCCACTCGGGACCAGTATGAAGAAAGCCGATAAATGTATCATGCTGGCAATCCAGCTCCAAAGGTAATATTCTCTCTTTGGGCATTTTTCTTGGTTTTCCTCTTTCTCGGATGTTTATCTTAACCGGACTTTGCTTCTTTTCGCAGCTTCTCGATCTCACTAAGGAGTAGCTTGCCACTAATGCTGAGTTGGACGCAATGCGTGCTAACTTTGCAGGCGGACGGAAGCGCAAGAAACCCTCCGTCACTCCAGAAATAATTGATCTTGACGGCGTTGCCATCGCAACATCCTGGTAAAGAAATCCCAAGTTTTTTTTTCCTTTTTATGATTTTCATTGCGTGAATTTGGTTTCTCAGATTTCTGATTTCTCGGAACTCTTCTTTCTAGCCTGGCTCCTACCACTTTGAAGCCAAAAAGCCGGAAGAAACAGAAGTACGTTGCTAGGAGAGGAGCACAACCCTATCCTGCTACTGCACCTGATACTCCAACTGCAGCGGAGGAGGAGAACCTGGCTGCAAGGGAAAAAGAATACCCCTTGCAGTCCAGCCAGCCCATTGCGCCGGAGTCGGGCGCGAGGGAAAGGGCGGAAAGGGTGGAGCCGGAAGTGGGAGGCCCTTCGAATATCCCGAAGGAGGAGCCCATGCCCAACTTTTACCCGGAATTCAAGGTAAAACAAGAAGATCACTTTGACCAACAAAGATACATTCATCCATGGGAAACAAAGTACTTTGCTCCAGCTCCCTTAATCCGTCCTTGGCCGCAAGGAGGACTTATTATTAGGAATAATTTCGTGTTCTCGCCTCGGCAGGTCATCCAAGACGGCCTTTGCCACGTCGGAATTCTCTTTGCAGACTATGCAAAGGAATTTAACGAGAACTTGGCAAGTCTCCAAAAAATGAGCCAGGTAATATCTCTAGCCCCCAAGAAATTTTCCAAATGTATTCTTTTTTTACTTAATGCTTTTATCATTGACCTTGCTTGTTTTTTGACTTAAGCGATGTGTCTCTTTTCCATGTTTTAGCAAACTGCCAAAAACATTAACATGGAAGTTTTTAGCACACTTACAATCAAGAATAAGGAGGTGAAAACTCTCCTTAATATTCTTGAAGAGAAAGTCTCGGAGTTGGCCTCCGTTTAGCATGAGCTGAAAGAATCAGCAGGTAAATTTATATTTTCGCACTGCTGTTTTTGTGAGAAAATTTCCTAAGTCATTTTCCGAGTTTTAACTCTTCATTTTTCTTTCTTTTCAGCTTCTTTGACGAAAGCCAAGAAAATAGCTGAGGATGTCAGCAATGCTGAGAACCTCCGGACAGAACATGGAACTTCACAAAATCAACGTGAAGCTCCAAAAAGATCTGGAGGCCAGCTAGCTTGCTGTCGGAATTGCCAAGTTCAAGGCTTCGAACCAGGACGAGAAGGACAAGGCCACCATCCTAAACTTAGAGAATGCTTTAAATCACCGCCTTGAAGAAGGCATTGAAATGGACAGGATTCTCGGTAAGTCTTTAGCATTTTTACCGGAATTTTCCATATACCTTTGTCGATATTTTTTCTTTCTCCTCCTCTTTTTTTCTAACTTTTCTTTGTTGATTTCAACAGAAGGGAGCCCCTCGCTTACCCGGATTGAAAGAATCCGGGCTTTCAGGAAGATCTTCATCGCGCTAAAGACAGCGGGGATGTTACTTGTTAACAAGTACATTCCCAACAAAGCAGGAGAATTCTCGGATGTTAGCAAACTTCCAGAGGCGATCGAGGAGGTGGGGAACCAGAAGGAGTCCTGGTTCCGCTCTGTAGCTCGTGGTGGTGCGCGCACGGCCCTTGGGCTAATGCGTATGCACTACACCACCGCCAAGTCTTGGCGCGTGGCGACTGGTATCCTGCGAGGATACACGGACGTGCATCGAGCTAGCATCTTCGACTCTGTCAAAGGGCACGCTACCAAGATAGCAAAAATGTGTCGATCTCTACCTTCTACCCGGAGGAAGAGATTCCGGCAACTCCTGAAGACCCCAGCAGCGAAGAGGAGGACTCGGATTCCGAGGAGGCCGCCTAATTCCCGAGTAGTTAGCATGCAAAATAGAAGCATTACTATTCTCAATGTAATATTCATTGTAATTCTATCTATCATTTGTATAAACAAGTATCCCTCTTTTGCAGTTAATTTTATGTCTTTGCAAGGTTTTCTGGGTTTTAATTCCTTTGCCTTCTAAGTTCTCTGGTTTATATGTTTTGACTGTCCTTAGTGTTGAAATGGCTCAATAGTACTTAATCTTCACGCCAAGTGACTGGGTTTAACCGATCAGTCGAAACTCAGAAACATGGATTGTACTAAGGCATTTTTACTTACTAATTCAGTGACCCAATACATAAACAATCAAATAATACTTAGGAAAAAGTAAGGAATTTCGAAATTGTGTGAAACTCACGCACGCAGGCACAATCCGGGTTTCCTTAAGCCTCCTTAGGCTGCAAAGCATTCAGTTTTATAACTCCGAGCACGCAGGCACAATTCAGATTAACATTGAGTATTTTGAAAGATCATTGGGACATAAATAAGAAGGACTTATGAATTGTATGAAAATAAACAGATAAAACATAAATGCATGAATTCCGACAACTTTATTTCATGATCTCAAAGATGTTTACATAGAAATTGAACTAAGTGTAGAAGGGACGTAACTGCTGGATGCTCCAGGGTCTCTTTGTCTCTCCTAGTTCGACATCTATCTTTCTCTTTCTTTTGCGATTCGGTCTTTTGGGATCATCTTCCGTATCCCGAATATTTACAAGATAATAAGATCCATTTTTCATAGCCTTGCTAATGACAAATGGTCCCTCCCAAACTGGGGCTAATTTGTGCTTCCTTTCCTGCACCAATCTTAGCACTAGGTCACTGTCAGACCCCGGACCCAGAGATATACACACTATTATGTGCTCCTAGCCATGAACTCACAAGGGCTTCAGGGTTACCAGCCCTGGCCGCAACAAACAACGGCAGGCAAACTGGATTCATCGGCACGTAGTCCGGATCCCCGGTCTACTACTCCTTGTGTTCATGCTAGTCATAACCAATTATGCATATCCAAGTGTCCACGAGTCGGATGAAACTGAAGGAACGGGACCAAAGTTATACAGAGCTGCTATGTGTCCAGAAAGTGCAACAACAATCGAGTGTTACTGGGGTTACCTCGCCCCAGGCCGATCACATCGACAGGCGGGCTCGGACATGGATCATCGGCTCCACAACCCCTCGACTGCGACAACTATGCAGGCATAGCCAAAACTGTATAACAATGAGCTCGAAACCAACAACCGATCAAAGCAGTACTCTAAACATGAAGCTTTATTAAACAAGTAATACTAGAGTATAGCTTACAAACAGAGGTCACACGACCCAACATTACACCAGACAACGGAAAGCAAATTATGTTGCTATTCAACAAGAACCAAAAAGGCCTAAGAGGCCGCAACATAAGGCGACTTCCCAGCCCATGGATTCCAGGCTGCTACCTGGGAAACCCCAAACTATCCGTCGATGTCCACGTTGAAACACCACCGAAGGTATGGAACTCCACCTGAACCAAATTGAAGCAAACATGAGTACGGGAGGTACTCAACAAGACTTAGCTAACTTATTATATATCTGCTTGTTCATAAAGGGTTTATGAAGGTTGTTTTGCGTAAAGCCAACTTTGTTTCGAATAGAGGGAGATAGAGAAGTTTTTCACAAATCTTTTAAAAGAATACCCTTCCCTCGGATATTGCCTTCAAAACTTTCGAAGCATCATCTTCAGCACCGATAACTGGAACCACCTCTTAAACTAAACATTCATTGCCAACATCTTTTACGTCATGGTCAAGTTATCTATGATCTCAGGATCCGTCACCAAGTTGTCCTTAACCGCGGACACGACTTTTCGAAAAGATTAAACCCTGCAGGGGTGTACAACTTTACCCACACGCATCAACCGACTCTTAATGCCAAGCTATTGGCACAATTCCGACGATGTGCCGGCAGAGGGTGGCTGACCACGATCTTTCCCTTGCTTCGCCTATTCCATGAGTCGCTCCGAGTAGAGATGGACCGCCAATAGGGAGTGGCCATCTCCTGCCGGGTCTCTATCGTTGTGAGCGGTGCTTCAACTACTGTCTCGCCACAGGCTGTTACACCGCCACGTCCTAGTTTTGTAAACGTTTTTAACATCCCCGCAAATCCAAATGGAACGCCCGAACTAGGCAACTCATGGAACAAACTAGACAAGTTGAAACCGAGGGGAATCCAATCCCCGTGTGGTTGCACGATCAGTCTTGGCTTCAAAGGCGAGAACTCGCTCCTAGGGGCATGAACGAGGCAAATCACCACATTCCATGTGGAAACTCATCCAAGCCTTTAATCATATTAACCACACATCTCGAACCTTACCACGTTATCCTGTCATACTAGATTCATTTCGTAACTCTGATTCATCAACCGGATGGAGCAGAGATCATAAGGCATGTATGACTAAGCATGGCATATTTGAGGCTTTGGCGTTACACACAAACAAATCCTATGTCTGCTAGGAGTATTGAATCATGATATCTGGGTTATGCAAATAAATAGGATAACTCTATCTATTTACTCAAGATACTTTGGAAAGCATGCATCGTACGAGAAGGAAAACACTTCGAAAACATATATGGGCAGATAAGAGGTTATGCTTGCCTTGCTTCAAGAAAACCAGAGAAAGCTTCAGGAATAAGTGCTTGACTTGGTTGTTTAGACCAAGTATTCGGCAACAGGGGTGTTGAACTTCACTCCGGATTCGAGGTCTACCGATAAGAGCAAACACCAGAAAGAGAGAGAACAACACTCAAAACAGGCATCGATGCAATGCTCAATATGTATGCGTGAACATTTGAATGTATTAAATAGAAGCCCTAAACATGGTTCATGGGTTGCTAGGGTTCATATGTTAAGAAAACAACTTTAGTGAATTTAGTCCCGAAGTGGACCTCGGATGCCGATTCGGGTAAAACCTAGAGGTGCGACAAGTTAAAGTGCTCAAATAGGGTTGAGAACACCATAACTAGGTTGCATTTGAAATTCTAAGCATTTTGATATATAACTTGAAATTTTCTAATTTTCTTGAATAAAAACTTATTTTCTTTATTTTAAATGATTTCAATAATACTCAAAAGTCAACTTTGTCAAAAAATGTGTGCAAATGACATAAACATGTAGATTACATTTTTCTGAACATTTTGGTATATTGAACACATTTTTATGATTAACCAAACAAAAGATATTGCATATTCAATTTTATTATTTTTCTGTAATTTAAATAGCAGATGGGGCCACGTGTCAGTACATTCGTTTAACTGAAAAAAAAACAGAAAAAGGCCTGGTGACGCAAGCACGATGTCACAGTGACATCACCTATGGCCAAATTGGCTCAGATGCTAAGCAATCGACGGATTTGCTCGAAATTTCAACGAACCAACTTTCCCACGAGGTGGAGGAGAGCGAGGGGAGTACGGGGATGGTCTCGGTCGACCGGTTGACCACCGGAGAGCTCGCCGGCGAGCTCGGGCGGCGGCGGCGCACCGCGGCTCCGGCGGCGACGAGCTACAGAGGGGGAGGGGGAAAGGGGAGGGCACCGGAGGGTGCGTCTTCTCACCATGAACCCGATGGCGAGGTCGGGGAGGCGAGGCGGGGCGGAAATCGCCGGCGACGAGCGGATTCCGGCGGCGGCCGTGGATCCCGTCGGCGGGGAAATTGAGGACGGAGGGGGCGTCCCTGGTGCTGATACTACTCGAGGAGGACGACGGAGAGATGGCGGAGCCGGTGGGGTGCTCGGAGGGGCGCGGGAGCGGCTCTACTCGCCGGCGTCGAGCGCGGATGGCCGGTGGTTAGGGTTCGGTCGTTTTCCGCGGGGAGAGGCAGAGGGATAGAGGATGAGGGCCGAGTGAGGGGGAGTGGAGGCGTGCGGGGCTCCTTCTCCTCGCCCTTATCCTCGAGGCGGAAGCAGGTGGTGGCGGGGAAGGCGAAGTGGAGAGCTTGCTCGTCCACTGTCCCTGTCCAAAGGTGGAAGATGACAAGAACAGAAATTCCGAAAACCCCCCTGCAAAAACAGAAATTGCGAAAAGGTCCTTTCTCCTTTTAAGGCAGCAACTTAAAACAGATTTTAGGGCTTTTCTGTAAAGAACAAAAATTGGCAAAAATTATTTTTGAAATCCTTACAACAAGGACAACCTCAACATATTTTTGGTTTGCAAAAATTGCACCACTTGAAAGCATCGTTTTAATGTGGCACTTTTAAGTGATTTTAATAAACTCCGGTATTAAATTTTGGTGCACTTGTTTTAAACACAACTTATGTTCAAAATGCATGCATGACATGACATGAGCACCAACACAAACACACAACCACTTTATTACAAAAAGATGGATGTTACAAGTCTACCCCCCTTACAAGAATCTCGTCCCGAGATTCCTAGGTTTTAGAAAAGAAGGACGGGTACTCAGATCGTAAACGATCTTCTCGTTCCCAGGTTGCTTCAGCTTCAGAATGATGAGACCACTGAACTTTGAGGCACTTGATGCTTCGGCATCGAATCTTTCGTTCAGCTGCCTCGAGGATACGGACAGGACATTCTCGGTAGGTCAGATCATCCTTAAGATCAATGGTTTCATGATCAACACCACAGTTGGAATCTTTGAAGCAACGATGGAGTTGTGAGACGTGGAATGTAGCTTGAACCCGTGGGAACGTTGAAGGTAGGTGGAGACGATAAGCAAAATTCCCACTTTTTGCAAGAACAGGGAAAGGACCAACATAGCGAGGTGGTAATTTTCCCTTCATGACTTCACGATGAACACCCTTTAAAGGTGTGACTCGAAGATAGGCTTGTCCGCCAACATCATAACGAATATCTTGTTGACGATGACCATAACTCTTCTGGCGAGACTGAGCCGCTTTCAGATGTTCACGGATGACACGAACTGTTTCTTCAGTCTCATTGATCAGATTCTTCGGTCCAAAGAACTGTCTTTCACCGATTTCTGACCAATTTAACGGAATTGAACATCTTCGGTTGTAGAGAACTTCAAACGGACCTTTGGCCAGGATAACTTGGAAGCAGTTGTTATAAACGAACTCGGCAGATGGAAGACACTTCTCCCAATCATTACCGAAGGATACAACACAAGCTCGAAGCATGTCTTCAAGTGTTTGATTCAGACTCCCGAGGTGATCATTACGGAATGATTGATAGATGATGGTGGAATGTAGACGACTTCCCATAGCTTGCTTGAAACTTGCCCAGCCTTTGGAAGTAAACAGATTTCCATGATCAAAAAGGATCTTCTTAGGAACACCATGAAGAGGTATTATCTGAATGACATATAAATCTTCCAGTTGTTTAGCATTGATGCCCTGATGGATAGGAACGAAATGAGCAACCTTTGACAGACGATCAATCACTACCCAGATAGCGGTGTGTCCCCGATCATTTATTGGAAGACCAACAATGAAAGTCATCTCAACTTCATCCCACTTCCAAACAGGAATAGGTGTAGGGTAGAGAGTAGCAACTGGTCTTTGATGTTCAGCTTTAGCACGACGACAAACGTCGCATTCAGCCACAAATTGAGCGATTTCTCGCTTCATCTTGGTCCACCAGAACCTTTGACGTAGATCACGGTACATTTTGGTGCTACCAGGATGAACAGAGAGAAGTGACTCATGAGCTTCACGGAGGATCAGTTGTTTCAGACTCCGTTTCTTCGGCACAACAATACGTTCACCAAAATAAAAGGTACCTTGATCATCAACAGAAAAACATGTAGGAATTCCACGAGAAATCTTTCTCTTGACCAAGGTAATGCTTAGATCCCGCTTTTGGGAATATTTGATTTGATGTTCAAAGGATGGTTTCACTTCCGGATTAACCAGATAACCAGAGGGAACAACCTCAAGATTGAGCTTGGAGAACTCTTTGTGGAGAGAAGGTTGATCTTGTTGTATCATCAAGCTGTTACAGTAAGACTTCTGGATTGTCGTGTCAGCCACGGCTTTACCTTTATCGGATTGACAATTGACCTCCACATTGGGTTCTTTGACTAATTCCAACCATCTCTTTTGTCTGAGACTCAGATCTGGTTGGGTGAAAAGATATTTGAAGCTCTGATGATGGAAGTAGAACTCACAGTGATTTCCTAGCAGATGATGACGCCATTGTTTCAATGCATACACAACAGCTGCTAACTCAAGAGCATGAGTTGGATATTTGAGCTCATTTGGTTTCAGTTGTCGAGAAGCATAAGAAACCACACGACCATCTTGCAATAGACCGCAGTCGATACCTTGACGAGAGGCATCACATAAGATGACGAAGTCCTTGCGCATGTCCGGAAGGACAAGCATAGGAGCATTAGCCAGCTTGGTTTTCAACAACCGGAAACTATCTTCTGCCATTCTTGACCATACAAACTGTTTATCTTTCTTAAGAAGACCAGTCATTGGTTTGGCAGCTTTGGAGAAACCTTCAATAGAGCGGTGATAACAACCGATAAGTTCGAGGAAGTTTCGAACCTCTTTGATGGACTTAGGTGACTCCCAGTCCAATATGGCTTGAACTTTAATAGGGAAAACTGCAACTCCCTCAGCAGATAGAACGTAGCCTAGAAATACGAGCTCTTTCAACCAGAACTCACATCTGGAGAAGGTGGCATAGAGACGATGCTCACGAAGCTTTGTCAAAACTAGCCGAAGATGTTCAACATGTTCTTCTTCGGACTTGGAGTAGATTATAACATCGTTGAGGTGAACCACAACGAACTTGTCAAGACACTCCATGAAAATGGATTTTATAAGCCCCATCAGCATGGTTGGAGCATTGGAGAGTTCGGGAAACATAACAGTGTACTCGTAAAGACCATAACGAGTTTCGACAACCGTTTTAGAAACATTCCCGGACCTAGTCTGAAGTTGATGATAACCCAGACTTAAGTGTATCTTGGAGAAAACAACAACACCAATCAGACGGTCAAACAAAACATTTGTCCGAGGAAGAGAACACTTGTGCTTTATTGCCACATCATTGAACGGACGATATTCACTGACCAGCTGGGGAACTATGGTATCCTTCTTCATGACGAAGAGTGTAGGACATCCACAAGAAGATGTGTTGGCATGAGGGAAGCCTTTTCCTTCTGACTCCTCCATTTGCTTCTTCAACTCAACCAGCTCTTCTAGAGACATATGGTATGGTCTTTCAGAAGTAGGAGCCACTCCAGGAATTAGTTCAACAACAAACTCCACTGAATAATCATGATTCATACCAGAGAGCTCTTCCGGGAAGACATCCGGAAACTTACACACTACTGGTACCTCATGAATGTCGAGAGATGGTCGGACTTCAACTGCATTCAGCTGAGGACATGGCTGTGGTTGAACTGTCCCACAAGGAAACAACAACCGAGTTGTCTGACCATAAGGATGAATCAGGGTAACAGACTTAGATGCACAGTCAATCATGGCATGATGTGTTGACAACCAGTCCATGCCCAGTATGACATTGATATTAGTTTGGTCCAGGATGGCAAGTGTACTGAAAAACACCAAACCTCCAATTTCAATTGGCACACCAGGGCAACAATGATTGATCTGACGGATAGACCCTCGGGTGGAGATTATTAACGGAGGGACCACTTTCACAAAGGGTATGTCTAACAACCCCGCGAAAGCTCTTGATACACATGAATGTGATGCTCCGGAATCAAACAGAACAGAGGCTGGAGCTAGATTAACACGAAGCATTCCCAACACGGCATCAGGTGCTTTCTGAGCTTCTTCAATAAGAACATGGTTCAAACGACCACGGTTAACAACACGTGTAAGAGCATGCTGAATTGGAGGAAGTCTCCTCTGAGGACATTTGTTGGAGTAGTGTCCAAGTTCACCACACACGTCACATGTCACCAGTCGTTTCTTATTACCAGCAACACCAGAACGCCCACCGAGGTGGCCTTGTTGAAAAGCTGGTGGATATGGAACAACACTGTATGGAACAAACACACGACGCTTCTTGGAACCAGAAGAAGACGCACGTGACTCTCCAGAAATCTGCTTCAAAGAAGTTTCCATTTCTTTTTTGCCACGCTCCAAGGTAAAAGCATGATTATAAAGGTCCTGGAAGGTTGGGAACTTGAAGGACAATAGCTCATAGCGAACTCCGGAATCCAGACCCTTGCGGAACAACTCTTGCTTATCCGCATCATCTGCAACATCTCGGGGTGCATAACGAGCCAAACGGGTGAATTCACGCCCGTAAGTTTCAACATCCATCTGTCCCTGGGTCAGATCCAGGAACTCTTTTCTTTTGGAGTCCATAACTGCCTCAGGAACATGGGAAGCACGGAACTCTTTACGGAACTCCTCCCAAGTAACCTTATGTCCCGGCGTTTGCAACGCCAAGAAACCTTCCCACCATGAACCAGCTTCACCCTCTAGCTGATAGGCGGCGAAGTTCACACGGTCACTTTCTGGAACATGGAGAGCGTTAAATTTGCGCTCGATGGTACGAAGCCAATCATCAGCATCGATGGGTTCCTTGAGACTGCTGAAAGATGGAAGCTTAGCATGAACTAAATCCCCAAATGTAACGCATTCGTCGTGATTACGTTCAGTGTTTTGCGCCACACGCTCAAGGAGATGTTCATTTCTCAGGCGGTTGGTCTCGATATCCTGAAGAACTTGCGTCGTTAAGGAAGATGAAGACTCTCCCTCGATATGACCACTTTCAACGGAATCTTGAATGCTCCCGGACATCCTGAGTACAAAGAAACGGAACCATGAGAAACACTCCAATGGGAAAGAATGCAATAGAAAGATTCATGACTTGATATGGATCAACTGAAGTCAAAAGGAAACAACGATTAGACCAAAGGAGGTAACTTGGAAACTCTGAGAACATTAGCAACCTGACACGGAGTACTAGGAAAAACACCCAACGATTTTGCTCCTAACTTTGAAGTTAACAGGTGACAGGTAAAACATTTGAAACCAAATGAGATACGGTGACTCAGAGTTAGAGCGATACCAGGTAAGGAGTAAAAAGAATCCTAAGAAGGTTTTCATAACTCATTTGTCATTTCGAAAATAGTTTTCACAAACTCTAGACTCAACATCGACCAATAGCAAGGGTTTTCCTACAGGCAGTCCTGCTCTGATACCAACTCTTGTCAGACCCCGGACCCAGAGATATACACACTGTTATGTGCTCCTAGCCATGAACTCACAAGGGCTTCAGGGTTACCAGCCCCGGCCGCAACAAACAACGGCAGGCAGACTGGATTCATCGGCACGTAGTCCGGATCCCCGGTCTACTACTCCTTGTGTTCATGCTAGTCATAACCAATTATGCATATTCAAGTGTCCACGAGTCGGATGAAATTGAAGGAACTGGACCAAAGTTATACAGAGCTGCTATGTGTCCAGAAAGTGCAACCACAATCGAGGGTTACTGGGGTTACCTCGCCCCAGGCCGATCACATCGACAGGCGGGCTCGGACATGGATCATCGGCTCCACAACCCCTCGACTGCGACAACTATGCAGACATAGCCAAAACTGTATAACAATGAGCTCGAAACCAACAACCGATCAAAGGAGTACTCTAAACATGAAGCTTTATTAAGCAAGTAATACTAGAGTATAGCTTACAAACAGAGGTCACACGACCCTACATTACACCAGACAACGGAAAGCAAATTATGTTGCTATTCAACAAGAACCAAAAAGGCCTAAGAGGCCGCAACATAAGGCGACGTCCCAGCCCATGGATTCCAGGCTCCTACCTGGGAAACCCCAAACTATCCGTCGATGTCCACGTTGAAACACCACCGAAGGTATGGAACTCCACCTGAACCAAATTGAAGCAAACATGAGTACGGAAGGTACTCAACAAGACTTAGCTAACTTATTATATATCTTCTTGTTCGTAAAGGGTTTATGAAGGTTGTTTTGCGTAAAGCCAACTTTGTTTCGAATAGAGGGAGATAGAGAAGTTTTTCACAAATCTTTTAAAAGAATACCCTTCCCTCGGGTATTGCCTTCAAAACTTTCGAAGCATCATCTTCAGCACCGATAACTGGAACCACCTCTTAAACTAAACATTCATTGCCAACATCTTTTACGTCATGTTCAAGTTATCTATGATCTCAGGATCCGTCACCAAGTTGTCCTTAACCGCGGACACGGCTTTTCGAAAAGATTAAACCCTGCAGGGGTGTACAACTTTACCCACACGCATCAACCGACTCTTAATGCCAAGCTATTGGCACAATTCCGACGATGTGCCGGCAGAGGGTGGCTGACCACGATCTTTCCCTTGCTTCGCCTATTCCATGAGTCGCTCCGAGTAGAGATGGACCGCCAATAGGGAGTGGCCATCTCCTGCCGGGTCTCTATCGTTGTGAGCGGTGCTTCAACTACTGTCTCGCCACAGGCTGTTACACCGCCACGTCCTAGTTTTGTAAACGTTTTTAACATCCCCGCAAATCCAAATGGAACGCCCGAACTAGGCAACTCATGGAACAAACTAGACAAGTTGAAACCGAGGGGAATCCAATCCCCGTGTGGTTGCACGATCAGTCTTGGCTTCAAAGGCGAGAACTCGCTCCTAGGGGCATGAACGAGGCAAATCACCACATTCCATGTGGAAACTCATCCAAGCCTTTAATCATATTAACCACACATCTCGAACCTTACCACGTTATCCTGTCATACTAGATTCATTTCGTAACTTTGATTCATCAACCGGATGGAGCAGAGATCATAAGGCATGTATGACTAAGCATGGCATATTTTAGGCTTTGGAGTTACACACAAACAAATCCTATGTCTGCTAGGAGTATTGAATCATGATATCTGGGTTATGCAAATAAATAGGATAACTCTATCTATTTACTCAAGATACTTTGGAAAGCATGCATCGTACGAGAAGGAAAACACTTCGAAAACATATATGGGCAGATAAGAGGTTATGCTTGCCTTGCTTCAAGAAAACCAGAGAAAGCTTCAGGAATAAGTGCTTGACTTGGTTGTTTAGACCAAGTATTCGGCAACAGGGGTGTTGAACTTCACTCCGGATTCGAGGTCTACCGATAAGAGCAAACACCGGAAAGAGAGAGAACAACACTCAAAACAGGCATCGATGCAATGCTCAATATGTATGCGTGAACATTTGAATGTATTAAAGAGAAGCCCTAAACATGGTTCATGGGTTGCTAGGGTTCATATGTTAAGAAAACAACTTTAGTGAATTTAGTCCCGAAGTGGACCTCGGAGGCCGATTCGGGTAAAACCTAGAGGTGCGACAAGTTAAAGTGCTGAAATAGGGTTGAGAACACCATAACTAGGTTGCATTGGAAATTCTAAACATTTTGATATATAACTTGAAATTTTCTAATTTTCTTGAATAAAAACTTATTTTCTTTATTTCAAATGATTTAAATAATACTCAAAATTCAACTTTGTCAAAAATGTGTGCAAATGACATAAACATGTAGATTACATTTTTCTGAACATTTTGGTATATTGAACACATTTTTATGATTAACCAAACAAAAGATATTGCATATTCAATTTTATTATTTTTCTGTAATTTAAATAGCAGATGGGGCCACGTGTCAGTACATTCGTTTAACTGAAAAAAAACAGAAAAAGGCCTGGTGACGCAAGCACGATGTCACAGTGACATCACCTGTGGCCAAATTGGCTCAGATGCTAAGCAATCGACGGATTTGCTCGAAATTTCAACGAACCAACTTTCCCACGAGGTGGAGGAGAGCGAGGGGAGTACGGGGATGGTCTCGGTCGACCGGTTGACCACCGGAGAGCTCGCCGGCGAGCTCGGGCGGCGGCGGCGCACCGCGGCTCCGGCGGCGACGAGCTACAGAGGGGGAGGGGGAAAGGGGAGGGCACCGGAGGATGCGTCTGCTCACCATGAACCCGATGGCGAGGTCGGGGAGGCGAGGCGGGGCGGAAATCGCCGGCAACAAGCGGATTCCGGAGGCGGCCGTGGATCCCGTCGGCGGGGAAATTGAGGACGGAGGGGGCGTCCCTGGTGCTGATACTACTCGAGGAGGACGACGGAGAGATGGCGGAGCCGGTGGGGTGCTCGGAGGGGCGCGGGAGCGGCTCTACTCGCCGGCGTCGAGCGCGGATGGCCGGCGGTTAGGGTTCGGTCGTTTTCCGCGGGGAGAGGCAGAGGGATAGAGGATGAGGGCCGAGTGAGGGGGAGTGGAGGCGTGCGGGGCTCCTTCTCCTCGCCCTTATCCTCGAGGCGGAAGCAGGTGGTGGCGGGGAAGGCGACGTGGAGAGCTTGCTCGTCCACTGTCCCTGTCCAAAGGTGGAAGATGACAAGAACAGAAATTCCGAAAACCCCCCTGCAAAAACAGAAATTGCGAAAAGGTCCTTTCTCCTTTTAAGGTAGCAACTTAAAACAGATTTTAGGGCTTTTCTATAAAGAACAAAAATTGGCAAAAATTATTTTTGAGATCCTTACAACAAGGACAACCTCAACATATTTTTGGTTTGCAAAAATTGCACCACTTGAAACCATCGTTTTAATGTGGCACTTTTAAGTGATTTTAATAAACTCCGGTATTAAATTTTGGTGCACTTGTTTTAAACACAACTTATGTTCAAAATGCATGCATGACATGACATGAGCACCAACACAAACACACAACCACTTTATTACAAAAAGGTGGATGTTACAGTCACCTTCTTTGAAAGATCGATGTTGGATTTTCCGACTATAGTAGCGTCGCAATCCTTGCTGATAAATGGCAGATTGTTGAAGCACAAGCTCTCGTTTTTCTTCTAAAAGATCGACGGCATCCTGTCGTGCATTTTTGGCATCCGAGTCATCATATGCGTGCACTCTTGGGCTATCATGGAGCATGTCCGTTGGAAGCACTGCTTCTGCGCCATAAACCAAGAAAAATGGTGTTTGCCCTGTTGATCTATTTGGTGTCGTTCGAAATACTCCAAAGCACGGAATGTAATTCTTCTAACCATGCTCCAGTTGCTCTATGAAGAGGAGATTTGAGTCTTGGGCGTATTCCCCGCAGTATTGAGCTATTCATTCTTTCAACCTGCCCATTGGATTGTGGGTGTGCCACAGATGCAAGATCTAGGCGTATTCCCGTTGTCGGCAATACTTTGCCAACTCTCCAATAGAGAAATTTGTCCCGTTGTCAGTGATTATGCTGTGTGGAACGATGTATCCCATGACTACATCAATTATGAAATTTCTGGCAGTCACACCGTCAAGTTTTTTGATGAGTTTGGCCTCCACCCACTTGGTATACTTATCTACCGCAACGAGTAGATGTGTAAGTCCACATCTAGCAGTTTTGAATGGTCCCATCATATCTAGCCCACAGACCGCAAATGACTATGTAATGGGGATAGTTTTGAGTGCTTGGGTTGGCATATTCGTCTGCTTGGCATAATACTCACATCCGGCACATGTGTTTACTATGTGTTCGGGGTCTGTCTTGGCTGTTAGCCAGAAAAACCCTGCAGGAAATGCTTTTTTGACTATGCTTTTTGATTGAGCATGATGTCCGCAATCTCCTGCGTGGATTTCTTGCAAGATTTCTTGGCCTTCCTCTGGCGAAATACATCGCTGAAAAATTCCGATAGTGCTGCGTTTATACATGCAACCATTAATTACCGTGTATCCTTTGCATCGACGTTGTATCTGTCTTTGCAAAACCTCGTCTACTCCATCCGGCAACTTCTGATCAACTAAGAAGTTTAAATATGGAATTGTCTAATCCGGGTTAACAAGCAAGACTTCGATTGACTCGGAAACAAGAGGATAATCAACATCTCCACCTTTGATTGATGGTTCATGCAAATGTTGGAAAAGCACACCAGGTGGTAGGGTTTTCACTCTTTCCGAGCCCATGCAGGCTAATGCATCCGCGTTCCAATTTTTCTCCCTTTTGATGTGAAGTACTTCAAATCCCAGGAAGCAAATAGCGAATGCATCCACCGTTCGCTGATATTCGGTCATGATGGGACTTTTGGCGTCCCATATTTGGTTTATCTCATGTTGTACCAAATCCGAGTCACCATAGAAAAGTATACGTTTAAATCTTATTTCTTTTGCAATATGCAATCCATGAAGCAAAGCTTCATATTTTGCCACGTTGTTACTGGCGTTGAAGTGTATTTGTAATACATACTACATAGTATCACCTTTTGGGGATTTTAGCACTACACCAGCTCTAGCACCCTCTTTCATCTTGGATCCGTTAAAATGCTTGAACCAGTATTCCGACTCTAGCATTGGTGTGTTTTTCATTCCTTCTGTTCAATCAACGACGAAATCTGCCAACACTTGTGATTTAATTATCGTCCGGGGTTGGTACTTAATGCCGAACGCAGCTAGCTCAATACCCCATTTGGCTACTCGGCCTGTTGCGTCTGAATTGTTGATGATATCCCCTAGTGGTGCTTTTCTTACCAATGTTATGTAATGTCCTCGGAAATAATGGCGGAGTTTTCTAGATGCGAAAAACACGCCATATGTCAGCTTTTGATAATGTGGATACCTTTGCTTTGACTCTGAGAATACTTCGCTAACATAATACACTGGGTATTGATCTGGTATGCTTTGTTCATCCTTCTTCCTTTCCACAATTATCACTGCACTAATAACCCTGTTTGTCACTACAAGATACAGTAACATGGGTTCTTCGTCTTTTGGGGATGCCAAAATCGGAGGTTTCATCAAGGTTTCTTTTAACTGGGTTAATTCTTTTTCCGCCTCTTCTGTCCATCCAAATTTGTCGGATTTTTTGAACAATTTGTATAATGGTAGAGCATTGTCTCCTAGCCGGCTTATAAGCCCGCTGATTGCGGCTGCAGTTAATCTTTGGACATCTTTTAAGCACGTAGGCTTTGTGATGTTCAAGATTGACTTGATCTTTTCCGGGTTTACTTCTATTCATATATGAGAAACGATAAAACCCAGAAGTTTTCCTGAGGGAACCCCGAATACGCACTTTAATAGATTCAACTTCATTTTATAAGTGCGTAAATTTTCAAAAGTTTCTCGTAGATATTCAAGGAGTGTATCCTTTTCCTTGGAAAACGACGGCAATATCGTCCACGTAAACATGCACGTTTTTGCCAATCTGACTATGCAAACAACGTTGCATGTAACGCTGGTATGTTGCACCTGCATTCTTCAGGCCAAAAGGCATGGTTATGTAATAGTATGTTCCATAGGGTGTTATGAAAGAAGTTTTGATTTGATCTTCTTCTTTCATGCGTATTTAATGGTACCCAGAATAAGCATCCAAAAAGCATAAAAGCTCAGAGCCAGCAGTGGCATCTATTATTTGATCGATCCGCGGTAATGCGAACCTATCTTTCGGACACAATTTGTTCAATACCGTGTAATCTATACACATCCTAAGAATAGTACTATCCTTCTTGGGACTAACACTGAGTTCGCAGACCAACTTCCCGGATAAAGTCTGCTGCTAAAAGCTGGATAATTTCCTTGCCAATAGCCTTCCGTCCTCTTCCGTCAAATCGGGGGAAACCTTGCTTGACGGGTTTTGATCCTGGAATTACCTTCAATTGGTGCTCGGCAAGTTCCCTGGGTACACCCGGCTTGTCCGCTGGACACCAAGCAAAAATATCCCAGTTGTCGCGGAGGAACTGGATGAGCGTGCTTTCCTATTTATCAGTTACCCCAGTTCCCACTACGACAAACTTTGTTGGATCTTTGGGATCTAGGATAACCTATCTTGTGTTCTTTGATGCTTTAAAGCTATCTGCCGGCTTCCGGGTTTCTTTTCCTGTCGACAATTCTGTCGGCGATACTTCTTTTGCCAGCTCTTTCAGTTCCTCCTTTGCTATCACTTGTTCGGCGCAAAGGGCGTTTCCTTTTTCCAGCTCGTTTGCCAATTTGAAGTCTCCCGATATGGTGATTAATCCTCCTTTTGGCCCTGGCATCTTCAGATTGTTATAGATATAACATGATCTTGCCATGAATTTGGCGAAAGCTGGACGTCTGAATATTGCATGGTATACACTTTCGAACGGGCACCACCTCGAACGAGATTTTTTCCTGACAAAAGTGTTCTCTTTCTATGAAGGTTACATCTAGGGAAATTTCTCCTAGGGAATGTGCTTGTCTGCCAGGAACGATGCCGTGGAAACGTATATTGCTGTGATTGAGCTGGGTCTCGGAGATGCATAGATTCTTCAGTGTATCTAGATACATGATGTTGATACTATATCCTCCATCCATCAGCACTCTTTTCAGCCTAGTGTTTTGAACAATAGGGCTTACGATTAAAGCTTGCATGCCGGGTTCTGGGATATTTCCGGGATGATCTGATTGATCCCAGGTGATTGGCGTATTTGAATACTTCAAGAATTTGGGAGTTGGTGGAACAACCGCGTTTATTTCTCGAAGTGTTCGCTTCGCCTGTTTTGCTGAGGGAGTTGCCATGAAAGTTAGGTTACATTCTCCATCAACTCTCGGGAATTTTGGCTCGCCTTTCCGTTGTTGTTCCTGGATTTTTTCATCAGTGTCCGATTCACTGTCTTCCTTTTTAGCTTCTGGCTTTTGCTTGGACAACTTCCTCTTGGAATTCTTCCCCTTGTTCCCGGATCCTGCAGTGCTTTTTCATGTGCTTATTAAGCCGGCATTGCACATTGGTATGGGTAGGTTTCCCAAATTGCGAATGGTGGACCCATTTTTTTCGACTTAATCTTTTCCCACTCTTCCTTTGAGTAGGAGATATGTTCTGTGTTTCTTCCCTTTCATTTGCTGCCATTATCCTTTCCAAAGGTTAAGTTAACTTCTTTGGGCTTTGGCTGCGCTTCTAGAGTAGATTTTTTTTTCTCATAACGAGGCTTATATTTGGCCTGAGCCAAAGCATCAATATTTCCACCTCTTGCTCTGATGTCGTCTTCGGCCGCTGCGTGCTCATTGGCGGTGGTAAGCATAGATTCGAGATCTTTGTGCTCCTTTGAACCAACCATGAACGGTACAAGGCCGGGTTATAAGCCATTGATGAAAGCATGCATTGCTTGTACATCACTTACTACAGAGCAGCTGTTTTTCATTGCTGTCCATCTTGAAATAAAGTCTACATACGACTCGTCTTCAAACTGGACGCATCGGTTTAGCTGGTGATGCTCTTGGGGCGTTTGTACGTTCCCCAAAAGTGCTGAGTGAATACTCTAGCCATATCATCCCAGCTATCCAAGGTTCTTGACGGAAGCCCGTTGATCCAATCTCTCGCTCCATCCAGCAACATTAGGGGGAGGAATTTCACTACCTCTAGATCTGTTCCTTTGTTAATCTGGACGAAAGTATAGTAGTCTGAAAGCCAGGTATTCGGGTTTGTACTGCCGATATACTTTTGGTAAGTTGGACCAACTTTGGCAAAGCCAGAATGTAGAGTTATTCTTCGGATCCAGTCAGTGAAGCACTTAGGTCCAAAGTATAGATCATCTCTTTCCGCCTTATCGGCGTGAGCGGAATATCTACCGGCTGAATGGAGAAAAGGGGATCTGCTCCTTTCTGGGCATTGTTGCGCGAGTGCGCTCTTCCAGGGTTATACCTATTTCGCCCGTTAATTATCTTGTCCTTTGGAATAAGGTGGAGTTCTACTCCTTGGCTTTTCTTTGTTCCTAGGAGGAGTACGGGATCTCTCACGCCTGTGAGGAGTGTCGTATCTTCTGTCTTTTTCAGCTGGGCGTCTCGGTGGCGGCATTGCTTTTCCGTCTTTCCGGTTTTGTTCTTCCCGATCACGGGGCTTATTTCCACCTTTCGGCAGATGGGATCCTGTCCTGGACGCTGCATCCTTATGATCCGGGATTTTCTTGTCCTTTCTCGGATCTACTTTGTTCTCCTTAGAATTTCCTGAATCTCCAGGTTTGCCGGGTCCAGGTGCTCCAGCGGCGCATGTGGCAGTTTTGCATAGGGCTGAGTCGTCATGAAACTTCCCTGATCTTGCCTGCCCTCGCTGTTGTTGTTGCAATGCTTTTCCTCAGAAAGCATACACCCCTTGAAGATTTTCGTCGTTGGAGTACAGATCATCGTTAAGGATGACGAACGCGGCCTTCGAGTTTTCGGCTACAGTTTTGTATATGCGTTCGCCCTTGGCATTTGTGCCGTTTACTTGTCTTTGCCAAGAAGGGTTTTGGAACCGTTCTTTTGGTGGAAGCACATCCTACTTTACGATTCTTTTGTATTCCTCTATTTCTTCCTGCTAGAACTTAATGCTAGCCTGGGTTTTAAGAGGTTTTCCCGAGTTTTGAATAGATGTTGCTGTTGCCGCTGTAGAGCTTGTCTCCTGGCTTCCAACACTTCAGGGGGTTCATCACGTCCCACTGGATTTTGAATTAAATCGAGTTCGTCCTGTTTCAACATTTGTGGGACATGGATTTCTTTCTTTTTCTTCTCCACGGGTGTGACTCTGCTTCCTCCTCCTACTTCTAGGTTTTGGATAGCAATATCTCCCAACGTTTTCTTCTGGAGTTTATACTGGAGTTTCATGGCAGTCTTCTTTTTCTTCTTGGAAGAGGGAGGTTTTTACCAGGTTCATCCTCTCTCAATTCCTTGACATCGGGGTAAATTGGACTTGTTTCACCATCCTCTCTTCTCTCATCTGGCGGAGGTGTTTTGGGTGATCCATCATCTCCGGCATCCATGTTTTCAGCCGGTTTTGCCATAAGCACTTCATGGAAGCCCCCTGCACAGGTTTGACCTTTTTCTCGAAAGCGTCTTCATCTTCGTCCTCGTAATCTAGGTCTTCAGATCCGGGTTCCGACTCCAATCTTGCCTCTAGTGCAGCTAACACAGAGTCGGCTTCCGTGTTCATCGTCTCGTTGACATGTGTCGGATCTTCCACTTGAACTGTGGGATTTTTTTCATCTGCCTCTTCCATGGGATTGCTTTCATCCGTGTTTTCAGCGACCTCATACTGCACCATGCCAATAAAGTGAGATCTGGTTGCGGGTATCTCCGAAGAGGCAACAATTTCAGCGGGGTATTGGCGATGTGAGCAGAATCCGGTATCATAGTTTTCTTCAACTCGGTATAGGGCGAGTGGGATAAATTTGCTTCCACCACAGAATCCCATTGCTTTTGCAGTTAATCCGATAAAGATGTTTGCAGATCCAATCGGTAAAACGCAGGCACTTTAGATGATTCCGTGCTAGCATGTACGATCCGTTGTAGAGGAAGCGCCCGACGTCATCGTCGAACTCCAAGCTTCCGACAGTTATTGGTACTGCCGATTTCGCCGAGTATCCCCGATCAAAACATAACGCCTGGCGTTGCCGGCCCCACGGTGGGCGCCAACTATCGAGACATTGTAGTAGAGTTCATAGACAGGGGTGCCATGAGACTACTGGTAGAGACGTGGGGGGACATGGTAGTACGACAACCAGGAAAACCAAATTTACCCAGGTTCGGTACGTCGCAACTAGGCGGCGTTCCTACTCCTGCAATCTCACTTAACCAGGGCTGAAGCCTGAAGTATACAAAGTACAATGTGAGCAGGGTTTCGCTAACTCGACAAGGATCAACTTCTCGGACAAGTTGGCTTCTAGCTGATTGTATGTATGTGTCTTCTCTCCCGTCCGGCTTTATATAGATAGCCGGGTTAGGGATTACAGAAAGGAAACCTAGAAGACTACGGAAAGTATCTAACTTGGAAAGTAAGGAGTCCGCCTTCTACTCCAAGCCGCACCACTTTGGGCCGTGGTCCGGGTCTTCTAGAATCCGGCTTCTGTGCGTCAGCTTACTGGGTCGCCTAATGGACTGTGATCCATTACCAACAGGCCACCCTGGTAATCCAGATCTTTAGGACAATGCCGGATATACCCCTATTCGGTATATATCGACAAGCCTTATCAATCGGCAGATCCTTAACCATATCGTCAATCTCTTTCGTCGAAAATGGCCGAGAAAAACATTTAAGATCAATATGACGTGGCAATATGCCCTCAAAATCGAATGATTGATCAATGCCAATGCATGCTCCCAACCTAGCTTGGAAAGTGCCCCGGAGCAAAGCCGCCTTCTCATGGTGATCAATCGCAAGTGATCCATCCTCTCTCGCTAATGAAGCAATGTTATTACAACGATATCTGACAGTCTCCATAGAGTGGAAAAGGCCGAATTCTCACTACCATGCTTAGCCCATTGGGTCGTGCATCTATTCCTCCATTAATCCATCTTACAATGGAGGAGATGGGCGATTTGATCCTTAATATGCAAAAGTTCCACTCTGGTAAAATAAGAGGTCTCTCATCTTCCATAGAATCCAAAAAGAGGATTGTTTTTGTTACAATTAGCTACCAATAAATTTAGTATCAAAAGACTCTGCTCCATTTCCTTAAACCCCTCCTAAGAAGCTTCAACTTGGAAGAGATACATTTTGTACTATCCCCGGGACAATGAATATTCCAGATAGTTCTCCAGTCTCAAAAAACCAGGCATCCGAATCCAATAATTTTCAAATCGAAAAACTTCGGCTTTGGGGATCGAGGTACCAATAGAGACGACACAAGGAATGTGATCGGATGTGGGTCTCGCTAATGGAGTGACCATAGAATTAGAGAACTTAGTAGTCCATGCAAACAAAGTGAAAAACCCAGTCCAATTGAGTGAGCAACAGATCTATCTGCATGTTACTCCATGTATGGTTCCTACCCTTAATAGGTAATTCAATAACACAGTGATAGCTAATCACCTCATTAAATGTTTCCATGTTATCAATATTGGCCCCTGGCTTGTTCCTACTGTCCGAGAAGCGATAGAAATTAAAGTAACCTAGGAGTAACCATACAACATCGTCTTGAATCTCCAGACTAAAGAGCCAAGCCACAAAGTTCAGTCTAGCAAACCCCTCACATGGTCCATAAACCACCGCAAGATGAAAAGTATCCATCGAATGTTGTGAGGTGAAAAGGATGACGATCCCAAATTGCTCAGATAGTAATAATTGACCCTAAAATTGACCACCAATCCATAGAATAAGTATACCTCCTGAAGCCCCATCCGAAGGAATAAACTCAAAACGATCAAAACACTCAGGAGCAATTTTTTTGATGAATTGGGTGTCAAAGATCCCCTTTTTGGTTTTCTGAAAACAAATAATGTTCGCCATGATCTCCTCAATTTTATTAAATATGAGTGGTCATTTTTCAGGACTATTAAGCCCCCGAACATTCCAACATAGAACACGCCAAAACTTGAGATCAAAGTGTGATGGAATCATTAATAAGGAGTGGCGGTAAATGTGAGATCAACAGGACATAGATCCACAGAGAGACAGGAGGCACAACACAAATACCAACATAGGTAAAAATCCACACATACCAACACATAAAACCACTAACATAAGTATAGATAACTGATAAGATCAGTACAAACGACCCAAACTGACATAGCACGAATAGCAATCCATTGGAAACCTAAGACAGATAAACCCCATAACCGTGTCGCCCTCATAGTCCATAAATTGAAAAACTCATAGCAACTAGGATGCACGGTCCTGGAGCAGACGCTCCCCAGAGACATCTTCAGGAGCTAGGCCACATTCATCAATGCCAATACGTTGCATCTCGGATCTCTGCATGTGCGCCGGGGTCATAGCTCTGGCCACCGAAGAACTGCGGTGTCGCGGTGTACGATCTGGAAGTGCCATGTGCATAAAACCATCATTATTGTTACGAGTGCAACGTCTAACAAGATTAGCCACAGGAGGAGGAATAATCTTACTCGCACGGACCATCGCATGTGTCATGATCCTCTATGCAGAACTGGAGGCAGCTGCGAAAGTGAATGTATTACTCGGAGGTGCAGTATCCTGGCCACTCTGTAGAAGTTCAGTATAAGCACTCGGGGGAGAATAAAACACAAAACCAAGTTCAGTGCTCACCAAGTCAACAATATCAGGGAGAGTGACAACAGCCTCATCATTGACATGTCCATAATGCAAGACATTTAGGTAATCAATCATTGCAGGTGATAAAACAAGGGTCAGAGGAACAAGTTCAGATACTTGAACAGAAGAAGACTGATTAGTATGCAGAGCAGCTCTTGATGACCCACAAGTATAGGGGGTGTATCGTAGTACTTTCGATAAATAAGAGTGTCGAACCCAACGAGGAGAAGAAGGTGTTGATAAGCAGTTTCGATGAAGGAATAACTGTAACTACTGGAAAATAGATTTGTAGGGGTTTTTGATATTGCAGATAAATAAAATGAGAGTAAATAAAATGCAGTAATAATAATTGCAGCAAGTGGCCCAATCCTTTCTTCAGCAAAGGACAAGCCGGTGAGTTTACTTATGATTAACAAACGTTCTCGAGGACACAAGGGAGGTTTCTGTCAAGTGCTTTTGTTCCATCCAGTTGAATAATTTTGGTGTTTTGACAAGTGTTGTGTGGGTGAACCTATGCTAATGTACCGTCCCATCCAAGACTAATACATACTTGTGATTATACCCCTTTCAAGCATCCGCAACTACAAGAAAGTAATTAAGAAATAAATCTAACCACAACTTTAAACTCCGGGATCCTACGCTCCCTCGTGTAATGGTTTCCTAATGGGGGTTTAGGTTTCTGTCACTCCGGCAACCCCACAAATAGTAGCCAAATACATGATGCATCCCCCTAGGCCCATAAATGGTGAAGTATCATGTATTCGACGTTCACATGACACCACTAGGAGAATAACACCACAACTTAAATATCAAACATTAAATAGTATTCAACATTACTCCACTACTAACAACCTGACTTCTCCCATGTCCTCAACAACAACACAAACTACTCACAAGACATCATATGGATCATAATCAGAGGTGATATAATGGATGATAACAATCTTGGCATAAAGTGCAAACACCGATAAATCTCACAAGCATCAACTACTAACAAGTAATCCACACGAGGAGAGAGATCTAATGCAAAACAACGATAGAGGCCCCTAATTGTTACAGCGGGATGAAGGTGGATGATGAGGGTGATGGTGCTGGTGGTAATGATGATGATGATGACGATCTTGATGATGCCCGAGTGATGACGGTGACAATGGCGGTGATTTCCCCTCTCCGGAGAGGAATTTCCCCGGCAGATTTCTCCCTACAAGAGAGCTTTTCTCTCTCGGGTGTTTTCCGCCCCGAGGCGGCGGCGGAATAATTCTTAGAAGATGGAATGAGGCTTAGGATTTCCTGGGGGACAAGCACGCCAAAAATATCCCCCAGAGGTGGGTCAGGGTGGCCACACCGATAGGTGGCGCGGCCAAGGGGGCGCCACCCCATGGTGTGGGCCCATGGTGGCCCCTCTATGGCTCTTCTTCTGGCTGTGTTCTTCCTATGGACTTTTAGGACACCCCCGGTGTCCCACTTCTTCTTCCGATCTTCTGAAATATGGTATCCCGGCGGTGCTTCCTGGTCCCGGTGTTTATTCTACAAAAATTATAAAACATGAAAAATAAGATAAAATAACATAAGAGGTGCATCAGAACATGAAATATATCGATGAATAACACAAAATTATGATATAAAATAGTGATGCAAAATGGACGTATCAACTCCCCCAAGCTTAGACCTCGCTTGTCCCCAAGCGAAACTGAACTCAGAAAGCATGACCACAGGTTTATGGAGTGAAGAGTCGATAAATAAAATACGGGCAAGAAGCATCACATCTCTCTATGCACCAATCATTATAGACAACAACTTCCTCTCATATAACCTAACTTGAAACGAGTAATGAGAGTCACAAACAAAGATGCAAAAGAGAGAATCAAAATTGGTAATGGAAAACTTCATTCTTGGTTAGAGAACATTTAATGATATCCTGCTTATCTTAGGTGAAGTCTTTATAATAAGGACCATTTTGTAGAGCTTAACATGTTTAATTATAGCAATTCTTTTACAATGATTCATAGATTTTCAAGTAATATTCATTCAGATAATAAAGCATGTGTTGAACAAAGAAGGATAGAAAACATGATTGAATAAATCAACATATAGATGGTGAGATCACAACAAATCAAATGCTTGTTGGAGACAAAGAGAAATGGGTTTACTGACTCAACATGAAAGTAAAAGAAAGGCCTTCGCAGAGGGAAGCATGGATCACTCATGTGCTAGAGCTTTTATTTTATTAAACAGAGGTATTGAAAACATTTTTAAGAGAGGTGTATGCTTATGTCAACGAATGGTAAATAGACAATACAGTACATCACAAGACAACTAGACTTCATAAGAGCGGCTCCCATATGAGGGACACAACTGGTGTAGAAGGTCATCCCTCATTCTCTTTTGTTTACACAATTATGCTTTGACTGATAAATTAGGGAAAAACAATAGTGAAGAGAATTTGTGTACTAGTTTTGGGGCTAGGCACCCCGTTGCCAACTCTTCTAGCATTTGGATAAGAGGATGAAGCCACTAGTCTAGGTGTTTGAAGTCCAATCAACAAGTGAGATAAAGATTCTCTATTTACGTCCTCATGAGCTAAAACAGGGGCACAAAACAGGAATAATTTTGAAAGTTTTAAAGGTAGCACATGAGCAATTTACTTGGAGTGGCAGTTAAATACCACATGTAGGTAGGTATGGTGTACACAATGGCAAGGTTTTGGGGCTCAAGGTTGTGGATGCACGAGAAGCATTCCCTCTCAGTACATGGTTTTTGGCTAGCAAGGTTGGGTTGCAAGCATAAGAGTTGAGGGAAAACAAACAAATCTATCTATACTTCTTATAAAACAAAACCCCACTAATATGCATTAATTATTTTTCTATCTTAACATGCAAGCTATCCACATCATCTATTCTCCTAGCCAATCAATTTTCCATGTCATCTTCACTAATATCTATTAATCAGTACATGCAAATTACACATCACTTATTTATTTAACCATCCAATTATGTACATTAATAATTTAAAATATGTATATACTATCATCAATTTAATTTTGCATATTTATTTGGAAAAAATAATGTATCACATATCTTATAAATTTTTGTTTACACATGATCCATTTCTAACCATCCAATTATTCATATTAATAATTTAAAATATATACTATGATCAATTGTAATTTCTAAAGCGATCCCCGTAGCAACGCGCGGGGTATCCTTCTAGTATATATATATGATGAAACCAATCATGCAATCTTCATTGAAATCCCAATCGATCTTAACATGTGAATACTAAGTTTACGAGCTAATAGGCAAATTCCTCTTTCTTATATTAGCATCTCAAATTATTATTTCTGCTGACCCAAGCTAAGTTTGCCAAAACCAACTAGATTAACTTGATGATCTCTAGAGTGATACCAAATAATAATAACAAGCTCAACCATATGACATAAATTGAAAACTAAAATAATATGCGCAGAAAGTAAATGATGAAACTTCTCATTAATAGTTCAAACCGGCAACTCACACCAACAGATACAACGATAACCAACTAGGGAGAGACACTTCCATAATGCAAACCATCCTATATGATAACTTCTCTACTCATGATATGACTCTACTGAAAAAGTAAAAGATGAAAGATAGTGATGTGATACCGCGACACTCCCCTCGAGCTTGGAACAAGCCGAGGGGATGCCAAACCCAATGACGAATTAATTCTTTGGTGGTGGTGGTGATTCCTTCTCAATGAGCTTATCAATTGATTTCTTCAGATCTTCAATCGCGAACATAAGCATACGCATCACCTCTGTATTGCGATCAGTACAGTTTGCATGCCTGTCGGACTGTGAATCCCAGCCACCAAGATTTTTCTCCCACTCTTTCTTAGGTGGAGAGCTCTCTCTATCTGCATGGTTAGAATAGTCCATATCCCAGCAAGAAGGCAACCTTGACTGTGGTACCCTCATATATTGATATTCATGAATTAAAGTATGGAAAGGTCTCTTAATATTTGAAAGTGGAATATCTGGGGATAAAACGTGACATCGGGCCCTCCATCCAGTGTTCTTCCTTGCCGTTTGCTTGTGAGGTTTTGCAATTACCCCAATGCTTGCGATGGTGGCACGTGGATGCACTCGTGGGTTTTCTTCTACATCTCCTTCAGCTCCTCTCTCGATCTCTTCCTCCTACTCCCGCTCTTGGAAATCATCTTCCTTCGGTCCCTTCCCCTTGTTGTCGTTGGCGGAAACCATGATGCTTCTAAAACCGAAAACAGATCCTGGCAGAAACAGCTCGAAACAGAAACACGACAAGAAAACGATATACGGACCTCGGGGGATCCGAGGGATTATATAGATAAGAGCTTCATAATGAAAGGAAAGTCGAGGTCGAAAACGAATCAGAGAGGGGCTCCGGGGCGCCCACACCATGGGCTGGCGCGGCCAGGGGTGGGCCCGCGCCACCCTATGGTGTGGAGCCTCCGGGCTCCGTCTCTGCCTCGTTTCCGGCTCATAATTTTTCATATTTTCCTAAAACAATAAAAATATAAGTTGGAAGATGTTTCGCGAACATTTTCTTTCCAAAACTGTTACCTATTCGAAAACCGACTCTGCAAGTTTCTGAAATATGCTTCTTAATAAACTCCTCCAGGATCATGGCTTTAATACAATCAACATTTTCATTATAAGGATCTCCGGAGATATAATTATCGAGTCTTTGGCCATTCACCAATTGTGAAGTGTTGTTTTCTAGGGAAACAATTTTAATTGCCCCAAACGATATACCTCTTCAATAACAAAAGGTCCTTCCCATCTCAAGAGTAATTTTCCTGCAAAAAATCTGAGACGAGACCTATACAATAGCACTTTCTCACCAACATGAAATTATCTTTTAATAATTCTCTTATCATGCCACCTTTTAACTTTCTCTTTAAAGAGCTTAGCATTTTCGTATGCTTAACTCCTCCATTCATCTAAAGAACTTAAGTCAAGCAACCTTTTCTCACCAGCAAGTTTAAAATCTCTATTTAGGTCTTTCAATGCCCAATAAGCTTTGTGTTCTAATTCTAGAGGCAAGTGACAAGCTTTTCCATAAACCATTTTATAAGGAGACATGCCCATGGGGTTTTTATAAGCAGTTCTATAAGACCACAAAGCATCATTTAATTTCTTAGCCCAATTTTTTCTAGATTTGTTAACAGTCTTTTGCAAGATAGATTTGATCTCTCTATTTGATAATTCTACTTTCCCACTAGTTTGAAGATGATAGGGTGAAGCAATTCTATGATTAACATCATATTTAGCAAGGATTTTTCTAAAACCACCATGAATAAAATGAGAACCCCCATCAGTCATAAGATATCTAGGTACACCAAACCTAGGGAAAATAATGTCTTTAAGCATTTTTAATGAGGTTTCACCATTAGCACTTTTAGTAGGTATAGCTTCTACCCATTTAGTAACATAATCAACAACAACTAGAATATGAGTATAGCCTTGTGAAGGAGGGAAAGGACCCATAAAGTCAAAACCCCAACAATCAAATGGTTCAGTAATAAGAGAATAATTCATAGGCATTTCATTACGTCTAGAAATATTTCTAACCCTTTGACATTGATCACAAGATAAAAAAAATTCTAGCATCTTTAAAGAGAGGAGGCCAATAAAAACCTAATTGTAGAACCTTATGTCCAGTTCTATCTCTAGCATGATGTCCTCCATAAGCACTACTATGACATTTTCTCAATATCTCTCGTTGTTTATTTTCAGGAACACATCTTCTCATAATACCATCAACACCTTCTTTATATAAGTGTGGGTCATCCCAAAAATAATGCCTCAAATCATAGAAGAATTTTCTTCTTTGCTGAGCTGTAAAGGTAGGAGGCAAATACTTCGAAACAATAAAGTTAGCATAATCAGCATACCATGGACTCTCTTGAGAGCTCACTTTTATTGCAGCTAACTGTTCATTAGAAAAACTATCATTAACAGGAATAGGGTCATCAGGGATATTTTCTAATCTAGTCAAATTATCAGCAACAGGATTTTCAGCACCCTTCCTATCCACAATATGTAAATCAAATTCTTGTAAAAGAAGAACCCATCTAATAAGCTTAGGCTTAGCATCTTTCTTTTCCATTAGGTACCTAATAGCAGCATGATCACTATGAATAGTAACTTTAGAATCAACAATATACTACCTAAATTTATCACAAGCAAAAACTACAGCTAGGAATTCTTTTTAAGTGGTAGCATAATACTTTTGAGCAGTATCGAGAGTTTTACTAGCATAATGAATAACATTTAACTTCTTATCTATCTGCTGTCCTAGAACAGCAGCTACAGCATAATCACTAGCATCACGCATAATTTCAAACGGTAAATTCCAATCAGGTGGTTGAACAATAGGGGCAAATATTAAAGCCTTCTTTAAAATTTCAAAAGCTTCTCTACAATCTTCATAAAAAACAAAAGGTACATCCTTTTGAAGAAGATTAGTAAGAGGCTTCAATATTTTAGAGAAATCTTTAATAAACCTTCTATAGAAACCAGCATGACCAAGAATACTATGAATACCTTTGACAACCTTGGGACAGGGCATTTTCTCAATAACTTCAACTTTAGCTATATCAACTTCAATACCTCTTTCAGAAATTTTATGTCCAAGAACAATTCCTTCGTTAACCATAAAATGACATTTCTCCCAGTTAAGAACAAGATTAGTCTCCTCACATCTCTGCAAAACTTTATCAAGATTCTGCAAACAATTATCAAAAGAAGTTCCATAGAAGGAGAAATCATCCATGAAAACTTCCACAATTTCTTCACAAAAACCATGGAAGATAGCAGACATGCATCTTTGAAAAGTAGTAGGAGCATTACATAAACCAAAAGGCATACAGCTATAAGCATAGGTTCCATAGGGAGAAGTGAAAGTTGTTTTCTCTTGATCAAGCTTTTTTTACAGCAATTTGAGAAAACCCAGAATAACCATCAAGAAAGCAGAAAATGAGTTTTCTTAGACAACCTTTCTAACATTTGATCGATAAAAGGCAAAGGATAATGATCTTTCTTAGTGACTTTGTTAACCTTCCTAAAATCAATGCACATCCTATAACCAACTACTACTCTTTGAGGAATGGGTTCATTATTTTCATTTGGCACACCAGGCATCCCTCCTTTCTTAGGAACACAATGCACATGACTAACCCATCTACTATCAGCAATAGGATAAATAATGCCAGCATCAAGGAGTTTCAATACCTCATTTCTTACCACATCCTTCATTTTAGGATTTAAACGACGTTGATGTTCAACAACTGGCTTTGCATCAGGTTCAATATTAATAGCATGCTGACATATAGCAGGAGAAATCCCCTTCAGATCATCAAGAGTATAACCAATATCACCTCTATGTTTCTTCTATATCCCCAATAATCTCTCCTCTTCTTTATCGGAAAGTTGAGAAATAATAATAACATGATATAATTTCTTATCATCAATATGAGTATATTTAAGATTATCAGGCAAAGGCTTTAAATCAAAACATGATCTTCCTTGGGTGGTAATGTTGTGCCCAAGTCTTCCACAGGTAAATTATGTTTTAGCATTGTTGGCTGATGTAGGAAAATCTCATCAATTTCATTCCTTTCTTCCATAAAGACATCACTTTCGTGGTCTTCCATGTATTGCTGCAAAGGATTGTTAGGAGCAAGAACAATATCAGCCAACTGTTCAACTCTATAATTTTCATTAGGTAATTCAGCTTCATAGGGTGTTCTAGCAAATTTGGAGAAATTAAATTCATAAGATTCTCCGTCAAACTTTGTAAGGATTTTATCCTTTTTACAATCTATAACAGCACCACAAGTATTTAAGAAAGGTCTACCAAATATGATAGGACAAGTATCACTAGCAGAAGTGCCTAGTACTAGAAAATCAGCAGGATATTTAGTTTTACCACATAATACCTCCACATCTCTAACAAAACCAATTGGAGAAATAGTTTCCCTATTAGCAAGTTGAATAATCACATCAATGTCTTCAAGTTCACAAGAACCAATTTCATGCATGATTTCTTTATACAGCTCATAAGGAATAGCACTAGAACTAGCACCAATATCACATAAACCATAATAGCAATTATCACATATCCTAACAGATAGCACAGGAACACTAGGTTTGCTAGATTTACTAGGATGAGAGACAATATTAGACGCATCTTCACAAAATATAATGTGTCCCTCTTCTACATTTTTAGAAACAAGGTCTTTTACTATTGCTACTGTAGGTTCTACAGTTATTTGTACCTCGGGTTCTACAAGCTTCTTTGCACTTTTATTAATCACACTAGCTAACATAGAGTGTTCTTTTACCTTAGCAGGGAAATGCACTTTCTCAATATAAGGTTCAGGCATAATAGAATCAACAGTATGAACTTCTATATATCTAGCAGGAACACAATTAATAGTATCTTCATAAGGTGCATGGTACTTATCCCATTCCTTTTTAGGAATATTAATGTAAGAAGCAAAAGCCTTATATAAGTTTGCAGCAACTTGAGAATCAAGACCATAAACAACACTAACATTATGAAAATCCTCAGATGACATAAAGGTTTTAATGCATTCATAGTCATAATTTATACCTGACTTTCTACCTTTGTCATTCTCCCATGCTTTAGTGTTTTCTTGAATACGATCAAGAAGATCCCATTTAGCTTCATCCTTCATACGTGTGAATGATCTAGAACAAGAAGCATCCAATAAATCCTTATCATGAAGAGGAAGCCTTGCATCGAAATTATTAATAACAATATTACTGGGGAACTCATGAATGGGGCATTTGAGCATTAGTAACTTCAATTTCCCCCATGCTTGGGAAATACTCTCTCCATCACGAGGCCAAAAATTATATATATAATTCCGATCTCTATGGATTTCACTTGGAGGATAGAATTTAGAATAAAAGAGAGCTACAATTTCCTCCCATTCAATAGTCTGGCTATTTTTCAGCAGCTCGAACCATTCAGCGGCTCAGCCTGTCAATGATATAGAGAATAATTTCCTCTTCACTTGGCTCATAGTAATACCTGCACATTTGAACAACTCGCACAATTCATGTAAAAAGATCAAATGGTCACCAGGATGGACATTTCCATCACCTGAATAGCAGTTATCCATAACATGTTTAACGATCTTTATAGGTATTTTATAGGGATCAAAATCATCAGGCGGTGGGTCACTTAATACCCTAGCAGTGGCAGCAGTGCCTGCAAATAAGGACTCAAAAGGATTTTCAAACATAGCGTAATAAAGCAGTAGCTTCCTTACAACAGAAGCTTCCTTTATCAATTCCACTTCCCAATAGCGCTTCACTCACCGACAACGGCGCCAGAAAATAGTCTTGATGACCCACAAGTATAGGGGGTGTATCGTAGTACTTTTGATAAATAAGAGTGTCGAACCCAACGAGGAGTAGAAGGTGTTGACAAGCAGTTTCGATGAAGGAATAACTATAAATACTGGAAAATAGATTTGTAGGGTTTTTGATATTGAAGATAAATAAAGTGCGAGTAAATAAAATGCGGTAATAATAATTGCAGCAAGTGGCCCAATCCTTTCTTCAGCAAAGGACAAGCCGGTGAGTTTACTTATAATTAACAAACGTTCTCGAGGACACAAGGGAGGTTTCTGTCAAGTGCTTTTGTTCCATGTAGTTGAATAATTTTGGTGTTTTGATAAGTGTTGTGTGGGTGAACCTATGCTAATGTACCGTCCCATCCAAGACTAATACATACTTGTGATTATACCCCTTGCAAGCATCCGCAACTACAAGAAATAAATCTAACCACAACTTTAAACTCCAGGATCCTACGCTCCCTCGTGTAATGGTTTCCTAACAGGGTTTAGGTTTCTGTCACTCCGGCAACCCAGCAATTAGTAGCCAAATACATGATGCATCCCCCTAGGCCCATAAATGGTGAAGTATCATGTATTCGACGTTCGCATGACACCACTAGGAGAATAACACCACAACTTAAATATCAAACATTAAATATTATCAACTTTACTTCACTACTAACAACCTGACTTCTCCCATGTCCTCAAGAACAACACAAACTACTCAGAAGACATCATATGGATCATAATCAGAGGTGATATAATGGATCATAACAACCTGGTCATAAAGTGCAAACACCGATAAATCTCACAAGCATCAACTACTAACAAGTAATCCACACCGGGAGAGAGATCTAATGCAAAACAACGATAAATGCCCCTAATTGTTACAGCGGGATGAAGGTGGATGATGAAGGTGATGGTTCTGGTGGTGATGATGATGATGATGATGACGATCTTGATGATGCCCGAAGTGATGACGGTGACGATGGCGGTGATTTCCCCTCTCCGGAGAGGAATTTCCCCGACAGATTTCTCCCTACCAGAGAGCATTTCTCTCTCGGGTGTTTTCCACCCCGAGGCGGTGGCGGAATAATTCTTCGAAGATGGAATGAGGCTTAGGGTTTCCTGGGGGACAAGCACGCCAAAAATATCCCCCAGAGGTGGGTTAGGGTGGCCACACCAATAGGTGGCGCGACCAAGGGGGGTGAGCCACCCCATGGTGTGGGCCCATGGTGGCCCCCTCTGGCTGTCCTTCTGGATGTGTTCTTCCTATGAACTTTTAGGACACCCCCGGTGTCCCACTTCTTCTTCTGATCTTCTGAAATATGGTATCCCGATGGTGCTTTTTTCCATCAGATTCCTGGTCCCGGTGTTTATTCTCCAAAAATTATAAAACATGCAAAAAAAGATAAAATAACATAAGAGGTGCATCATAACATGAAATACATCGATGAATAACAGAAAATTATGATATAAAATAGTGATTCAAAATGGACGTATCAACTCCCCCCAAGCTTAGACCTCGCTTGTCCCCAAGCGAAACTGAACTCAGAAAGCATGACCACAGGTTTATGGAGTGAAGAGTCGATAAATAAAATACGGACAAGAAGCATCACATCTATCTATGCACCAATCATTATAGACAACAACTTCCCCTCATATAACCTGACTTGAAACGAGTAATGGGAGTCACAAACAAAGATGCAAAAGCGAGAATCAAAATTGGTAATGGCAAACTTCATTCTTGGTCAGAGAACAGTTAATGATATCCTTCTTATCTTAGGTGAAGTATTTATAATAAGGCTCATCTTGTAGAGCTTAACATGTTTAATTATAACAATTCTTTTATAGTCATTCATAGCTTTTCAAAGTAATATTCATTCAGATAATAAAGCATGTGCTAAACAAAGAAGGATAGAAAACATGATTGAATAAATCAACATATAGATGGTGAGATCACAACAACTCAAATGCTTGCTGGAGACAAAGAGAAATGGGTTTACTGACTCAACATGGAAGTAAAAGAAAGGCCCTTCGCAGAGGGAAGCATGGATCACTCATGTGCTAGAGCTTTTATTTTATTAAACAGAGGTATTGAAAACATTTTTAAGAGAGGTGTATGCTTATGTCAACGAATGGTAAATAGACAATACAGTACATCACAAGCCAACTAGAATTCATAAGAGCGGCTCCCATATGAGGGACGCAACTGGTGTAGAAGGTCATCCCTCATTCTCTTTTGTTTACACGATTATGCTTTGACTGATAAATTAGGGAAAAAATAGTGAAGATAATTTGTGTACTAGTTTTGGGGCTAGGCACCCCGCTGCCAACTCTTCTAGCATTTGGATAAGAGGATGAAGCCACTAGTCCAGGTGTTTGAAGTCCAATCAACAAGTGAGATAAAGATTCTCTATTTACGTCCTCATGAGCTAAAACAGGGGCACAAAACAGGAATAATTTTGAAAGTTTTAAAGGTAGCACATGAGCAATTTACTTGGAGTGGAAGTTAAATACCACATGTAGGTAGGTATGGTGTACACAATGGCAAGGTTTTGGGGCTCAAGGTTTTGGATGCACGAGAAGCATTCCCTCTCAGTACAGGGTTTTTGGCTAGCAAGGTTGGGTTGCAAGCATAAGAGTTTAGGGAAAACAAACAAATATATATATATGATGAAACCAATCATGAAATCTTCATTGAAATCCCAAGCGATCTTAACTTGTGAATACTAAGTTTACGATCTAATAGGCAAATTCCTCTTTCTTATGCTAGCATCTCGAATTATTATTTCTGCTGACCCAAGCTAAGTTTTCCAAAACCAACTAGATTAACTTGATGATCTCTAGAGTGATACCAAATAATAATAACAAGCTCAACCATATGACATAAATTGAAAACTAAAATAATATGTGCAGAAAGTAAATGATGAAACTTCTCATTAATAGTTCAAACCGGCAACTCACACCAACGGATACAACGATAACCAACTAGGGAGAGACACTTCCATAATGCAAACCATCCTATATGATAACTTCTCTACTCATGATATGACTCTACTAAAAAAGTAAAAGATGAAAGATAGTGATGTGATACCGCGACACTCCCCTCAAGCTTGGAACAAGCCGAGGGGATGCCAAACCTAATGACGAATTAATTCTTTGGTGGTGGTGGTGATTCCTTCTCGATGAGCTTATCAGTTGATTTCTTCAGATCTTCAATCGCGAACATAAGCATACGCATCACCTCCATATTGCGATCAGTACAGTTTGCATGCCTGTCGGACTGTGAATCCCAGCCACCAAGATTTTTCTCCCACTCTTTCTTAGGTGGAGAGCTCTCTCTATCTGCATGGTTAGAATAGTCCATATCCCAGCAAGAAGGCAACCTTGACTGTGGTACCCTCATATATTGATATTCATGAATTAAAGTATGGAAAGGTCTCTTAATACTTGAAAGTGGAATATCTGGGGATGAAACGTGACATCGATCCCTCCATCTAGTGTTCTTCCTCGCCGTTTGCTTGTGAGGTTTTGCAATTACCCCAATGCTTGCGATGGTGGCACGTGGATGCACTCGTGGGTTTTCTTCTACATCTCCTTCAGCTCCTCTCTCGATCTCTTCCTCCTACTCCCGGTCTTGGACATCATCTTCCTTCGGTCCCTCCCCCCTGTTGTCGTTGGCGGAAACCATGATGCTTCTAAAACCGAAAACAGATCCTGGCAGAAACAACTCGAAACAGAAACATGGCGAGAAAACGATATACGGACCTCGGGGGATCCGAGGGATTATATAGCAAAGAGTTTCATAATGAAAGGAAAGTCGAGGTCGAAAACGAATCAGAGAGGGGCTCCGACGCGCCCACACCATGGGCTGGCGCGGCCAGGGGTGGGCCCGCGCCACCCTATGGTGTGGAGCCTCCGGGCTCCGCTTCCGCCTCGTTTCCGGCTCATAATTTTTCATATTTTCCAAAAACAGTAAAAATATAAGTTGGAAGATGTTTCGCGAACATTTTCTTTCCAAAAATGTTACCTATTCGAAAACGACTCTGCAAGTTTCTGAAATATGCTTCTTAATAAACTCCTCCGGGATCATGGCTTGAATACAATCAACATTTTCATTATAAGGATCTCCGGAGATATAATTCTTGAGTCTTTGGCCATTCACCAACTGTGAAGTGTTGTTTTCTAGGGAAACAATTTTAATTTCCCCCAAACGATATACCTCTTCAATAACAAAAGGTCCTTCCCATCTCGAGAGTAATTTTCCTGCAAAAAATCTGAGACGAGACCTATAGAATAGCACTTTCTCACCAACATGAAATTCTCTTTTGATAATTCTCTTATCATGCCAGCTTTTAACTTTCTCTTTAAAGAGCTTAGCATTTTCATATGCTTCACTCCTCCATTCATCTAAAGAACTTAAGTCAAGCAACCTTTTCTCACCAGCAAGTTTAAAATATCTATTTAGGTCTTTCACTGCCCAATAAGCTTTGTGTTCTAATTCTAGAGGCAAGTGACAAGCTTTTCCATAAACCATTTTATAAGGAGACATGCCCATGGGGTTTTTATAAGCAGTTCTATAAGACCACAAAGTATCATTTAATTTCTTAGCCCAATTTTTTCTAGATTTGTTAACTGTCTTTTGCAAGATAGATTTTATCTCTCTATTTGATAATTCTACTTGCCCACTAGTTTGAAGATGACAGGGTGAAGAAATTCTATGATTAACATCATATTTAGCAAGGATTTTTCTAAAACCACCATGAATAAAATGAGAACCCCCATCAGTCATAAGATATCTAGGTACACAAAACCTAGGGAAAATAATGTCTTTAAGCATTTTTAATGAGGTTTCACCATTAGCACTTTTAGTAGGTATAGCTTCTACCCATTTAGTAACATAATCAACAACAACTAGAATATGAGTATAGCCTTGTGAAGGAGGGAAAGGACCCATAAAGTCAAAACCCCAACAATCAAATGGTTCAATAATAAGAGAATAATTCATAGGCATTTCATTACGTCTAGAAATATTTCTAACCCTTTGACATTGATCACAAGATAAAAAAAATTCTAGCATCTTTAAAGAGAGGAGGCCAATAAAAACCTAATTGTAGAACCTTATGTGCAGTTCTATCTCTAGCATGATGTCCGCCATAAGCACTACTATGACATTTTCTCAATATCTCTCGTTGTTCATTTTCAGGAACACATCTTCGCATAATACCATCAACATCTTCTTTATATAAGTGTGGGTCATCCCAAAAATAATGCCTCAAATCATAGAAGAATTTTCTTCTTTGCTGAGCTGTAAAGGTGGGAGGCAAATACTTCAAAACAATAAAGTTAGCATAATCAACATACCGTGGACTCTCTTGAGAGCTCACTTTTATTGCAGCTAACTGTTCATTAGGAAAACTATCATTAATAGGAATAGGGTCATCAGGGATATTTTCTAATCTAGTCAAATTATCAGCAACAGGATTTTCAGCACCCTTCCTATCCACAATATGTAAATCAAATTATTTTAAAAGAAGCACCCATCTAATAAGCTTAGGCTTCGCATCTTTCTTTTCCATTAGGTACCTAATAGCAGCATGATCACTATGAATAGTAACTTTAGAATCAACAATATACTACCTAAATTTATCACAAGCAAAAATTACAGCTAGGATTTTTTTTCAGCGGTAGCATAATACTTTTGAGCAGCATCGAGAGTTTTACTAGCATAATGAATAACATTTAACTTCTTATCTATCTGCTGTCCTAGAACAGCACCTACAGCATAATCACTAGCATCACGCATAATTTCAAACGGTAAATTCCAATCAGGTGGTTGAACAATAGGGGCAAATATTAAAGCCTTCTTTAAAATTTCAAAAGCTTCTCTACAATCTTGATAAAAAACAAAAGGTACATCCTTTTGAAGAAGATTAGTAAGAGGCTTCAATATTTTAGAGAAATCTTTAATAAACCTTCTATAGAAACCAGCATGGCCAAGAATACTACGAATACCTTTGACATCCTTGGGACATGGCATTTTCTCAATAGCTTCAACTTTAGCTCTATCAACTTCAATACCTCTTTCAGAAATTTTATGTCCAAGAACAATTCATTCATTAACCATAAAATGGCATTTCTCCAGTTAAGAATAAGATTAGTCTCCTCACATCTCTACAAAAATTTATCAAGATTCTGCAAACAATTATCAAAATAAGTTCCATAGACGGAGAAATCATCCATGAAAACTTCCACAATTTATTCACAAAAACCATGGAACATAGCAGACATGCATCTTTGAAAAGTAGTAGGAGCATTACATAAACCAAAAGGCATACGGCTATAAGCATAGGTTCCATAGGGAGAAGTGAAAGTTGTTTTCTCTTGATCAAGATTTTTAACAGCAATTTGAGAAAATCCAGAATAACCATCAAGAAAGCAGAAAATGAGTTTTCATAGACAACCTTTCTAACATTTGATCGATAAAAGGCAAAGGATAATGATCTTTCTTACTGACTTTGTTAACCTTCCTAAAATCAATGCACATCCTATAACCAACTACTACTCTTTGAGGAATGGGTTCATTATTTTCATTTGGTACACCAGTCATCCCTCCTTTCTTAGGAACACAATGCACATGACTAACCCATCTACTATCAGCAATAGGATAAATAATGCCAGCATCAAGGAGTTTCAATACCTCATTTCTTACCACATCCTTCATTTTAGGATTTAAACGACGTTGATGTTCAACAACTGGCTTTGCATCAGGTTCAATATTAATAGCATGCTAACATATAGCAGGAGAAATCCCCTTTAGATCATCAAGAGTATAACCAATAGCACCTCTATGTTTCTTATATATCCCCAATAATCTCTCCTCTTCTTTATCGGAAAGTTGAGAACTAATAATAACATGATATAATTTCTTATCATCAATATGAGTATATTTAAGATTATCAGGCAAAGGCTTTAAATCAAAACATGATCTTCCTTGGGTGGTAATGTTGTGCCCAAGTCTTCCACATGTAAATTATGTTTCAGCATTGCTGGCTGATGTAGGAAAATCTCATCAATTTCATTCCTTTCTTCCATAAAGACATCACTTTCGTGGTCTTCCATGTATTGCTGCAAAGGATTGTTAGGAGCAAGAGCAACATCAGCCAACTGTTCAACTCTATAATTTTCATTAGGTAATTCAGCTTCATAGGGTGTTTTAGCAAATTTGGAGAAATTAAATTCATAAGATTCTCCGTCAAACTTTGTAAGGATTTTATCCTTTTTACAATCTATAACAGCACCACAAGTATTTAAGAAAGGTCTACCAAATATGATAGGACAAGTATCACTAGCAGAAGTGCCTAGTACTAGAAAATCAGCAGGATATTTAGTTTTACCACATAAGACGTCCACATCTCTAACAAAACCATTGGAGAAATAGTTTCCCTATTAGCAAGTTGAATAATCACATCAATGTCTTCAAGTTCACAAGAACCAATTTCATGCATGATTTCTTTATACAGCTCATAAGGAATAGCACTAGAACTAGCACCAATATCACATAAACCATAATAGCAATTATCACCTATCCTAACAGATAGCACATGAACACTAGGTTTCCTAGATTTACTAGGATGAGAGACAATATTAGACGCATCTTCACAAAATATAATGTGTCCCTCTTCTACATTTTCAGAAACAAGGTCTTTTACTATTGCTACTGTAGGTTCTACAGTTATTTGTTCCTCAGGTTCTACAAGCTTCTTTGCACTTTTATTAATCACACTAGCTAACATAGAGTGTTCTTTTACCTTAGCAGGGAAATGCACTTTCTCAATATAAGGTTCAGGCATAATAGAATCAATAGTATGAACTTCTATATCTCTAGCAGGAACACAATTAATAGTATCTTCATAAGGTGCATGGTACTTATCCCATTCCTTTTTAGGAATATCAATGTAAGAAGCAAAAGCCTTATATAAGTTTGAAGCAACTTGAGAATCAGGACCATAAACAACACTAACATTATGAAAATCCTCAGATGACATAAAGGTTTAAATGCATTCATAGTCATAATTTATACCCGACTTTCTACCTTTGTCATTCTCCCATGCTTCAGTGTTTTCTTGAATACGATCAAGAAGATACCATTTAGCTTCATCCTTCATACGTGTGAATGATCCAGAACAAGAAGCATCCAATAAATCCTTATCATGAAGAGGAAGCCTTGCATCGAAATTATTAATAACAATATTACTGGGGAACTCATGAATGGGGCATTTGAGCATTAGTAACTTCAATTTCCCCCATTCTTGGGCAATACTATCTCCATCACGAGGCCAAAAATTATATATATAATTCCGATCTCTATGGATTTCACTTGGAGGATAGAATTTAGAATAAAAGAGAGCTACAATTTCCTCCCATTCAATAGTCTGGCTATTTTTCAGCAGCTCGAACCATTCAGCGGCTCGGCCTGTCAATGATATAGAGAATAATTTCCTCTTCACTTCGCTCATAGTAATGCCTGCACACTTGAAAAACTCGCATAATTCATGTAAAAAGATCAAATGGTCACCAGGATGGACATTTCCATCACCTGAATAGCAGTTATCCATAACATGGTTAACGATCTTTATAGGTATTTTATAAGGATCCAAATCATCAGGCGGTGGGTCACTTACTACCCTAGCAGTGGCAGTAGTGCCTGCAAATAAGGACTCAAAAGGATTTTCAGTCATAGCGTAATAAAGCAGTAGCTTCCTTACAACAGAAGCTTCCTTTATCAATTCCACTTCCCAATAGCGCTTCACTCACCGACAACGGCGCCAGAAAATAGTCTTGATGACCCACAAGTATAGGAGGTGTATCGTAGTACTTTCGATAAATAAGAGTGTCGAACCCAACGAGGAGTAGAAGGTGTTGACAAGCAGTTTCGATGAAGGAATAACTATAAATACTGGAAAATAGATTTGTAGGGTTTTTGATATTGAAGATAAATAAAGTGCGAGTAAATAAAATGCGGTAATAATAATTGCAGCAAGTGGCCCAATCCTTTCTTCAGCAAAGGACAAGACGGTGAGTTTACTTATGATTAACAAACGTTCTCGAGGACACAAGGGAGGTTTCTGTCAAGTGCTTTTGTTCCATGCAGTTGAATAATTTTGGTGTTTTGATAAGTGTTGTGTGGGTGAACATATGCTAATGTACCGTCCCATCCAAGACTAATACATACTTGTGATTATACCCCTTGCAAGCATCCGCAACTACAAGAAGTAATTAGAATAATCTAACCACAAATTTAAACTCCAGGATCCTACGCTTCCTCGTGTAATGGTTTCCTAACGGGGGTTTAGGTTTCTGTCACTCCGGCAACCCCACAATTAGTAGCCAAATACACGATGCATCCCCCTAGGCCCATAAATGGTGAAGTATCATGTAGTCGACGTTCACATGACACCACTAGGAGAATAACACCACAACTTAAATATCAAACATTAAATATTATTCAACTCTACTTCACTACTAACAACCTGACTTCTCCCATGTCCTCAAGAACAACACAAACTACTCACAAGAAATCATATGGATCATAATCAGAGGTGATATAATGGATGATAACAATTTGGTCATAAAGTGCAAACACCGATAAATCTCACAAGCATCAACTACTAACAAGTAATCCACAGCGGGAGAGAGATCTAATGCAAAACAACGATAAAGGCCCCTAATTGTTACAGCGGGATGAAGGTGGATGATGAGGGTGATGGTTCTGGTGGTGATGATGATGACGATGATGACGATCTTGATGATGCCCGGAGTGATGACGGTGACGATGGCGGTGATTTCCCCTCTCCGGAGAGGAATTTCCCCGACAGATTTCTCCCTACGAGAGAGTTTTTCTCTCTCGGGTGTTTTCCGCCCCGAGGAGGCGGCGGAATAATTCTTCGAAGATGGAATGAGGCTTAGGGTTTCCTGGGGGACAAGCACTCCAAAAATATTCCCCAGAGGTGGGTCAGGGTGGCTACACCAATAGGTGGCGCGACCAAGGTGGGGGGGGCGAGCCACCCCATGGTGTGGGCCCATGGTGGCCCCCTCTGGCTCTCCTTCTGGATGTGTTCTTCCTATGAACTTTTAGGACACCCCCGGTGTTCCACTTCTTCTTCCGATCTTCTGAAATATGGTATCCCGACGGTGTTTTTTTCCATCAGATTCCCGGTCCCGGTGTTTATTCTCCAAAAATTATAAAACATGCAAAAAAAGATAAAATAACATAAGAGGTGCATCATAACATGAAATACATCGATGAATAACAGAAAATTATGATATAAAATAGTGATACAAAATGGACGTATCAGCTCTCAGAATAGAATGTGGCACCAAGAAAGAGGGAGAATCAAAACTGACAGTCATCTCTATCATAAACCTTCTACCAGCATTAGTGATAGCCTCCATCAAGTGTAGCAAAAACTGATTGTTATCAGTGGACTCACTAGGTTGAATAGTGCGAGTATAAACTTGGCGCACCAGCCAACCATAGAAGGACCAATAACAAGTGCTGTCTGACAACTCAACTGAAAAAACCTGCCACCAGCTCGATGAAAACTTAATCCAGTACTATTGCCGCCCAGGATCACATCAGTCCCGTCCCTATCCACGTCTTCAACATGTTCATTCCAAGCATCCATGGCATCATCTGATGTGTTGTCAGAGTTTGCCACCCCATCCATCATGGAAGGCCCCTCATAGCCATACAAATGTCGCATATAAGTACCCAAGTAAACCTAAGGAATAGAAGGCCAGTTGGCCCCATCCATCTTGCTGATTCTGGGGTCCAGATTGTCAACCTGCCAGTTGGGATCAGCCTGCTGTGGATTGAACCTCTGATCATCCAGATGATATTGTTGCATCACCATCATATATGGGAGTTCGTATGGGTGAGGGGAGCTATTCATCGGTGGGTCTGGCTCCTCTATATCAATGAGCCAAGTGCGAGCCTGTCTGATGTTGAGCACATAAACAGGGTCTGTCCAAGAAACACCATGCCCAGACAGCGAGGTAAGCCTAGTAACGATCAATCTGCGAGGAACATCTCTCACATCACGAAGAAGCACCCTAACCAGAACCCGAGACCTACTCACATCAGGTCGGTGCCATAACTGGAGCTTCCCAAACAGAGACATAACTTTGTTGATATAGTACTCATTAAGATAATCCGCAGGAAACGCAAGAAACAAAATACAAGCATCTAGATTGAAAATGGCAAACGCATGTTAAAACCCTCATCATGCCTAATAAAGGAGAATGATGATTCTTCATCAAACACATCAAAAGGGTGGGGACTATCACGGATCATCATATCCCTAATCTTTGGAGATGAGAACTGAACCAAACCAACTCCTAGGATGGAGATCTTAGCATCAAGAATAATATCATGGTAATCCTCATTGACCGAGGCCACAATCTGGTCTAGAACAGTACGACGGAGATTATCCATGACAGGAGGATTTACTAGAACAATGGCGCTGTCTTCATGGAGCGTGGAGGTCCACCAACCACTAGACGAGCACACTGGCGATGATCATCAGGACCTGGATCAATGTTCGAGTGCGTGGACACAAAGTCGAACGGACGAACCGGGAAGTTCGCCATGGGAGGGCTTTGCTCTGGAGGGGAAACAGAGAGGCCGAGACTAGCTCAAAATGCTGAGTGCACCAAGTCCTCGACGGGGTCACGGGTGGTCAAAGTAGGGGAAGGCTCAGAATGCGAATCGACCACGGCAGGGGATACCAAATTGGGAAATGTACTTCATAAAAATCTCTGATTGCAATCATGTTTTTGATGACCCTTCTGTTTACACCTCCGACACGTGATATGCGGGCAATTAGAAATAGAATGATCCATCGCGTGATAGAATTTGTGTGTCCTCCTACTGGTCGATTCAACCTTGGTTTCTTTTCTTAGGGAAAACTTGCCGCTGCACTCTTAAGAACCTTTCTCTTGGGGTTTACCAATGTCATCTCCCATCAGTTATCTAACTTTCATTAGTTTCGAACTTTTTTATTTGAGCAACAGAAGTTTTTCTAAAAATTCATCTTTATGTGTTGTTCTGTTTTGACAGATTTCAGCCAGTATTTGCATTTGCCTCTTAATATTTTTCTTTATGTGTTGTACTCCCCACCTTATGCCTCATGTTTAGATCTCGTGAGCTGCCTCACATGATCGAGATCATCTATTTGTAATGCTACATGTTGTGTTTGTTGGGATCCGACGATTATTGAATGCTATGTATTTTGATTATCAATCTATCATGTTATCTTCATGTGTATGTTATTTATGATCTTGCATGCTCTTCGTTGTTAGTAGATGCGCTGGCCAAGTAGATGCTAGTGACTCCAAGAGGGAGTATTTATAATCGATAGTGGGTTCATGCCTCCTTTGCATCTCTGCTCGAGTGACTGAAACATGACAGATGGAGGATGTGTTGTTGCCATTAGGGAGAAAACAACGATGTTTACTTTGTTTACATTGTTTAAATTACACACTTTGCTTACTATGATTATACGTTGCTTGCAAATTAATACCCAACGTTTGTTCGGATGATATTAGAAGGGTGGATTATTAGTCATAGATGTAGTTGGATGACGATCTATGTATTTTCTTGTAATGCCCGCATGAGTCTCATAGTAATCTTTATGTCGTGCATGTTTCATTATCTGTCAGTTGCCCAACTGTAATTTTTTCACCACGCATGTTAGCTATGTTTCTTAGAGAGATACCTCTAGTGAACTGTGGATCCCGGTCCATTTTCTCGTACTGATAATACACACACTGCTTCCATTGGTTTCACACTGCTTCCACTGTTTTCACACTGCTGCTACTGTTTTCATATTATTCTCATATTGTTTTGCACACCATACGTTTAACCCCTTTGTGTTCAGCAAAACCGGTGAGATTGACAACCTCACTACTTCGTTGGGGGAAAATTGATTTGATTATGTTGTGTAGGTTCCATGTTGCTGCTGAACCGGTAGTGCGCCCTGCCATCTCCGCTGCATCAACCTTCATAGATTGCTTTTCCTCCTACTGGTCGATTCAACCTTGGTTTCTTTTCTAAGGGGAAACTTGCCGTTGCACTCTTCACAACCTTTCTCTTGGGGTTTACCAACGTCAGCCATCAACAAGTTTTCTGGCGCCGTTGTCGGGGACTTTGAAGCAAGCAGCCTCCCGCCAACTCTGGACCCATCCGGTGCGACCGAGGAAGGGGCTACGCCTAGTTCCAACATGGTGCCCCCTGCCCCCCTATGGATTATCTTGGGACTCCATCTCCGTTCCGGGTAAAAAATCATCTCCGTGTATTTTCATACCTTTACGAGAATATTTCCTTAAGAAAGTTTCTGAAATAGAAAACAACAGAAAACAACAACCGGTCTGGGGCATCTTGTTAATTTGTTAGTGATACATCTCAAATGTATCTATAATTTCTGATGTTCCATGTTGTTTTCATGCCATATGCTACATGTTTTCTATACACTTTACATCATTTTTATGGATTTCCTCGGACTAACCTATTAACAAGATGCCACAGAGCTAGTTCTTGTTTTCTGCTATTTTTGGTTTCAAAAAAGTTGTTCTGGAAATATTCTCGGAATTGGACGAAACAAAATCCCATGGTCTTAGAAATCTGTCACATACACGGAGGCCAGAGGGAACCCGGACGGGGGCTCTGGAGCCACCACACCATTGGGTGGCGCGGCCCCCTTGGCTCCCCACCGATGTTTCCCTTTTTCCTATTTAAGCTCCTCCTCGGGTTAACCCTAAAGACCCGAGCCTCCATCCAAACAAAGTTGCATAGTCGCCGTCATCGTCAATCCTAGTTCGGGAGGGTTCTGAAGCTCTCCCTGGCACCCTGCTAGAAGGAGGAATCATCACTATAGGGCTCTTCATCACCATGCCTGCCTCCGGAGTGATGCGTGAGTAGTTCATCCTTGGACTACGTGTCCATAGCAGTAGCTAGATGGTTGTCTTCTCCTCTTTATGTCTCATGTTTAGATCTTGTGAGCTTCCTAACATGATCAAGATCATATGTTTGTAATGCTACATGTTGTGTTTGCTGGGATCCAATGAATATTGAATGCTATGTCAAGTTATTATCAATATATCATGTTTATGTTATTTACGATCTTGCATGCTCTCTGTTACTAGTAGATGCTCTGGAAAAGTTGATACTTTTAACTCCAAGAGGGAGTATTTGTGCTCGATAGTGGGTTCATGCCTCCCTTTCATTCACGCTCAAGTGACAAAAACGTAACGGATGGGGGATGTGTTGTTGCCATTAGGGAGAAAACAACAATGTTTTCAATGTTTACATTACACACTTTACTTAAGGCAATAATTTGTTGCTTGCAACTTAATACCCGAGGTTTGACTGGATGGCGCTCCAAGGGTGGATTATTAGTTATAGATGCAGTTGGATAATGGTCTATGAATTATGTTGTAATGCTCGCATGAATCACATAGTAATCATCATGTCATGCATATGCACTACGGTGCAGCCTTTATATTTTTCAATTGCCCATTTGTAATTTGTTTACCCCACATGTTATCTATCTTTTATGGAGAGACACCACTAGTGAACTGTGGACCCCGGTCCATTCTTTTACACTGATAATACAACCACTGCAAACATTGTTTTCTTTACCGCAATCATTTTTTTCTCTCATTCACTACCATCACTGATCTCTTTTCATTTACTGCAAACAAGTACTATTTTTCACACTATACATCTAATCCTTTGTGTTAGCAAAACCGGTAAGATTGACAACCTCACTGTTTCGTTGGGGCAAAGTATCTTGATTGTGCTGTGTAGATTCCATGTTGCTACTGAGCCTGGTAGTGCGCCCTACCAACTTTAGTTGTCATCAACCTTCAGAAGTGATTTCTTTCTTCTACTAGTCGATTCAACCTTGGTTTCTTTCCGAGGGAAAACTTGCCACTTCACTCTTCATACCTTACACTTGGGATCTCCCAACGAGCGTGTGTTTACCCGCCATCAGTTAGTATGTGAAAACATCCCGAAAACGACAGAAAACATGTGGAAAATTAAAGATATTGGGTAGAAAACAAGAATGGATCATAAAAAATTATAGATACATTGCAAAATATCAAGAACTATTTGGGGGGGGTTGATAAAAGAGAAAAAAAGACTAAACAAAAGTAAACTAAGAAAGAACAAAAAAAATAAAGAGAGTGGAAGTGTGAGACTCCCCTTGCAGCAAGCTAGAAATCCCTGGCAATGGCGCCAGAAAAAGTACTTGATGCTGACGTGATCACACACTCATTGGGAGACCCAAAGCGGAAGGTACGATGTAGTCAAGCGGAAATTTCCCCCAGTGTGGAATCAGAGTTTATCAAACCAGTAGGACTTCGTAGTCTTGAGGAATGTTACTCATATCAACGGCGTCGTTTATCCATGTTGACCAAGCGTGGAACCTACACACGAGCACAAACTCTCTCTTTCCCCAACTTTTTGGAAGGTTGTCAAACTTCAGGTCTTGCAGAAAACACGAGAATTAAACGTATATAGTCTTGGGAAACAATAAAAGTAAACAATGAAACAACGAGGAAACAATGATGAAAAGGCTTTAAATAAGGTTGCAAATATAAGGAAAATAGGATTGAGGGCCATAGGTTCACTAGTGGTATCTCTCCAAAGAAAACAAACATGATGGGGGACAAATTACAGATGGGCAATTGACAAATCATGAACATATAACAATACTATTATGAAGACATATAGTTCATGGGTTCCAACATTGTAGGCATTACATCCAGGAATATGGACCGTTATTCAGCATGCGTCCATATCTAAAAGTCCACCTCAAGAAAGATATCCAGCAAATCCCTCTAGTATTAAGTTGCAGCATCATAGTGATTTCTTATGTGCAACAAACAAATGCATTAAGGACAATACGTAATGTAACCAGTGTTCCTTGTCCGTAGACAAGAGAACCGTTGTTTTGTCCCTAGTGGCAACATCACATCCTCCCACCCCATGTTTCTGTCACTCAAGTGTAGGAAACAAGGAGGCATGAACCCACTATCTAGAATATAAACTCTCTCTTGGAGGTGAAAACAACTACGTGACCAAGGTAATCATAAACACCAGAGAGCATTGCAACATAAAATTAAAACTCTCTACAAATATAACTGAAGCATCTAAGACTGACATGAACAAAATAATCAGAATCTCATGGTTCATCGGATCCTAACAAACACAATTCTTGGTGTTTGTTATCCAACCGGAGAGTGGTCCGGAGTAGCATAGTGAAGAGATGATATTTATGTATTCAATTATATTATTATTGTTGAGAGTGTCCACTAGTGAAAGTATGATCCCTAGTCTTTGTTTCTAAGCATTGAAAGACCGTTTACAATCAGTTCTACATGTTTGCTTGCTGCCATTTTTATTTCAGATTCCTATTATCACTTATAATCATCCATATTACTTGTATTTGTAACATCCCTGATTTTTGCAAAGTGCAAAAATCACAAAAATTTGGAACTTTTTGTTTCATATAATGCAAGTCACCAAAAACCAAATGATATGAAAGAAACAAAAGAAAAAAAACAATACATATTGCAATGAATTGAAATTACCAATCCAATTATACCTATATTTTAAACCCTAAAACCTTATTCAAAAATAAGTTTCTTTATATAAAGGGAATTATTTCCTATTAGCAAACCTCTTTACCTAAAATGTTTGCAACTCCAATATTACTTTGAAAATATTTTATGGCAACAAAAATCAAAGACTTATAACCCTTAATAAAGTTCTAAGCCTAAAAAATATTTGATGAGAATAAAATATTTTAATAATAACTTTTAGTTGTTTTTCCAAGTTTTAAACATAAAGGAGTGAACATAAAATGCTTTGCTTTGTAAATAACATAAAATAAGACTTAGAAAACAATATTATGATTTGTGGGATTTTTTTAAAATTTTATTTAAGCCACTTTCATAACTATTGAATTCTCTATTCTAAAAATGGCATTTAGTAAATCATCCATAATTTTAAAACATAAATTAGGAAAAGGAGTTGAAAAAACTTTGAAAAAAATAACATATGACTAGTATAATGTTTCTGAAATTTTATAAAATTCCATTTCTAATTATTTTTATTTTTCTATTTAAAAATGCTTTTTAGTACTATTAGTAATTCATTTAAAATCACAAAATATAAATTTTCATATGTGTTGGAAACATCACAAAATGGTTTATCATTGAAAGATATTCATTTTACAAGATTTTAGAAACTGGTTTGAGGTCATTTGGACTAGTATTTCAAAAGTTATTAAAAACAGGGAAAAAAATGACGTCATGATGACGTCAGCCGCCATCAACCTCCGGAAACGGTAGGAGAGCGTTTTCTCCCGACATTTCGCGCGTTGATTGCTCACACTTAAGAGCACGATTGATTGCCTCCTTCACCTCTCCTTAAAGCCCAAGGCCTCCTCACATTTCCCCTCTCCTCCCTCTCCGGATTGTGCCCCGAGGCAGTCCAATTTCCTCGCCAAAGTTCGCAGCAACCGCCACCGTTCGTCGATGATTCCGGCCACCGTATTCGTCCTCTCCGCCCCCTTTTATTCTCTTTCCCTTCCCCTCCCCCTTGCGCACCTAACTGTGCCCGTGATCGATTTTGCTTTTGCAGTCTATCGTCGAGGCCGAGCTCGCCGGAGAAGGATCCGCCACCGGTGCTTCAGATCCTCATCGCGCCGTCGCATGAGGCCGTTCCCGACGTCGTATTGGTTGCCCTTAGATTCTCCGCATCCCTCCGATCCTCTCTGTGCCCATAGAACCCCGGAAGCATCAGTCTTGGTCCGCATCCGAGGATGAAGAACGACGAGCTCCGTCCTCCATTTGACGCCGTTCGAGGAAGCCCGTGCCTGTTCCTCCGTCTCCATCGTGCTCGTCGTCCCGTGCCGCGCTCCGTCCACATCTTCGTCAAGCCGCAGAGCCACCAGAACCCCGTCGCCGTTCGCGCCAGTGAGCACAGCGCCGCCGCGCAGAAATTTCCGGCGAGCAGAGCCGCTGAGTGAGCTCCCTCTCTCTCCCTTTTTATTTTCTGCCGTCGGATCTGAAACCTGTGGCCTAGATTAGATCTTAGTACCGAACAGGTATCAACCAATAGGAGCATGCCAAGTCAGATGCGCGTTATTTCGTTATCTGTCGCTCAAAGCATCACATAGACGGTCCAGACCCACTCCCTGTCTGCTGCACCACGCGGTAGATAGCCAAATATGAGCCCAGCTGTTTTCTGTTATTTTTCCGAATAGAAAATAGAATTGTAATTTTTCACATTAGCCCCTAGAACTTTGAACAATCATAACTTTTTAACCACTTGGCCAAACTTGATAAACTTGGACTTTTTGAAATCCCCATAATATGTAGAATCTTTTAGCACTGTTCAAATTCAAAATTGACAAACTTAAATTGGTTCAAATTTAAATATACTTTTTTGATGAATTTTGGCATAATTCAAATTCTACAAATCCAAAAATTGCAAATAAAATATATTTGGAAACCGTAGGATGTGTATTTTCATACCCTCTATCCCAAAATAATTTTTGATGAAGTTAAATTGGAATTTATAATTAAGTTGTCTAATTGAATATTTTTGACATAGAATTATTTCTATAAATAATTAGAATTTGTTTTATTAGGCAAAGTTGATCCTTTTGGTAACCTTGAACCAGAGACATCCTTGACCAACCATTTTGGACACCCTTGGACCATGACCATGTAAATTTTAGCCAAACCCCTATCATAGTAGTCCATCTAGTTATTATGCCTGAGATTTTGTTTCTATTCTTTCTACCATTGTTTGTTGTGTCCCTAGTATGTCAACCATATAAAAGACCAAGTAATGAACCCCAAACACTAATAACATAGTTTTCTATCTACTTCTCCATTCCCCTATTCTTGCTTCAAGAATCCATCAAGTTAACAAAATGGAAAACAAGACTCAACCACAAGAAGGAACTCCATCTTCAAACTTGGTGGCAACATGAAGAGTTACAAAGAAGATCATTGAAGAATTAGAAGTAAGGGAATTGGAGTTCACAACAATTATAAGCAACTCAAGTAAATAAAAGTGTGAATAAATTTAGAAGAAAACATCTCCCTCTCTCTTTCTATCCTTCTTCTTATTTTCTTTCTAATTGACTTAATGGTATTTGTGCCCATCCCATAACTAAAACAAGTAGTGAAGTGAAAACCATGAAGATTTATCAAGTTAAAGAGAAGCTTCACAACAAGGAGGAAACTACAATAGAATCATGAAGATGAACTTCAAGAAGACAAGCATGTGAAGACTTGTAACCATCCACACAAGTTGAAGAATAACAAGTTGTTTTGTCCAACCATTGACCCAAATGGAAAATCCCAAGAATTTAACTTGTTATATCCATTGTTATGAAGTTAGTTGAACCTAGACCTACCCTAAAACAAAATGAAGGACTAACTTAGATCACTCAAATGTCTAGATGAAAACAACTAAGTGTTACACTTTATGATGTGATACTTTAGTTGAAATAGTTATATAACCTTAGTGAACTCTTGGAGCTTCCTAGACAAGTATGGTTAAACTGAAGTTTGATCTCTTCAAAACCAACCTAGTCCAAACGAAGTGTTTTCTAGGAACTTACTTACGAATCCATCATAGTATGAATCTTTTCAAAACTACAGCTTTAACCAACCATGGCCATAGTAGACAACCATAAACCCCTTTGCTATGGTTGATATTTTGTATGTTTTCTTCAATTGTTTGTACGATTGTTAGAATGTTTTTTTATTTTGTTATTGTGTTTTCAATGAATAGATTGTACGGAGAGCAACGATCTTTTTTGAAGAGAGTGTGATTTCTTCACCAACTTCAACAAGGAAAGTAACACATCATTCAATTACCCATTATTTTCTATATGCATTAGTAGATTTTGAGTAGTATGCATGATAGAAATTTTTACTAAGTATTATTATGCTATGCTATATCCTAGTAGTGTGTAGCCATCCTTATACCTTGTTATTATGATGCCTTGGTACCTATTAGATGCTTAGCCTTGCTAAAAAATTGTTTTACTTGAAGTTATGGAAAAATTCTAAGTAACAACTTCAATGAACCACCTGGGTGGATTGGTAATGCGGGGTTGTTGATAGTTGAGTATCTCCCCGAGGGGAGTTCACTTGAAGGAATGCCACCCAGGAACAAAGTGATTATGATGTTCCCCAAGTTTAGATTGCTTCCAGTGCAGCCTTTAGTCATATGGGATCTGTCTTGATTAACTAAGTTGCGAGGGTTCAGCCTGGGCTTGACAAGCAGATGTAGCATAATTATAGGTGGAACGGGTCTTGCCATTAGGTTGAATTCTTTCTTCTGAAAGATCTCGTCTCAATCTTCTCCTTTCCTTAATGCACTCAGGGTGTATAGGATGTTTGGGCTGATTTGAGTCTGAAGGTGAAAGTGCACAAACTCTGCAGAGTCAACAAACTAAGATCTTAGCCGTGTCCCCGGTTATGGAAAACTATGAGCAGCTGGACAAGGAAGGACGGAAGAATCACATCACCATTTTCAATAAGTAAAATTTGACCAAGTGAACAGTAGTAGTGGTCCTTGGATTTCAGTCCAATGATGCCACCCCTTTGAAAAGAAAAGTTTTCTTTTACAAAAGAGATAGGAGAAAACTTGCTTTACGCAAACTTAGCCAAAACTCCACTCAGCCAAATAAGCATGTAGTATTAGTCTTGCCATTTATATCCACCATACTGTTACTTCCCAATACATTAAGTTGTATTGACTCCCTTGTGGCTGCATATTCCATATTGCAGATATTTCTGAAGACGAGTGAGGATTTTGTTTAGGATCTCGAGACTATCGCCAACATGTTTTGCCTGTGGCACATGAAGAAGATGGGCTCAATGTTGCTCTATGTTTTCCGCTGTATTTCTTTGTTTTCTGCTAGTCTTATAAGACTATGCAAGTTGTAATCCTATTTAACTGTGGGAACGCTACAGTATTTCACTATCTCTTCGCCGAACTAGTGCACCTATACAACTAATAATTATCTGAGGTGTGTTGGGGACACAAGAGACTGCTTGTATCATAATTGCAGGGTTGCTTGAGAGGGATATCTTTGACCTCTACCTCCCTAAGTTCGATAAACCTTGGGTGATCCAATTAAGGGAAACTTGTTGTTGTACTACAAACTTATACACTTGGAGGCCCAACACTGTCTACAAGAATAGAAGCAACAATATTTCGTTTTATTTGAGTCTTGGAAGTTGTTACCTCTGTAGAAACCTCTCATTATCCTTTTTATTTCGTTTTTGTGCCAAGAGTATCCTCTAATAGGGAGGAAGTAAGATTTGGGGAAGTTGTTGTCCTGAAACAAATTCTGTGGTGCCACCAAAAAGATTAATTTTCTCAGCCAGAACGTCGAATTGATCAGAAAAGTTTTTTTGCACATGCTCCATGTTATTATCTAACTTCCATTAGTTTTTCACTTTTTGATTTGAGCAACAGAAGATTTTTAAAAAAATCGATCTTTAATTGTTGTTCTGTTTTGACAGATTTCCGCCAATATTTGCTTTTGCCTCTTAATCTTTTTCTTTTGGTGTTCTTTTGAGGGGAAGAGATTTAAAATAAGTTGTAAAAATAGATAATGTTTTAATGGGTGTTATACTTTTGTTGAAACTGAACCAAGGTGTATTTATTATTTTGATTACACTAACGTTACTAATGAAGACTGTGTGAAGTTTTGTATGGAGTTAGTTTTCAAGTGTAGGGAGAGAAGAATGATATGATGAAATGAAAGATGGAAAAAAGATCAAGCTTGGGGATGCCCATGTCACCCCAATAAATATCCAAGAAGTACAAGTATCAAAGCTTGGGGATTCCCAAGGCATCCCCTTCTTCATCAACAAAAATATCAGGTCCTCTTTCAAGACACTATATGCTTATTGCCTAATATATTAAGTGTTATTCTTGGAGCGTCAGTTATTTTTGCTTTCAGTTTGTTTAGTTTTCTTTTCTGTATTATATGGTTGGATTCTATCATATTTGTTTTCGAGAGAGACACGCCCCGTTTTCCTTGCTTAGAACACTCTAGTTTTCACTCTTATTGTTTTGTGAGTGTTCATTTTTGCTAGTACCTGCGTTTCGCCCTTGTTTTCCACTCGTATTTTGTTTAGAGCTTGTTGGTTTGCTTCAGTTTTATATGTTTAGCTCTCTGGTCTTTGATGAATATTATCTATGAGAGTTGTTACATACAAGTTAATTGGTGTTGGAGAAGAGTAAAATATTCATGCTTATAATGGTGCAATGGAAAGCTTATTTAGACCGTGGCTTAGACTTTAGCATGTCATGTTAGATGTTATTTTAATTCTATTCTTAGTATTTATTTATGTAGCATGACTTGTCTCAAATATCTGAGAGTGCTTAATGTGTCACTGAAAGAATCATGCGTTGTTTTTATCACATCGAAGCATAATATTGTGGTATTCTCCTTTGAATGCTTTATTTGGTTGACTTGGCACATGCTTACACCATGTTATGACTACAACAATCACCTCTAGCCTCTATGATCATTTAGTTTTTGACCTGTAATACCATTTATGCTTTGATTAATAATATTTTTGTCGCTATGCATGATTATGGCCATTATTGCTCTCTTAGTTTGTCGCTCCCAGTCTTCTGCTAGCCTCCACCTGTACTGAGTATGAGCTCTACTCGTGCATCCAACTCCCAAAAACCAAAGTTTGACAAATGTGTCCACCATACCTACCTATATGTGGTATTTAACGACCACTCCAAGTAAGTTTTCATGTGCTACATTTAAAACCTTCAAAATACTTCTCATTTTTGGACACTGTTTTAGCTCATGAGGAAGTAGTAGTTGGGTTGTTATCTTCCATACTAATTAAGTACGCCAACTTGCATGCTTCATCTGCTCGTCACTAATTTTGCAAAGAGTTGGTTAGACAATTATAACATCAAAATGCTAAACAAATAAATAGGCACTCCTCCATGGTATGAGATTGTTGGCAGGCACCCGAGGATTCGATTAGCCATGGTTTGTGAAAGCAAGGTTGGGAGGAGTGTCATACTATATAAATTGCATGCTATAAATGAATAATATAAATAATTCGGAACCGCTCTCAACTTGCTTACTATGGAAGATAACAAGAACTCTATTACCATTCGTTGACATGAATAATCACCCCCAAAATCATTTTAATTCTGTTTTTATAAGATAAAAAGCTCTAGCACATGTTAATCCCTGCTTCCCTCATCGAGGGCCTTTCTTTTACTTTTATGTTGAGTCTTCATCTTCTAACTTTATGCACAATTATAAGAGCATAGTTTTCATTCTGAGTATAATGTGCATCAGGCCCAAAGATTATTATTGATTGATTCATGATATATTATTACTTGTTCTCAAATTATTTGTTTCTAGTCACCACTTGAACTTTGAAGGTGTCATGGTATTTAGTTTTTGCTCTCACTTTTAAGGACAAGCGGAATACCACTTTATTATGTTGTCTTTATGCTTGAAACAAACGTATAACTTTCAAGTGAATTATTATTCATGATCTTTTATTTGTGATACTTTTCATGTTGCAACATGGTTGCTAAGTTTCATTGTTAGAATTATATCTATCATGACTATGTTTAGAGTACTTTGCTTTGAGCTTGCATTGCTTTTACATAACGTTGATCAAGATTGTATTGGCTGCATGTCACCTCAAAAATTATTTTGTTACCACTTACCTACTCGAGGACGATCAGATTTAAGCTTGGGGATACTTGATTCATCTGAAATGTATCTATAATTTTTGATGCTCCATGCTTGTTTTCTATCCAATACCTTTATGTTTTCACATGTTTTCCGATGTTTTCTGGACTAACCTATTGACAAGATGCCACAACGCCAGTTCCTGTTTCTGCTGTCATTTATTTTAGAAAAGTTGTTCTCGAAATATTCTCGAAATTGGACGAAATAAAATCCCAGGGTCTTATTTTTCCCTGACACTTCAACGGAGTCTAAAGGAGACCCGGAGGGGGTCAATGAGGTGGCCACACCATCTGGTGGCGCGCCCCTGGCCGCGCCACCACATGGTGTGGGCCCCTCGGGCACCCACCGACATCACCCTTTCGCCTATTTATTCCCCTAGATGCAGAAACCGTAAAACAATCAAGCCTCCATCCACGAAAAGTTTCGTAGCTCCGCCGCCATCGCCGAGAAGTTTCGGCGGACAGAAATCTCTGTTTCGGCACCCTGCCGGGATGGGGAAGTGCCCTCGGAGCTATCTCCATGGACTCCACTTCTGTCTTTATCGCCGTTGCTGACTCCCATGATGAGGAGATAGTAGTTCTCTCCGGGGATGAGGGCTCTACCAGTAGCTATGTGTTTCATCTCTCTCTCCCATGGTGTGATCTTTATGTGATTATGAGCTTTGTAATCTAGTTGAATAAGTAGATGTTACTCTTTGTCTATTATGCTAATCAAGTGGTTTTGTTAATGAGATCTCCGGAGACACCTTTGTCCCACTGTGAAAAGGTGATAGTGTGTGCATCGTGTGTGACTTATCATGATTTATATATTTTGTGTTGGATGAACCTATGAAATTGTGGTGTTTGTCTGGAACCATCCAGGGCTCATGGTGACAGTGTGGGGTTTCCTGGTGGGGAATGCAACTTTAAGGTGTGCTTACATCACCCTACACAATGCTTGGTGTTTGTTATCCAACCGGAGAGTGGTCCGGAGTAGCATAGTGAAGAGATGATATTTATGTATTCAATTACTAAGGTGAAGTAGCTTATGAGTTGGAAGTGCTAAAGATTTGTCAGCAGTCCATAATGTGTTTCGTGTCAGTTAGTTGGAGGAGTGTCACCCCGAGATGTTGGAAACTCCATTGAAGGATAGTGTACCTCTCGAAGAAGTACAACTGGAGAGTTATTTGACCTACGAGGAGAAACAAATAAAGATATTAGAGATCGTAGAAAGAGTTACCCGTACCAAAACCATCAAGTTCTGCAAGGTTCAGTGGAGTCACCACACCATGGATGAAGCTACATGTGAGAGAGAAGATGAACTTCTAGAAGACCACCCTCACCTATTTGTTGACCTTTCCGAAGCTCGAGGGCGAGCTCCATCTTCAAGGGGTTAGTCTGTAACATCCCAAGTTTTCAAAATTCAAAAAACTATCATGCATACATAAGCATCATGGCATCATTGCATGTTTTCATCCTTTTCTATATTTTGTCCAAAACCCTATACCCAATTATCCATATTAATGAATAAAAGGTCATTTTGAAATCACCAAGTTACTCCATATGAAACTATTTTATTTTTGGTAAAGAATAGTACCAAAAGACTCCTTATATCTTAAGATTTTCAAAATATATTTTTATATTTTTTTTAAAGTTTGAATGGTTTTTTAATTGTTTTGATATCCATTTGAATAAACATAGAAAAGGAAAAATAGAGTGAACAAAAAAAAAGAAAGAGGACTAGCCTGTCGCAGCCAGCCCAACAACAAGCCCACGGCCCAACTCGCGAAGAAAAACACCGAGCAGGCCACACGTGCGTTTAGTATCCCTCTCCCTCTCTCTGCCCTGTGGGCCCCACTGGCCCCACCTGTCAGGCCGCGTCGAACCTGTCTTCAACCCCTCGCGCTCCCGCAACACTAGTTCTTTCCGGCTCCGACGTGCCTTCTCTCTTCCCATCCCAGGCTCCCGAGGAAGGAAACCCTAATCCTCGCCCCCCATGCCACCCCCTCGCGGACGTGGGCGCGATGGCGCTAGCGCGCCCCCCATGCCAACCCCTGGCGTACGCGGGCGCAGCGCCTGCGGACGTGGGCGCGGTGGCCCTAGCGCTAGCGCTAGCGCCACCTTCAAAGTTCCCGTCTCCCGTCGCCATCAAGCCGTCCGCTTCAAAGCTCGCAACTTCTGCCGTGATCGCGCTTGCAACTCCCGCCGCGGTCGCTCCGGTCCGAGCCTCTCCGAGGGTTGGCCGCAGTCTCCACCGTACGTCTCTTCTCGCCTCATCATATGTTTTCTATTTCTGATCTATTCAACAGAAAGTGCGTGGATCGAGTTGCTGTTCATCGATTGCTTGGGGATTGGGACGGATGATTCTCCTATAGATAGATTCGTTGCATTATGATTGCAAGTTAACGGTAGAAATCTATCTATTGGATTTTTCTATATGCTAAGCAATAGCAAAAAGTAATTTTTTTTACCTCCGTAGCACGGTTATAATATGGATTAGGCATTCATCTGTTAAGCTAAGTTGCTCTTAATTCTTCTCATCCATCCTGCTCAATTGTCCTACTTATATAATTCAGGTGTCAGGATCATATTGCTGAACAAACACCTCTTCTGTGCTCGAGCAAGTTGCTAAGCACACTGAAGGAATCGTCCACCAGTACAACTTCCTCGTCCACTCCGCAGGCTGTACTTCATGACAGCCTTTCCTCATCTCCTGGTCCAACCATTTTAATCCGGGAATCTCCTGATTGGTATTTGAAATTTTACATCAGGATGGATCGCTCACGATATTTCCACACATATCCTGATGTGGGCGGACCATTCAAGAGCTTACAAAAAGCTGAAAATGCTATTGACTTCTATCTTCAGGGCCTCCAGCATGAAACAATGTAAGGTTTCTCAACTTTGTTTGGTATTTTTCACTAGTTCATTTCTCATGTGTCTTTTCATTTCCACTTGATTATTTTCAAACCAGGCTGCATACAAACATGCTTCCATGATCCACAAGGTGTTCACAATTATTACAGCATATATGGCCATGAGTTAGATTATAGAAAATCTTTTAAGTTGACCACTAGCCTAAATTTGGTCTTCTTTTGAAATGTCTGCTGTTGAACCCCTTAAAGCTAACTCCTCCCTCCGTCTCATATTAATTGTCTCAAAGTTGAACAAAAGTGGATGTATCTAGACATATTTTAGCATTAGATACATCCAACTTTGAGACAATTAATTTGGGACGGAGGGAGTAAATAATAACCATATTCATAACTGTTGTTGAAGTAGCGTGTAAGTCACAAGCATAGCTCAAAATTCACAAAATACATATAGAGGCTGCCACTTTGTATTTAATATTATCATCTGAATTGTAATTTGTACAATTGGATTGGTTAACTATGCTGGGTACATCCACTTAGCTCTGTTTCCCCGGGTATTAAACAATGGTCCACAGCAACAACAATAGGTAGCATTAACTGGTCAAAACAGTGTAGTAAGAGCTTACTGAGCGGGGACCTAAAAATGAATTATGGATGCTTTTTTTAACAACAATAGATAATGTCGCGTCAGGAACTTGTATGCATGTAAGCAGTTCAGTCCAGTGCCTTCCATTGCATGTGTTCATTATTATCATGATTTATGTTACAGCCTAGAGGTAACTTAGTATCACTCTGTATATCCCACCTTTGAGGAAGTACACTATACTAATCATAGCTGTTGTTTTATTAGGTGCAAGGAAGCATTAGACAAGCTTTCTCCAATGGATAGGCTTATTAAGCAGTCTCTTTACTGGCCTGATGGCAGAAGAAGGAAATGTTCAGAAGCACGCGCACTTGAGAATACTCGTACAGAAATGGGCCATTTGCTTCAAGCTTTAGTGGACAAGTATAACGAGGATTACTATCTTTTTGGGGTTTGCTCTCGCCCTCATTCCCTCGGTGATTATATCTTTTTTTTTGTATTCATTTAAACAATTGCTAATCCTATGCATGTTCCCTATTTTAGGATTTTGCATATGAACTAAAAGATGCTTTGCACTATCAAACAATGTGGGAGGGGGGGAAACTTTGGCGCAATCATTTCAATTTCACTACAAAGACAAAAGGAGCTGGTGGTATCGACAAACTTTTTTTTGCTGAAGTGATGGAAGAAGATGAATTGACTGTCAGCTGTTTGTGCTTGATCGATACTGATGCTAATGGTATTCTATGCTCATCTCTTACTTTAAGAGTATAACTTTCACATGCTCATGGTTCTTGTACACTTGCTGTTTAAATGTCTCTGGATGCGGTATGTTATATTTTGCCGCATTGTTTTGTTTGTTTCTCATGTCATGTGTTCCTTCATCATGTCCATTAACCTCGAGCTTAACATTTTATACAGTCTTATGTCGAGTGATGACTGCATGCACACGATTTTTGAGTTACTGAACTATTTATTAGCACTTGAATGATGCACTGCATGTTACAGCGGGTAATTTGAGAGAGTAAACTCTACTCTATAAAAAAAAGGTTACAACTCACATAAACAAATTATTTTGTCATATAAACTTCTAGACATGCTAAAATTTTCAAGAGGGGCTTTGAAAATTTTAATCTTTCATTGTTATAATTCCATCCTATGCAAGCCGAAAATAAAGTATTAGCTGGAAGCAAAAAATAAGAAGACATATTATCCCTGGTTCAAACAGCATTACACTTATCACATAACTACTTTGGTGGAGCTATGCAAGGTTCAGTGAAATAAACTTGAATACTTTTTGTAGCATTGAAAGAGTAAAGCATACCAGATACCACAAGCATGTATGCATCAAATCAAAGTAGTCAATGGAAATATGGGAACGTTTAGCATGATTTACCTTCGCCATGCGGTGTATCTAAATGACGTGTCTTCTCACATATTTTTGTGAACACTATCTCCGGATCCTCCCTAGAAACTGAAATTCCAGCTCATCATACTTTGTCATGACATTTTTTTTTTGGTGCAGAAATACTTTGTCATGACGTCAAACATTTTTATTTTAATACTCCCCCGTCTCATATTAACCGTCGCAAAAACTCTTAAAAACGGATGTATCTAGCACTTAAATACATCTAGATACGTTCGTTTTTGCGACACTTAATATGAGACGGAGGAAGTAGTAAACTGGTTAGCTCAGGGTAATCATCATTGACAAAGCATCCTAGCCAAAACAGATTTCCAAGAATAAGAGGAAACAAGTTCAGACACTTTCATGACAATATGTCACCTTTGGCACATGGATAAAACAATCAAAACAGTTGGGTTTACCATAACAAAATAAAATCCAGGGTCTAAGTTCTAAACATGGATCTTTATCATACAGCTTCTGTGTGTTATCAATTGAGGCCCTAGTAACACATAGGGGTGAAGCAATGCACTGTGGATAGTGGTGTACTGGTGTCATCTGTGCATCGTGCTAAGATGATGGTGGTGGTTTGGCAGAGGTGTTCAGCTAACACATAGCGTGAAGCAATGGACTCTGGAACAACGTGAAGAAACAATGGAGACGAATGCGACTCAGCATGGTAGTAAATGAGAGCATCACCACAAAATGTGACAAATGTTGGCAGCGCTCACCCTGAATATAAGAAATAAGCATCAAAGACCCAAGTTGCATTAGGAGATCAGACTAATGTAAACATTAAATGGAAGATTTCGTGCCACAGTAAATTAATAGCTATGAATTATTTGAAACATTATAGATTGCATTGCTCCGTGTTGTTTTCCCCTCTTCAGTCTTTTCTCGAGGACAACTTTACTGCCAGCAGCTAGATACCTCCTCCTGTACACCTTACACTATAGGATGCACGTGTCTGCATACACTGCTGCAAAATAATATTTTGAAAGATTGAATTTGCAATGTAGCTAATTGAGCATCGTCAATAAACTTGATGATGAACAAAGAAAGTGATAGCATCGTCAATAAACATGATGATGAACAAAGAAAGTGACAGCATCGTCAATAAACATGTGGAAGCAATAAGCCTCCTTTTTGCAGCCCCGCTACTACCTTGTGTTAACAAACCATAACATATTATACAGTGTAAGTAAATGAACATGTCAGATTACCGGGATCACCTAAGAGCGCACTTTTGGTCAGTCTAAACCATGAATCTCACTTCTGGCACAAATTGAGTTTTAGTATCATTCAAAGCAAAACCAAAAGCCCAAGTCAAACCTGTCCAGGTAGTACTTGGTTATTACCAAAACTATAATCACTTCAACATGTTACTGAGAAGCTTTTAACAGATGATTAAAAAGTAATTATATGAAACTAAATTTGATCGTCAAGTGAAGGTAGCTTTTATGCAGCCCTGTGTGCATATGCTTACTTTTTTGCCTTTGGTAACTCAAATATTATTATTAATTTGTCTTTGTGCCTGATTGATATGTGGCTATCGAATGACAAGTTTCTTCTCCCATATTTTTCTTCTGAAGGTCGCTGCTATGGTTGTACAAATAATGGAAGTGTTGCTATGAAGCACCCCAACGATGCTAGTGCATACAATGCTGGTCAGCCGGACGATTATTTACCATTTGAACAGAGTGGAGAGTGCAACGATGCTAACACATACAATGCTGGTCACCCGACGATTATTTATCATTCAAATATAGTGGAGAGTGGGATGCCTCAGATGATGATGAGAATGTATGATCATTTATAGTCATACTTTATTTGCTGCGAGCATTTAGGAGTTTTTTTTATTTGTTGTTAGTTACATGTGCACCATCCCTTCTTTTTCAGGTGATGACTGGGGAGGATAGAGTAAAGCGTATTTATGAGGTAATGGTGTTTTGGTTAGTATGATTTGCGGTGATATCATGCTGGTTATTGAATGATTTATTCTTTGCTTGTTTATCTTTTTTAGGGCCTTGATGATCCAAATTACCTGAAGAATTTTTTTAGATCTCCGCATGCAGCATCTAAGCTCATTGAAGAAGACTAAGCGGGTGGCAGAATAGAACATCATACCCTCCCTGAACTTTGTCATGACTGGACACACATTTCGCCCATTTTAACGTTTTTTTTAGAGAACCCATTTTAATGTTAATCTTTCTAAGTTGTAAACATATTTGCTATTTACTTTGCCTAGCAGTCACTGGAAAAGGGGCATCTTATATTGACATTGTGAGAAATCATTTGGTTTGAGATGTACTCTGTACCTATTTGTAACGAGTAATTAGCAACAAGTTCTGGTTTATGTAGTTATGTTTCTACAAGCTTGCTTCTACTTATTTTTTGTGTGAGAAATCATTTGGTTTGAGATGTTCCTATTTGTAACGAGTAATTAGCAAGAAGTTTTGGTTTCTGTAGTTATGTTTCTACAATCTTTCATAATAAAAACCTTTTATTATTGAAAGCTGTTAATTGCGCCATAGATGATTCTTGTCCGCCGGTGAAATTTGAAATGCGGGATTATTGTAGACACGAGTAGGGTGTCCTAGATTTGGCATTAGACTGATTCCTTCATTCACACAATTGCAATGAAAAAATTGGTGATGTTATCCCGTGTTAAATGCAAAATTTGGTAATTCAAAATGTTTTGTAGCTCAAATCCTTTATCTGATTTATGATTCGTTTTCACCATTGGACTAATCGCGTCGAGATCTTTGAAACTAGATTGATATGTTTCAATGATTTTTTTTTACCCATAAGTTACCGGCTCACCGCCCATTAACATGTGAGTTATCACGCTGTAATATATAAGTTATCAACCAAGCAATGTTTCATTTTCGGTTTGAAACTATATCACACTTTTGGTTCTTTTCGAATTTCCTGAGTTTTGAAGTTATGACCTAATTTCGTATGTGAGTTACCATTTTGAGGTGATAAATATATCATGTGCAAGTGGATAACTATACACTAAAACATTTGTGCAAATCTATAGGTATTAGTCCGATAACTTTGTCGATTTCATGATGACAACTACACCCCTAAATCAGATGGAGGGTAACTACATCGATTACTTGGTGGATAACTATATCATAAACACATGATATACTCCATCATTACATGGGAACTATCCACAAACCAATTGCGGGGATGAACTTGTGGAGATGATGGGGGTTCATGCTTTTGGTGGTGAAGTCCACCATCTTCCACGTGATGATGACGATCATGGTGACGAGTTTTAGTAAGGAGCATGAGGTTGATCATGTGATCGACTTGACCTTGATGAACTCCTTGTTCAGTGTGAAGATGAAGATGATCGATGGCGTGTTAGCAAGATTTGCTAAGTTGATGTTTATTCACGCCATTTGATCATTGAATCTTGCATTTTGTTCTTGCAGGCGACGCTCATAGAGTTCCAAGCCATCACACACAATTGGGCAGAATTGAACATGCTCATTATGTGTAACGAAGTTGTGGCGGTTGTCGATGTGGAAGGGGTTCCCATCATCGTTGAGCTCGCACTTGTGAAAGCACCTTCCCTAGCCATCTCAAAGAAGCAAGTGATGTAACAAATGTGGCTAGCACTTGCCAACTATTTCCTTTGTTGATAGTATTGGGTCAAGTGACTTCCGAAGGCAATGGGTTTGTAATGAGAACGTAAGACTTGACAAAAGAGACCCAAAGGACAACCAACACATACACACTATATGAGGAGCTCAAATGAGTTGGGAAAGTGGCGAGAAAAACCAACCAAATCCAAAGAAAAGTTTGTTGTTAAAATTAGAAATGAATCACAATGACAAGTTACGAAATAACCAAATTCACAAGAGGTAGGTATGGTGAACACATTGGAAAAATTTGGTTTTGGGGAGTTGGATGCACGAGTAGAGCTCGTACTCAGTACATGGTGAAGTCTAGCAAAAGTCTGGGAGCGACCACCTAAGAGAGCAATAATGGCCATAATCATGCACAACGACAAAACATCATTAATCAAATCATGAAGTGATATTACAAGTAAAAAACTAAATGATCATAAAGGATAGTGGTAACTTTGTTTATAGTCATAACATGGTGTGGGCATGCACCAATTCAATCCAGATAAATCATTCAAAGGAGAATACGACAATACCATACTTCAATATGAGGAAACAACACATGATTTAATTTCAATGGAACATTAAGCACTCTCGGCTATTTGAGACTAATCATGATACATCATAAGCACACAATTAAAATAACATCTAACATGACATGCCCAAGTCTAAGCCACATTCAAAACAAGATTCCTATTGCACCACTATAAGCATGACATATTTTACTCTTCTCTAACACCAATCAACTTATTTGACACAACTCTCAAACAAAACAATTATAAGAATCTAGAGATCTAATCATATATAACTAAAGCAAACCAACAAGATCTGAACAAAATTCGAGTGAAAAACAAGAGCTAAACACGGTACTAGCAAAAACTGAACACTCACAAAACAATAAGAGTGAAAAAGTGTTCTAGGCAATGAAAATAGAGTGTGTATCTCTCCAAACTAAAATATGCTAGTATCCAACCATAAATTACAGAACGAAAACAAAACAAAACTGAAAGCAAAATAAAATGACGCTCCAAGAATAACACATATCATGTGAAGTAATAAAAATATAGTGTTTTGAAAGAAACCTGATATTTTTGTGATGAAGAAGAGGATGCCTTGGGGATCCCCAAGCTTTGACGCTTGTACTTCTTGGATATGTCTTGGGGTGACATGGGCATCCCCAAGGTTGAGCTCTTTTCCATCCTTCATTTCCTCATATCATACTTTTCTTCAAACACTTGAAAACTTCTCACAATCTTCATTAGCAACATTAGTGCATCAAAATAATAAATCCACTTGGTTCAGTTATAACACAAGTCTAGCACTAAATTTAAAACATTACCTACTGTCACAACTTTTTTTAAGGCTCTCCCCCCCTTGCAAAAGAACCTCAAAATAAAAAGATTAAGAGGCAAATGCAAATATTGACAGAAAATATGTCAAAACAGAACAACACAAAAAGATGATTTGTTTAGAAAATCTTCTGTTGCTCAAATAAAAAAGTTCGAAACTAATGAAAGTTAGATAACTGATGGGAGCTGACGTTGGTAAACCCCAAGATAAAGGTTGTGAAGAGTGCAACGACAAATTTTCCTCAGAAAAGAAACAAAGGTTGAATCGACCAGTAGGAGGACAAGAAATTTCTCAAGATTGATGCAGCTCAGGTGGCAGGTCTACTATCGGTTCAGCAGCAACGTGGAACCTACACAACACAATCAATTCACTTTTCCCCAACAAAGCAGTGAGGTTGTCAATCTTACCGGTTTTGCTGAACACAAAGAGGTTAAACGTATGGTGTGGTAAACAGTATTAGAACAATATGAAAACAAGAGTAGCAGTGTGGAAATAGTGGAAGCAGTGCGAAAACAGTGGAAGCAGTGTGTGTATTATCAGTATGAGAAAATGGACCGGGGTCCACAGTTCACTAGTGGTGTCTCTCCATAAAATATAGCTAACATGTGTGGTGAACAAATTACAGCTGGGCAATTGATAGATAATGAAACATGCATGAAATAAAGATTACTATGAGATTCATGCGGGCATTACAACAAAATACATAGACCGTCATCCAACTGCATCTATGACTAATAATCCACCCTCCGAATATCATCCGAACAAACCTTGGGTATTAAGTTGCGAGCAACAGATTACTGCAGTAACCAAAGTGTGTAATGTAAACAAAGTAAACATCGTTGTTTTCTCCCTAATGGAAACAACACATCCTCCACCCGTCACGTTTCTGTCACTCGAGTACAGAAGCAAAGGAGGCATGAACCCACTATCGAGCATAAATACTCCCTCTGTAGTCACTAGCATCTACTTGGCCAGAGCATCTACTAACAACGAGAGCATGCAAGATCATAAATAACATACACATGAAGTTAACATGATAGATTAATAATCAAGAGACATAGAATTCAATAATCATCGGATCCCAGCAAACACAACATGTAGCATTACAATAATATGATCTCGATCATGTGAGGAAGCTCACGAGATCCTAGCATGAGGAATAAAAAGGAGAGGACAGCCATCTAGCTACTGCTATGGACCCGTAGTCCAAGGATGAACTACTCATGCATCACTCCGGAGGCGGGCATGGTGGTGTAGACACCTCCGGTGATGATTTTTTCCTCCCGGTAGGGTGTCGGGGAGAACTTTAGAACCCTCCCGATCTCGGGTTGACGATAATGGCGGCCTTGGTTGTTTTTTGTGGAAAAGTGGTCACCCTTTAGGGTTAACTATCCGACGGGGTAATATAGGCGAAAGGGAGATGGCGGTGGGCGCCCAAGGGGCCCACACCACCCCCAGGCGCGACCGGGGGGGGGGGAGAGGGGAGGGAGGAGGCGTCACCCTATGGTGTAGCCCCCCTCCGAGCCACTTCGGGGATCCGTGTAACCTTCGGGAATTCTAAGACTTCCGGGCTTCGAATTTTCCAATTCCGAGAATATTTCGAGAACAACTATTCTGAAACTAAAAACAACAGAAAACATGAACTGACTCTGTGGCATCTTCTCAATAGGTTAGTCCCGGGAAATCGATAAAAATGATATAAAGTTTAAGGAAAACATTTAACATATGACATGAAAACAACATGGAATATCAGAAATTAATGATACGTTTATGACGTATCAATAACACTTGGCATCGATGTTTTTTTTTATATTTTCTCTTCTAATTTTTTTTTATTTTTCTAATGCCAAGCTTACTCAGAACTATGCTCTCAGAAGTGCCAAACACCCACTCTCGGTGCCACTAGTGCAATGCCAAGTGATGCAGACGTGATCACACGCTCGTTGGGAAACCTCAAGAGGAAGGTATGGTGTAGTCCAGCGAAAATTCCCCAATTAAGGAACCAGGGTTATCGAACCAGTAGGACTTCGTAGTGTTGAAGAAGGTTGCTTATTGCACGCGGGATAACCAAACATGGACATGCACACAAAACACAGACTATCTCTTCTCCCCAACTTTCGATAAGGTTGTCAATCTTCCCGTCTTGCTAAAATCTAGAGAATGAAATGTATAGAGTATTGAAAAGCAACAAAAGTAAAAAACAGAACATCAAAGAAACAATGATGAAAGTGCTTGAAAGAAGGTTGCAAATATGTAGAAAATTGGACCGGCCATAGGTTCACTAGTGGTGTCTCTCCAAAGAAAACAAACATGCTGGGTGAACAAATTACAGATGGGCAATTGAAAAATCGTGAACGTATAACAATACTATTATGACGAGATATAGTTCATGGGTTCTTACATTGTAGGCATTACGTCAATGCATATGGACGCTATCCAACATGCATACATATTTAAAAGTCCACCTCAAGAAATCTATCCAACAAATCTCTCTGGTATTAAGTTGCAGCAACCAAGTGATTGCTTTCTGTGCAATAGACGAATGCAATAAGAACAATACATAATGTAAGAAGTGATCCTCGTCCGTAGAGAAGAGCAGCAAGCCCACGGCCCAACTCGCGAAGAAAAACACCGAGCAGGCCGCGCGCGTTCAGTCTCCCTCCCCTCTCTTTGCCATGTGGGCCCCACTAGCCCCACCTATTAGGCCACGCCGAACCCGTCTTCAACCCCTCGTGTCGAGACTTCGTAGTTAGGATCATGGACGGGGGTGTCATAAGAATACTGGTAGAACCGTGGGGGGACGTGGGAGAACTGGAAGCGAGGACACGATTTACCCAGGTTCGGCACGACGCAACTATGGCGGCGTTCCTACTCCTGCAATCTCACTAAAATCAGGGTTGAAGCCTGAAGTATACAGAGTACACTTGTGAGCATGGTTTTCCTAACTCGGCAAGGATGAACTTCTCGGAGAGTTGGCTTCTAGCTATCCTCTTCTCTCGTTGATCTCTCGCTCCCGTCCGGCTTTATATAGATAGCCGGGCTAGGGCTTACAGGGAGGAAACCTAGAAGACTATGGAAAGTATCTAATCTTGGAAAGTAAGGCATCCGACGTCTTCTCCAAGTCGTGTCACGTGTGGGATGTGATCCGGGTCCTTCTAGAACCCGGCTTCCTGCGCGTCGGCTTACTGAGCCGCCAATGGACTCCGCTCCATTGCCTGTGGGCCACCCTGGTAATCCGGCCTCTGGAAAATGCCGGACATACCCCCATTTGGCATATATCCGATAGTAGACCCCAAGGAAAATTAACACTTCGTCTTGCCATCTTTTGTTGATTTGTTTTCTTTTCATAAAAGTCGGTGTTTTGTCTTGATTCTTCCTTCATAAAAAAATTCTAATGCCAAACTCGGATTTTATGAAATCCGGCATTTCTCCCACGAATCTTCGCAGAGAAGGAAAGCGTGACGTGAGCAATAAAATCATGCTTACATCATCGATGTTTGGTTTCAGTCAAAAGACTGAAACCGTATCTCTGACATATTTTGCGCGAGAACCGATGAGATAGACATTATCACCCCGTTTCCTCGTATCCCGGGGTTTTCAGCGTGACATGCATCAATCATCCAATGGCTAAAATAGCCGTTGGGACGAATAATCTCCAATGTACAACGCCGATAACCCTCCTCCCACGGTATGCTTTTATCTTTTTGTCTTTTGGGAAGTTTTTTCGTACTTTGCCTTCCATAGATGTATTAACTTATCCGAGTTTATTTTTTGGTAGCTTGCTACTCTCTCAGAGGACCAGCTTGTCTCTGAGGCTGAAGTAGCAGAGCTAAAAGCCTATTTTTTAGTGGCCGGTGGACGCAAGCGCAAGAAGATTTCTTCGAGTCAAGAAATAATCGATCTTGACAGAGTCACCGTTGCTACCTCCAGGTAAAACTTGAACTTTTCTTTTGCATCCTTTCCTCATTCTTTCCCGAACCTTTTTCTCGGATTTTTAATCTTGGATTTTCTTTTCCTTTTAGCCTTGCTCCTATTGCTTTGAAGGGGAAAGGCAGGAAGAAACACAAAGCTGCCGCTCTTAGGGGGCCTAATCCTTCCCCCGTTGCTGCCCTAGTTACACTAGTGGTAGGTGGTGAAGAACACTCGACTCCTCAAGAAGAGTCCGAGTTCCCCCTCTCGAGCCAGCCCAGCCAGCCTGATACGGCCACTCCGGTTGTGCAAGAAAGACTGACAACTGAAGAAGGAGGGCCTTCCCTTGTCCATCCAACCGAGGAAATTCCTCGCTTCGACAAGGATTTTAAGGTAAAGCAGGAAGCTTGCTTTGATGAACACGGGTACATGCATCCGTGGGAAAAAAACAGTTTGCCCGAGCCCCTTGATTCGTCACTGGCCAAAAGGTGGATTAGTAGTCTGAAATAATTACACTTTCTCGCCTCGGCAGGTTATCCAAGACGGAATCCACCATTTGGGGATATCTTTCTCGGAGTACTCCAAAGAGTTCACTGAGATGCTTAATGGGCTGACAAGGGTTAGCCAGGTATATCTCTAGCCCCCAAGTATTAAGACAAAAGCATACATTTTTTGCTTTAATACTTTTCATCTTTACATGCTCGTTGTTTTTTAACAAGTCTTTTCCTTTGTATGTTTTCAGCAAACTGCCGAAACCATTAATGTGGAAGTTTTGGATAAACTTACCATCAAGAACCAAGAGGTGAAATCCCTTCTTGGTATTTCGAATGAAAAATACTCAGAAATTTCGAGATTCAGAACCAACTGAAGGAGAGTGCCGGTAAGCATCTTATTCTTTCCTTGTATTTTGATTCCGAGCTTGCAAATTTTCCTTTAAGTACTGTTCGCGTGAACTTTTTGGCTTCTTTTCTTTTCAGCCTCTTTGGCCAATGCCAAGCAGATTGCTGAAGATGCTGGGAATGCCTAGAACCTCCGTAAAGAAAACTTGGAGCTTCACAAGATCAATGTGAAGCTTCAGAAATACTTGGAGGAAAGTTAACCGGCTTTGGTCTTATCCGAGTCTCGGGCTTCATCGCAAGCCGAGAAAGATAGGGGGACCATCCAGGATCTCGAATCTGCTCTACACCAGTGACTTGAAGAAGTCACTGAGATGGACAAGATTCTTGGTAAGCTTTTCTAATCATTTACCAAGTTGTACTTTTGTTTTACCGAATGCATTCTTTTTCCCTTCTAGATTTCTTATATTTTCTCCTCTGTTTTTTATAACAGAAGGAAATCCTCTCATCTCTCGGATCGATCGCATCCGGGCTTTCAGGACCTTCATTGCCAAGTTGAAGAACGCCAGAATGCTACTTATTAGTAAGTGCATTATGGAAAAAATCGACGAGTTCGAAGAAGAAAGCCGGCTTCCAGAAGCATTTGCGGAGGTTTCCCACCGGCGCGAGAATTGGCTCAAGTCTACCGCCCGCAGTGAAGTGCGCATGGCCTTAGGGCTTGTGAAAATGCACTACACCACCGCCAAGTCTTGGCGCGTCGCCACCGATATTCCCCAGGGATATACTGAGACTGAGAGGGCGGAAATCTTTGAGTCTATCAAGGGGAATGCTTCCAAGATAGCCCGGATGGTCTCTACCTCTACATTATACCCAGAGGAAGAAATTCTGTCAACTCCGGAGAATCCGAGTGATAGCGACGAAGACGAAGATGACGACTTCGTGGATGCGGCCTGAACCTGCGGAGCCAATAGCCAGTAGAATGCATTACTTACTCTTATGATGTAAACTCATATGTAATGCATTCTTTATTTTGTATAAACAGTATTATCTCTTTGAAGTAAAATTCAGCTTTGCAAGTTTAATAGTTTTAACTCCTTTTCTTCTAAGTTCTCTGGTCTGTATGCTTTGACTTTCCTTAGTGTTTAAGCGATTCCAAAAAGTATGCAATGTTCACGCCAAGTGACCGGGTTAAGTAACCAATCAGTCGAAACTCGAAATCATGGATTATACTTTGGCTCTTTACTTACTAGATCAAGTGACCCAACAGTATGGAAAATCAGATAATACCTAGAAATAATAAGGAGTTTGAAAAATATGAACTCCAGGAACGCAAGCACAATCTGGTGTTCTGTAGCCTAGTTAGGCAAAAAACATTCAGTTTTATAACTCCGAGCTCGCAGGCACAATTCGGGTTAACATTGAAGCAAATTGAAAGATCATTGGGAAATAGAAAAGACGGAACATGCTTTGTGACAAAGGGATGAATCCTGGACCTATCGGGTGAGGCTACCCAGTCCAAGGCCCAAGACCCAAGCCCAAGGGAAGACGCCATGGACTATTCTAGAAGGCCCATTTAAAGCCCACCCGCAAGGCCTTGCAAGTCAAGTTAGGAAACTTGTAACCGACTTTAGGTTAGGGTTTGTATCCCCCGGGTACGGTTTGAGACCTGGCCACCTATATAAGGCCAGGAGAACCACCAGGAGGGGGCCAAGAAATACCGCACCACCAAAGCCTTGAGATTGAGATCTACTCTCGACTCGAGCACCCCCACTGTAACCGATCTATTCGTTAATACAGATCGACAGAAGCAGGAGTAAGGGTTTTACCTCTACGAGGGCCCTGAACCTGGGTAAATCGTGCCCCCTGTTAGCCGACGATTGTCACCAGCGCCTACACGTTCTCCTAATCAAAACCCTATCGGTTCACCCGAGGGACTTGTTGAGATGCATATTCGACAATTGCCGCCGTCTGTGGGAACGGCGGGTCTACGACATCTTCGGCCTCATCAACACAAAACTTCAGCTGGAGCCCCGGAACTTCGACTCCAACAAATCTGATCCGAATCAGGTCGGTCATCGTCGCGCCTCACTCGCCGGAATCACGCCCGGTATTCAGCGGATTGGAGAAAAGCGTCACCCTGACGTTCGGGAGCTTCCAGTTCTACGCTAACAAAGAGGGAATCTTGCACTTCCCCGAGCAAACCGATCTCGAAGGATCAGACTCTGAATCGATCTCGAGCCCAGGATCTGTCGACTCGCTGCCCAACTGCGGGGATCACGACTTAGCAAAGAGCGGAGAATCCATCCGCCTCAGTACTCGCAACTTCCACACCCTCTCCGCAGAGGAACCTTCTCGGGTCAAGAAAGCTCTCCAAACTACGCCTAGGACTCACGAGCCATATCTGGCTCAGGTATGCATGGTAGGATCGAGTGACCCACCCGAAGAAACGGAAGATAGTGCTAGGGAACGCGCAACCATCAACGTATCGCGAGAAGCTTGGGACAGGGCAAAAGCGGCCATCCGCTCAAGCAAGCCGATCGAAGCAGGAGCCCCTCAAGAAGATCTGACCGCATACCACTACCACCTAGTGAGAGCGGCAACTTTGATCAAAGAAGCTCGCAAAGATCTGGCCGAGCGGAGAAAACTAGCGGATGAATCAAGTCAGCACCGTGCGGCGCTCTCCAAGGCACATTCTGTAGGAAACCATCCCGGGAGAAAGAGATATGTCTCGAAAACCGCGATCATGGATGGCGAATCCCCGACCGGGATCAGTAGAACACTCGAAGCCTCCCTTATGCGCATCGACGAGGACGGAAACGTACACCCAACGACTCCTGCCGCTGCAGTCCTGGCTGTAGCCACTTACCTGCAGACGAACCAGCCAGGGGAGAACGACCCCCGCGTGGAGCAATACAGGCAAGTCCAGAAAGGGATAGGCATGGCAGTCGCAAGACTCGCCGCCTACGACCGCAAGAAAGCGACTGCACAGAAAGACAAAGAAGCACCCCGCAGACATGGAGTACATCGCCCAGGAAGGAAAAGTGACCTCGCCGCGCCCGAGGAAAAGAAGCCCGGCGACGCGGTGATAGCCCGAGTAGCAGCGATGGCAGCCCGAGGGATCGAGATCGTAGCTCGCGACACCGTAGCAAGGAGCCATGGAAAGAGATCGATCGTGACCAGCCTGGATACAACGCACGATCTGACATCGTGCAAAAGAAGGTCAACAAGGCCCGAGCAGACAGGAACCGCGCGCGTTCCCCATCCACCTCTTCTGACGAAGAGGCTTGCGGTGCATTATGCTTCACTCGCAACATCCGCGAGGCGCCAATGCCCAGGAGGTTTAAGCTTACTACGGAAGTACCAAACTACGACGGTTCACTGGAGCCGCAATCCTGGCTATCGGATTACCTTACGGTAGTAAAATGCCAACGTGGGAACAACACCACAGCTATGCAGTACCTTAACTTACATATTGTAGGAGCAGCGCGCAGCTGGCTCGAAGGAAGACCGAAGGCATGCTACGGATCATGGGACGATCTAAACTTCGACTTCTGCAAGAACTTCTAGGCGGCATATAAAAGACCCGCAACCATCGAGGAGCTGCGAGCTTGCAAGCAGAAGAGTGGCGAGTCTACTCGCGAATATATCCAGCGATTGACTACACTTAGGAATACGGCGGGAAACATATCAGAAGAAGTCGTAGTCGAAGCTTTTGCCAAAGGAGCTCGGCGAACCGCCTTCAGAGAAGAACTGGGACGAGCCGCACCCAAAACCATCGGAGAGCTGATGGCTATAGCCGATAGATGTGCCAATGGAGAGGACTCGGTGCGCAATGAAAAGGCATATTCGCCAGCACCCGAAGACGACCGTCATGGTCGAAAGAAAAAGAGAAAGCATTACGATCATGACGATCGAGAAGAACTGGTAGCGGCAGAGTTCACGAGAAATCGCGACAGCGAGCATCGTGGAAATCACGAATGCAAGCCAAATCCAGGAGATAGAACTCCCGAGGAGGATCTCGATGGTTACTGCACGCTACATCTATATACAAATAAGCGCATTGGCAAAACCGAGGCAATTCGCCTTCTCAAGGATTGCCGAAAGTTCCTTGACATACACGAGGCCTTCTCGAAGAAAAACAGAGCGACGGTCAATAAGGGCTACCCACAGCGCCCGGTAGGAGGAAACCAGGGATTCCACCCTCCGCAACCCCTGCCTCCACCAGGAAACCAAAACGCGGTGCTAGCCGCACTACCAGCGCCACCCGCCGCAAACCAGGGAGGAAACGCGTACCCGAACCCCGCATGACTTTTGGGGATGATACAGAAAGTTTGCCCGTCCCGCAGGGCTCAGAAAACAAACACACGACAAATATGCATGGTTGTCCAAGCTCCACCGACCAAACCCGAGTATTTGAAGATGACTGACCAACCGATAATTTTCTCCAAAGAAGACCATCCCCCGCGAGTCTTTCGGCCAGGACACGCCGCGCTCGTCATCCAGGCACAGATTAGCAACTACGAACTTGCCCGAGTGTTCATGGATGGAGGCAGTGGAATCAACATCATTTACGCGGACACACTCCGTGGGATGAACAGGAACCTGGACGGACTCGCAGAATCAGAGACATCTTTTCACGGGATAGTACCAAGGAAGGCAGTCCGCCCACTCGGAACAATCAACTTGGAGGTGGTGCTCGGCAACTGAAGCAATTACAGACGAGAATTGCTCGACTTTGAAGTAGTCGACTGGCCCTCACAGTACCACGCTATTCTTGGCCGAACAACGTTCGCCAGATTCATGGCGGTACCACACTACGCCTACCTGAAGCTCAAGCTACCTGGGGAACATGGCACCATCACCATCGACGGCGATTTTCAAAAATCCAACAAGTGCGACATCGAGTTCAACGATATCGCCAAATCCTTCGGGACGCAGGAGGAGCTGGAAGAGATAGCAAAAACCACGGACCATTCCGTGATGCCGGACTCCCTAAACTGATGGAACTCGGGGAATCTTGCCAACAGGTGGGCCCAACCATTTTCTTGGGTGTTCCTTGGGCCTAACCTAACACAAACAAGCAATTCTTTCCACTTTGCTACCCCTTTCCGGCTCAAGTCGAGGGGCCAAAACGGCAGTTCCGTCTTTTTCCCAGCGGGGCTATGGTTTCTCTGGAGAGGGGGCTCCGGATCGTCTGAATGCCACCAAATCCCATGGTATGGCATACCATGTGTTAGAGTGTGGCATGGGTCTTGTATTCCTAAGATTCACTCTCTCTGTGTGTGTGTGTGTTAGGGCTTCACCGGCGTCAGATTCTCTCTCGCAGGTTCCAGGATTACTTAGAGCATGAAACTCCCGGATCTGACGAAACTGGGGGAATCTTGCCAAGAGGTGGGCCCTACCATTTTTTGGGTGTTCCTTGGTCCTAACCTAATAAAACCAAGAAGTTGGTTCAACTTTGCTACCGCCTTCCGCCTAACCTAGAGGGGTCAGAACGGCAGTTTCGTCTTTTTCCCAGCGGGGCTAATGCATGGTTTCTCCGTAGAGGGGCCTCCAGATCGTCTGAATTCCACAGAATCCCATGATATTCCATATCAAGTGTGTTATAGGGTGTCGTGGGTCTTGGATGCCCAAGATTCCCTCTCTCTCTACCTCTCTGTGTTAGGGCTTCACCGGCGTTGGATTCTCTCCGGCGGGTTCCAGGACTACTTAGAGCCCGAAACTCCCGGAACTGACGGAACTCAGGGAATATTGCCAAGAGGTGGGCCCTACCATTGTCTTGGGTGTTCATTGGGCCTAAAATAACAAAACAAAGCAGTTGGTTCCACTTTGCTACCCCCTTCCGGCTCACGTAGAGGGGCCAGAAAGACAATTCCGTCTTTTCGCCTAGCGGGGCTATGGTTTCTCCGGAGAGGGGCCTCCGGATCGTCTGAATGCCACCAAATCCCATGGTATTACATAACATGTGTGTTAGAGTGTTTAATGGGTCTTGGATGCCCAACATTTCCTCACTCGGTGTGTTATGGCTTCACCGGCGTCGGATTCTCTCTGGCGGGTTCAAGGACTACTCAGAGCCCGAAACTCCCGGATGTGACGAAACAGGGAGAATCCTTCCAAGAGGTGGGCCCTACCATTGTCTTGGGTGTTCATTGGGCCTAAACTAACACAGCCAAGCAGTTGATTCCACTTTGCTACCCCTTCCGTCTCACGTAAAGGGGCCATAACGACAGTTCCGTCTGTTTTCCCAGCGGGGCTAGGGTTTCTCCGGAGAGGGGCTCTGGAGTCTGGATCGTCTGAATACCACCAAATCCCATGGCATGCCATACCATGTGGGTTATAGTGTGTCATGGGTATTGGATGCCTATCAAGCAGACAACCCGACGGTTTTCAGAGCCAAAGCAAAAAGCACTTGGAGAAGAAGTAAACAGACTACTCGCAGCAAAGTTTATTAGAGAAATAAAGATATCCACCTGGTTAGCAAACCCAGTGCTGGTCCCAAAGAAAAACACTGACATCCTTCGCGTGTGCATCGACTACACGTCGTTGAACAAACACTGCCCCAAGGATAATTTTCCCCTCCCACGTATCGACCAGATCGTGGACTCCACTGCAGGCTGCCAGCGTCTCTCCTTCTTAGATGCCTACTCGGGATATAATCAGATCAGGATGAAGAAGGAAGATGAGGAAAAGACAACATTCATCACACCTCACGATGTCTATTACTACACGACAATTCCCTTCGGGCTAAAAAATGCAGGCGCAACATATCAGCGCTACATGCAAAAAATGCCTCGCCAAGCTCATTGGCAAGAACATACAGGTGTACATTGACGACATCGTCATCAAGACTCGAGTTGAGGACAAGCTCCTTGAGGACATTAGAGAAACATACGATGCTCTGAACGCATACAGGATCAAGCTCAACCCGACCAAGTGCGTTCTCGGCGTCTCTGCAGGACAACTTCTTGGGTACCTGGTGTCCGCTCGAGGAATCGAAGCCAACCCAGAGAAAATACAAGCGATCTTGACAATGAAGGAGCCAACCAATCTTCGCAGTGTGCAGAAGCTCGCAGGACGACTAGCCGCCCTGAGCAGATTCATTGCGAGATTAGGCGAGCAAGCATTGCCTTTCTACAAGCTGTTGAAGAAGACAGATAAGTTCGAATCGACACACGAGGCAAAAAAGGCGTTCCTAGATTTGAAGCAACTACTGCAGAGCAAGCGCGTCCTGGCAACGCCACAAGAGAAGGAACCCTTATACCTCTATCTAGCCGCAACTAACCAAGTCATCAGCACGGCCATCGTAGTCGAGCGGCCAGAAGAAGGGAAGGCGTACGGAGTCCAAAGTCCAATATATTACATCAGCGAGGTGCTTTCGCCATGTAAGCAGCGATACCCTCATTATCAGAAACTCGCGTATGGTGTGGTACTCACGGCTCAAAAACTCAAGAACTACTTCCAAGAGCATACCGTCACAGTGCTAAACGACGCATCACTCGGTACTATCATGAACAATCCCATGGCATCCGGAAGAATTGCAAAGTGGAGCATCGGTCTAGGCGCATGGGACATCATATATGCAGGGCGCAACTCTGTGAAATCACAGGTACTCGTGGAATTCCTAAGCGAGTGGACAGAACTGCAAACACCAGGACCGCCAGAATACTCGAGTAACTGGATCATGTACTTCGACGGGTCGAAGAGGAACAAAGGAGCTAGAGCCGGGGTTGTCCTCATATCCCCCAGGGGAGACAAGTTGCAGTACGTCCTGAGATTGTACTTCCCACCCGATGACCCGGCATCCAACAACGACGCAGAGTACAAGGCCCTCCTTCACGACATGAAAATGACGATCGCTTGCGGAGCCACCCGATTGATGATCTACGGAGACTCAAACCTCATCGTACAACGGACGATGAAGGAGTGCGACGCTATCGCGGATAACACGGTCGCCTATTGGGACATGTATAATCTACCTGAGGGAAGTTTCAAAGGGTGCGAGCTGAAACACATCGCGCGGTCCAGCAACGAGGAAGCAGATAAACTGACAAACATCGGGTCTACAAACACACCCATACCGCCAGGAATATACTTCGAGAGAATGATCAAGCGTGCAGTCAAGGTCAAGAAGCCAGCGGGAGCACCTGCAGCATTGGAGACGGACGTCGTCCCGCAAATCGCTGTCATTGAGCTCAGCCACAATATTTCAAGACAAGTTTTTCTGATCGAGCCAGTCTGGACGCTGAAATACCTCGACTACTTGTTCAACAAACATCTCCCAGCAGACGTTTGCGAGGCCCGACAAATAGTACGACGCAGCAAAACCTTTCGGGTGCTCAACGGAGAGCTATACAAACAGAGCATATCAGGAATATTGCACAGATTCATAGCACCCGAGGATGGCAAGGAACTGCTGCGGGACATACACCAAGGAGATTGTGGACACCACGCCAACTTGAAGGTAATTATGGGCAAAGCTTTCAGGGAATGATTCTACTGGCTCACGGCAGCCAGAGATGCAAAATACCTAGTCGACAAATGCAATGCTTGCCAAAGATTCGCGCCCAAGCCACACGCCCCCGCCACCGAGCTCCACATGATACCTATCTCCTGACCTTTTGCTCAATGGGGGCTAGACATGGTAGGACCCTTGCGCAAATCTACGCCTGGCGGATACACCCACCTGCTCGTAGCAGTGGACAAATTTACAAAGTGGATAGAAGCCATGCCAGTCACCTCCGCGCACGCCGAGTGCGCTGTGAGATTCCTCAACTCCATTGTATGCAGGTTTGGTATACCACACAACATCATCACAGACAATGGGAGCAACTTCACGGCTAAGGAAACGCAGGACTTCTGCGAGAAAAAAGGAATTACCCTCAGCTTCGCTTCGATCGCCCACCCGCAAAAAATCGGCCAAGTCGAACGATCCAACGGGTTAGTTTGCGCTGGCCTGAAGAAACGACTACTCGACAGACTGCGCCCAGCATCAGGGCACTGGGCCAAAGAATTACCATCGGTACTATGGAGTCTGCGCACAACACCAAATCGATCAACAAATTACACACCATTTTTCATGGTATACGGAGCTGAAGCTGTCCTTCTCGAAGATGTCAAATTCAGCGCTCCACGAGTCGTCGCATACAGTGAAGAAACTTCAAACAGTGCACTCGCTGAAGATGTGGACGCACTAGATGAGATACGCGATATTGCACTCGCAAGATCCGCAGTATATCAACAATCGCTGCGCAACTACCACAGCCGCCATATACGCCACAGAGCTTTCGTGGTCGGAGATTTGGTGCTGCGGCTCAAGCAGAAGGAAGGACACAAGCTCGAGCCACCGTGGGAAGGACCCTTCATAATACACGAAGTTATCCCAGGTGGCGCATACCGATTGAAGAACCCGAAGACTGGTGGCATCTACTCCAACCCGTGGAACGTTGCGCATCTCCGCAAATTCTACCCTTAGGATTATTCTACTCGCAAGAAATAAGACTCTACTAGCCACTCTGTAGCTCGATCAAACACATGGCTTCTCAGCCATATCAATAAAAACATGGTTTCCCAACCATAGCTATTCGCAATCTTCGATTGTGTACATGCTATAAACAACATGTATACACCCCGAACACATGGGGGCTACGCCAAACCAGCTTAAAAAATTATCATCTCAGAACACAAGGTTCAACAAGGTACACACCTTATAAACACCTTAAAAATACATCGAGTGAACTATAGAGAGTTTACAAGGCTACGCCTTCAAAGACATAACAATCAGAATACAGGATATCTACATCCTATAATTACATGTGGCGACGAGCAGTCGTCTCGACAAGCATCCGATCAACCTCCTCAGAAGTCAGTCGAATGATCTCCTCCGCTGCAGGATGAACGACTACATAATGAGGAGAAAAATCGACTGGAGTATCAGGAAGCCTAGCCACAGAGTTAAAATTGATCTCGGGGTGCCACACTCGAACAAAAGCGAGCGCTACTTGAGATCCACAGATAAGCTGCTGGCGGACACACTCGCGCACTTCTCCTACTCGACCAAAGATCCTTAGCAGATTACTCAAACCTTCTGGAACTGTACCCAGTGGATAGAAAGTCTTGTGCACAGAAGTCAGGGCTTCGCGACAAGCTTCAACAAGAATCTTCGCCTGGCCAGCCCGATACTTAAGGTGGCCAAAATAAAGCCTCGACTGCGGTCAGACAAGAAATTGTTCGCATGTGGCTTCAAGCTACCCGCTTCATGGGCAATATGATTATCCACCCAATGAGTTTCACAAGGACTGTCAGGCTCAACAACTACAAAATCAGCACAACGGGTCAAAAGTGAAAAGGAAGCAAACAACAAAGTGTTAGGGGGCTCGCAGGCTTACAAAGCATGTCTTTTGCAGCGGCAGCCAGCTCCTCCATCATGAACTGCTCGCGCTCAACCGCAAGTTTCTGCTTTGATTTAGCCACATCAGTCACTCCCTGCAAAGCCTTTAGTTTGCATTCTCCATCCTCAACACGGTCATGGAGTGAGGCGAATGTGCTTGTGGCAGCAACAAGGGAATTCACCTGCGCAGTAGAGCCACTCGAAGACCCTACGCTGGGATCAAGTAACTGGAAAAGAAGCAGAAGCAAGTTCAGGAAAACAACAAGACCCCACTCGACAAAACACACCACCCATCTATTGGGTGCTCGGGGGCTACTCCCATCGGGAGCACATAATAGTGAAACACAACAATCGGACACTGAAGATTTCAATGAACATTTCGATTAAGCAAATACGGGAATACATCCCAAGGTTCATTACATCGACAGACCAAAAACCAATTTAAACTAGCCTAAGGAGCTGCAGAAGTATTGCCACTCGCAGCAGGCTGACCCTTGCGACCAGCACATGCAAGCACTTCAGAAAGCCTCTTCGCAAGGGCTTCAGCCTGAGCGCCAAAGGGACGAAGCGCTACCTTTTTGCCCGTGGCGTCGTAGGGAAGGCTCGAGAACACCTTATCCGAGTCTGTGACTTTGTGCGCCAGCGCGAATTGGGTAGCCATCCTAGATCCGCACTCAGACTGGGCGACTGAATAGGCCTCGAGAAGGTTTTCATCGTCCATGAACACTTTCAGAAGGCCGCCCATCGTTGGCGGAACCGCCACATCCACCAGCAGGCGCTCGTGGAACTGCCTCAACACTCGGGTGGCTTCACCAACGAGGGAAAAGATCCCACTCGCGTGCTTCTGGAGCTAGGCGCAGGAATCTATCAGGGCGTCCAATCTTTGGCTCCCAGGTAGCGCCAGTGCAACGCCAAGGACATCTATAAAAGGACATCGTAAATTTGCGAGATAGCCAATTAAAGTGCATTGCAACGGAAGAACAGTCAAGTGTGGCTTACCCGCAAATTGCTGGGCCAGAGGGCGGATGATGCTAACAAGATCGTTATCATGTTTGGCGCCAGCCTTTTCCAATTGCTTCAACGCCTCTTGGGCCTCGGCGAGTTTCCCCTCAAAATCAGCCGAATGCTTGAGAGAGGACTCCAGCTCCTTTCGGGTGGACTCCAACTCGGCCTCAAGGGTTTTCACCGGAGCGACAGCTTCATCTTTCTCGTCCCTTAGGAGGTTGACTTGATCTATAGAGCAACGAATAAAGCTTAAGCAAATTTTCATGATCAATGGAAAACAGTAAAATGGAGCGGGTTAACCTACCTTGGAGAGCCTGGCCGTCCTCGATGAGTCGATCACGATCCACCTGACGGGAAACGCAATCCGCCTCAACCAAGAGCACTCGGCGACCGATGGCAGCAAGGGAGTCAAGAAGAGACTGCAAAAGCATGAGACAAAAGTTCGAGTTATGGGTAAAATCTCTTGAGCCAATTCACGACTGTACACAGTCGAGTATAGCCTCGGGGGCTACTCCCATCGGGAGCACTGCCGTGCACCCGATAAAATCAAGAAAAGTAAGAAAGGAAAAAGCTTAAACTTGAGACCGCGGCCAATCGCAAGCGATTAACCACGGACTCGGGGGCTACTCCCATCGGGAGCACTGTCGTGCACCCGATAGAAATCATGATCAAAACGAAGCAGAAGATACAGTAGAGGCGACAAGATTTACCTGGCCTTGGGCGGTGAACAGAGGATCCGCCGAGCTACCCGAAACTTCTTTAATCGCCGAGGCGCCACCCGCGAAGCTGGGCAACCTGTAATCTGGAGCCACAGCTACCGGTGCTGGACTCAGATACTTTTGGGTGGCCTTGACAACTGGAGTTTCACCCGCAGCCGCTTCTTTTCTCTTCACAGAAGGAACAGAAGAAGCGTACTGGCCGGGGCTAATGGTTTGAATACTGCTATGGAAAAAATAAATCAAGCAAAGGCATAAGGAAAAAGAAGAGGATTCTCGACTAAAGGATAACGCGAGAGAAAAGTTACTCATCATCATCGTCATCATCCAGCATGTCCACGTTCCAGGTGGTGGAGACATTCGGCTTGAAGCCTAGGGGAGGAAGCACGTTTAGGGGTGCCACCTGGAGAGGCTCAGTCGCCTTGCCGGATCCTCCACCCAAGGAGCTGTATTTTGAAGTGGCTTCATCATCCCTCTGCCTGCAGCGTTTGCGGTGATGGAGCTGATCGCTACCCGACTCTTCCGCGTCGTCCGAAGAGCCGTGCTCAGAGCTCGAGTCGGCTTCAGCGACACTGGTTTCGACAGGGGCCTCAACGTTGCTCGCTAGGAGGTCTGAGGCATCTTCGGACGAGACTGGCGGGTAGCATGTTGCTACTTTCAAACTCTACGAAAGAAGAAGAATAAGAAAGAAGAGAAACCTTAGTCGATAAAGTTTTGTATGGCAAAAAGAATAAAACAGAGACGAGAAGAAAACTTACCTTGGCTGGAGGGCACTTCGAAGCCTCGAATGGCTCAAGAGAGCAGGTGGCAAAGGGCTCGCCTACCTTCAGCTTGGTGATAGCCGCAATCTTCTCGAATTCGGCATCCGAGAGGATATCTTGGCAGACATGGGTAGGGTCTTGAACGCCCTGGTACTCCCACATAGTCGATGGCCTCTCTTGAAGAGGCTGGATCCTACGCCGGAGGAAGACGCTCGCCAGGTGTCGAGACATCGTAGTAGTTTTCATAGACGGGGGTGCCATGAGACTACGGTAGAGACGTGGGGTAACGGGATCGCGTGATAGATAGTAAACACAGGATTTACCCAGGTTCGGTACGTCGCGACAGTTCGACGTACCTACTCCTGCACTTCTCACTAATCATGACTAAAGCCTGGAAACAGGATTACAATGTGAGGTTTTGGATCTAGCTACTCACAGAGGATCAACTTCTCGGCGAGTTGGTCTATATCTTCTCTGTTATTCGTTGGTTTGTTTATCTCCCGTCCAGCTTTATATAATAGCTGGATTAGGGCTTACAGAATAGGAAACCTAGAAGACTACGGTAACTATAACTTGGAAAGTAAGGAATCCGTCTTCTCCTCCAAGCCAGATCACATGGGCCGTGATCCGGGTTCTTCTAGAATCCGGCTTCTGTGCGTCAGGTTACTGGGCCGCCCAATGGACCACAGCCCACTACCACTTGGGCCACCCTGGTAACCAGGCACTTTCACTACCATCTTATATACCCCTATACGGTATATATCCGACAGTAGCCCCCAAGAAGGATTAAAACTCTGATTTGCCGTCTTCCGCCAAAGGTGCTTTGTCCGAGAAATTTCAATCACCAGTCTTGATTCTTCTTATTCTTCTTCTTTTGAAAGAGATGGTAACGTGAAACTCGGAATCCTGAAAATCCGGCTTTTCTCTCATGATACTTCGTGGAGAAGGAACTTCTTACGTCAGCGCACTTAATCATGCTGACGTAAGGGACGTTTGAGTTTTACTCGGAAAACCCAGAAACATATCTCTGACAGATTCTCGCGGGAAACGAGGAGATAACCATCATTACCCTGTCGTTTCATTTCCCGGATTTTCCGGCGAGTGACACGCGTTGATCATCCAACGGTCAAAATAGCCGTTGGCACGTATCTTGACGGATTTCTGGCTATAAATAGCCGTCTTCGTCCTCGTCAAAAACCTTCCGCACTCTCACTGTCACACCATTGCTGCGCACAAGCTCCCGAGCGAAGAACCATCCCGAGCGCACGAATGCACCCAGAGCACACGAACGCAATCGCGCCGCCACCAAATGGCAACCTCACCGTCGTCTCCCACTCGCTCCGCCGCGCTCGCCGTCGACGACATATTCAACGATCTGGATCCGCAGCTCGGGTCCCCAAAGCACGCCGGCGACGAGCCGGAAAAAACGGCGGCCTCTGCGGCGGGCGGAGAGGATCTTTCCGCCGCCACGAACGCTGCGGACTCAAGCTCCGCACCCTCCCCGCCGTTTGCTCCCGAAACGGCGGAGGACAAGATCCAGCTCCTCGGCGACGAGCTCGCCGCTGCGGAAGCCGCCGCGTCCGCCGCCGCCGGAGCGGAGGAAGAGGTGGAAACTGCAGGCAATTGGATTGCATGCAGCATTCCGCCAGCTCTCCTTCCAAACCTGGAAAAGGAGGGCCTGATCCTCAAAGGGAAATGGCGGCTCCCTGAAGACGAGCTCGAGCCAATGCCGAGAGACGGCGAAAGGGTTCTCCTTTCTTCCCACCTCCTTAGAGGTATGGGGCTTCCACCTTCCGCCTTCTTCCTTCAAATCCTCTCCCACTACAACATCCAACCCCATAACCTGCCACCCAACTCCATTCTTTATATGGCCGGGTTCCAGGCCCTATTCGAGGGTTACTTAGGTTTAGAGCCTAGGTTAGATTTCTGGATGTATTGTTTCGGGGTTAAGCGGAACTCCTCGGAGGGCGTACTCCCGACTTGCGGGACCATCTCCTTTACTCTTCGGAGGTTTAGGGAAGATTAGTTCCCCAAGATCAAGACATCTGAATCCGTCAAATTTTGGACGGGTTCTTTCTTCTACCATCCCGATGTGCCTTTCCCAAAAAAGGCCATCGGGGTTCCACCTTTCTCCAACACTGCTGCCATTCCCCAAGACAATTGGGGAACGGAAGCCGTCCAGGTTCTGCCGCCTGATCTTCTAAGGATCAAGCGGCGCATCGCCAAGCTCACCTCCTCTGATCCACCTCTAACTGGCATGGACACGGTCCTTTGCTGGTTAAATAGGCGGATCCAGCCGTTGGCCAATCACGGTGGCCGCCTCCTGTGCGAATACACGGGAGCCAACGACCCAATGCGGACATCCATCAAGGATTGGTCTCCAAGGGATCTTCGACGGCGCGCAAACCAATTGGTCGCATCCCGTGACCAATACGAAGCGAGTCGGCCGATGTACATGGCCGACAATCCGGCTCCCAAGGTATTTTTTCCGTCATTTGGGTATAGTTTTAACATTCTTTCTCGGATTTTCTTGCTTCCGACTCTGATTTGTTTTTTCGACAGTTCGCTGAACTTCCAGACTCGGAGTTAGCCTCCGAAGCTGAACTGGATGCCTTGCGTACTGCCACTACTGGTGGGCGCAAGCGCAAGAAGATTTCTTCCTCTGAGGAAGTTATCGACCTTGACGGGATCCCCGTCGCCACTTCCAGGTTCTTTCCTTCTGGGTTCTGTTCTTATATGGAAAAAATTTCTTCCATCTTCGGAGTTTTAACTTTTCCGGGTTTTTTGTTTTCAGCCTGCCCCCCTCCAACCTAAAGCCGAAGAAGCTGAAGAAACACAAAGTTGTTTCCAGCCGAGGCAGCCAACCTTCTCCCGTCATCGCCCCAGATACGACATCCACAATGGCGGAAGAGCACGCTGCAGCCCCCACCACCAAGCCACTGGAGCCCAGCCAGCCTGTTGTGTCGAACTCGGACACGAGGGAAAGGGCGGCTCCAGAGGTGGGACAACCTTCTCGGACATTCGACGAGGAGATTCCCACCTTTGACAAGGAATTCAAGATTATCAATGACGGCCTAAGCGCGGCCGGAACCCTTTTTGCGGAATGCGCAAAAGGGTTCAATGAAAACTTGGCGGGTTTGCAACGAATGAGCCAGGTATGTAACTCTAGCCCCCAAGCATTAAACAAAATGTATTCTTTTTTGCTTTGATGTTTTTAGTAACCATTCTTTTCCTTGCTATGTTTCAGCAAACCGCCGAAGCCATTAACATGGAAGTTTTCAACAAACTCTCCATCAAGAATAAAGAGGTTAGAAATCTTCTTTCTATTCTTGAGGAGAGAGAGGCGGAGCTGGCATCGTCTCAGCTCGCTTTGTCGGAAACAGCAGGTAAACATTTTTCCTCTGAATTTTTCGATTCAATTTTTTGTCTAAGTACTTATTCCGGAAATTTTCTAAACTCAGAATTTTCCTTGCTTTCCAGCTGCTTTGGCTAAGGCCAAGCAAATAGCTGAAGATGCCGGCAATGCCGAGAATCTCCGAAAGGAGAATTTGGACCTTCACAAGAATCTTGTGAAGGCTCAAAAGGATCTGGAGGCCAGCAATTTGGCCCTTGGAGTTGCCAATTCCAAGGCTTCCGAGCAAGCGGAGAAGGATAAATCCACCATTCAGGATTTAGAAAATGCTCTGAACCTTCGCCTGGAGGAAGTCTCCGAGATCGACAAGCTTATCGGTAACTTTCTGCTACCTTTACCCTTTTTTCCATATCTTGCTTTTCTTCTCTGTTTTTCACCTAACACTTTTGGTTGTTTTGTTTGGAAAAAACAGGAGATACCCCAGATGTCACTCGGCTTGAAGGAATCCGAGCCTTTGGGAAGACATGGACTTCGATCCGGGCTGCTGGAATGCAGCTGGTCAACAAGTTCCTTCCCTCAAGGACTGGGGAGTTCTCGGAGGTTGAAAAGCTTCCGGGAGCCATCATGGAGGTGGCGGAATCCAGGGATTCCATCCTGCGTTCCGCTGCACGGGGTGGTGCGTGCATGGCACTCGGCCTTATGCGCATGCACTACCCCGGTGCTAAATCTTGGCGCGTGGCGTCCGGTGTCCCTCAAGGATACACGGATACTCAGTGAAATACCATCTTTGATGAAATCAAAGGCCACGCCACCCAGATTGCCTCCATGGTAAATATCTCCGTCAATTATCCAGAAGAGGAGATCCCTCCAATCCCCAAAGACGACAGCAGCGAGGAGGAGTCGGATGCTTGAAGGGCTACCTTGAACCTGGATAGCGGAAGTAGACAATAGGAGCATTACTGTTCTTTAAATGTAATCCAAAATGTAATGTTTCTATTTGTATGAACGAAAACTCCGCCTTTTGCAATCTTAATTATGAAATTCTTTGCAAAGTTTTCGGATTTTATTATTCCTTTAACTTCTAAGTTCTCTGGCATATGTGTTTTGACTGTCCTTAGTGTTTGGAATGGCTCGATAACATTATGAATCGTCATGTCGAGTAACTGGGTATAACCAATCAGTTAAAACTCGGAAACATGGATCATACTAAAGGCATTTTTACTAACTAGCTCCAGTGACCCAACACACAAGCAATCAGAAAATGCTTAGAAAAGCAAGGAATTTTTTAAATGAAACTTGGGCACGCAGGCAATTCAAGTTTCCTTTAGCCATTAGCAGGCTGAAAAATCATTCAGTTTCTTAACGCCGAGTACGCAGGCACAATTCGGGTTAACATTGAGTATTTTGTAAGATCATTGGGTAATAGATAAGGTGGAATCATGCTTTCTACTGAAAAAACATGGATACCAAAATTCCGACAACTTTATTTCATGATCTCAAAAGATGTTTACATAGAAATTGAACTAAGTACGGAAGAGACATAACTGCTAGATATTCGAATGCTTTTGCTATCCACTTGTCTTTGTCGGATTTCTTCAGCAACTTGTAGAGTGGTAGGGCTTTATCCCCCAGCCTACTAATAAATCTGCTGACGGCAGCGGCGGAACCCGTCAATCTTTGGACATCTTTTACGCACGTAGGCTTCGAGATGTTCAAGATGACTTTTATCTTTTCCGGGTTAACTTCTATTCCTCTATGAGAAACGATAAAACCCAGAAGTTTTCCTGAGGGAACCCCGAATACACACTTAGACGGATTTAACTTCATCTTGTAAGTGCGCAAGTTTTCGAAAGTTTCTCGCAGATCCTCAAGGAGTGTATCTTTTTCCTTGGTTACGACAGCAATATCGTCCATGTAAACATGGACGTTTCTGCCAATCTGACTATGCAAACAACGTTGCATGCAACGCTGGTAGGTTGCACCTGCGTTCTTCAGGCCAAATGGCATGGTTACGTAATAATACGTCCCGTACGGGGTTATGAAAGAAGTCTTAATTTGATCTTCCTTTTTCATGCGTATTTGGTGGTACCCGGAGTATGCATCCAAAAAGCACAAAAGCTCAGAGCCTGCAGTGGCATCTATTATTTGATCGATTCGCGGTAACGCAAACCTATCTTTTGGACACAATTTGTTCAAGCCCGTGTAATCTATACACATTCTAAGAGCAGTACTGTCTTTCTTTGGTACTAATACCGGATTTGCGGACCATTCAATGTGGATTACTTCCTGGATGAAATCCGCTGCTAAAAGCCGGATAATTTCCTTGCCAATAGCCTTCCGTCTTCTTCCGTCAAATCGACGGAGACCTTGTTTGACAGGTTTTGAACCTGGAATTACCTTGAGTTGGTGCTCAGCAAGTTCCCTGGGTACGCCTGGCATGTCAGCTGGACACCAGGCAAAAATATCCCAGTTCTCACGGAGGAACTTGATGAGCTCGCCTTCCTATTTGTCGGTCATCCCAGTCCCTACAACGACGAATTTTATCGGATCTTTGGGATCTAGGATTACCTGTCTTTTATTCTCGGACGCCTTGAAGCTGTCTATTTGCTTCCGGGTTTCTTTTCCTGCCGGCATTTCTGTCGGCGATACCTCCTTGGCCAATTCCTTCAGTTCTTCCTTTGCTATGACTCTTTGAGCGCAAAGGGCGTTTTCTTTCTCCAACTCATTTGCTAGCTTAAAATCACCAGCTATGGTGATTACTTCTCCTTTGGGTCCTGGCATTTTCAGCTTGTTATAAATATAACAGGATCTTGCCATGAATTTGGCGAAAGCTGGACGTCCGAGTATTGCGTGATACACGCTTTCGAACGGCACTACTTCGAAGGATACTTTTTCCTGTCGAAAATGATCTGTATCTCCGAAGGTGACATCTAGGGAAATTTCTCCTAGGGACCGTGCTTGTCTGCCAGGGACAATACCGTGGAAGCGTATGTTGTTGTGATTGAGCTGGGACTCGGAAATCTTCAGATGCTTCAGTGTATCCAAATACATTATGTTAATGCTGGATCCTCCATCCATCAGCACTCTTCTTAGCCTAGTGTTCTGGACAATAGGGCTTACGACAAGAGCTTGTGTGCCGGGTTCAGGGATATTCCCGGGATGATCAGACTGATCCCAGGTAATTGGTGTGTTGGAGTACTTCAAGAATTTCGGGGTTGACGGAACAACCGCGTTTATTTCTCGAAGTGTTCTTTTGGCCACCTTTGCTGACGGAGTTGCTAGAAATGTTAGCATTGCTTCTCCATCAACTCTCGGAAATTTGGGTTCGCCTTTTCGCTGTTGTTCCTGTATTTTTTCATTAGTGTCCGATTCACTGTCTTCTTTGTCAGCTTCTGGCTTTTGTTTGGCGGGTTTCCTTTTGGAACCCTTCCCCTTATTTCCGAATCCTGCACTGCCTTTCATGTGCTTATTCAGCCGGCATTGTGCGTTTGTATGGGTGGGTTTCCCAAATTGTGAATGGTGGACACAAGGTTCCGACTTAATCCTCTCCCACTCCTCTGGAGTGTAATTGATTGGATCTAGGCTGCGTCCTTTCCACTTATTCCCTTTTTCGCTTCCAAAGGCTATGTTGACTTCCTTGGGTTTTGTCGTTGTTTCTGGGGTTCCTTTTTTGTCAGAACGAGGAGTTTTCTTAGCAAGTATCAGTGTATCGATATTGCCTCCTCTTGCTCTGATGTCGTCTTTGGCTGCAGCGTGCTCGTTGGCGGTTGTAAGCATAGATCCGAGATCTTTGTGCTGCTTGGAACCAACCATGAACGGTACAAGTCCGGGTTTTAGGCCATTGACGAAAGCATGCTTTGCTTGTACGTCAGTTACTCCAGAACAACTATTCTTCATTGTTGTCCATCTGGAGATGAAATCCACGTATGGTTCATCCTCGAATTGGGTGCAATGGTTCAGCTAGTTGATGTTGTTCGGGCGTTTGTATGTTCCCCGGAAATGCTGAGTAAATACTCTAGCCATATCAACCCAGCTGTCGACAGTTCTTGATGGTAATCCATTGATCCAATCTCTGGCTCCATCCAGTAACATTAGGGGAAGAAACTTGACAGCTTCCAGGTCTGTCCCATTGTTGATTTGGACGGCTGTATAATAGTCTGAGAGCCAGGTGTCCGGGTTTGTGCTACCGGTATATTTTTGGTAGGTTGGACCAACTTTGGCGAAGCCAGAATGCAGGGTTATCCTTCGGATCCTGTCAGTAAAACACTTAGGACCAAAGTATAGATCATCCTTTTCCGCTCTATCAATGTGTGCGGAATATCTTCCGGCTGAATGGACAGAAGGGGATCTACTCCTTTCTTTTCCATTGTTGCGCGGGCGCGCTTTTCCGGGATTGTACCTATCTCTTCCATGATCACGTCCTTTTGGATTAGGCGGAGTCCTGCTCCTGTGCCTTTCTTTATCCTTTGTGGGTGTCCGGGATCTCTCACGCCTGTGAGGTGTATCGTATCTTCCGGCTTTCTCAGCTGGGTTTCTCGGAGGTGGCATTATTTTGCCGTCATTCCGGTATTTTTCTTCCCGATCGTGGGTTTTAAGTCCACCTTTCGGGGGATGGGATCCGGTTCGGGACGCTTCATCCCTATTGTCGGGGTTTTTCTTGTCTTTTCTCGGATCCTCTTTTTTATCCTTTGAATTGTCTGAATCTCCAGGTTCCTCTGGTCCAGGTGCTCCAGCGGCGCAAGTAGCTGTTTTGCATAGGGCGGAGTTATCCTGCAGTCTTCCTGATCGCTCTTGGGCCCGCTGTTGTTGTTGCAATGCTTTTCCTAGGTAAGCATACACCCCTTGAAGTTTTTCACCATTGGAGTACAGATCATTGTTCAGGATGGCGAACGCTGCTTCCGCGTTTTCTGCTGCGGTTTTATAAATTGGTTCGCCTCTGGCATCTTTGCCGTTTACCTGCTTTTGCCAAGATGGGTTGTGAAACCTTTGTTTTGGCGGCAGTACTTCCGGTCTGACGATTCCGGGTAATCTTGTAGGTTTAATGCCAGATCTATTCTTTCTCTCGTACTCCTCTATATCTTCCTTCATGAGCTTAATGTCATCCTGGGTTTTTTGGAGGTGTTGGCGAGATCTGAGTAGATGTTGCTGTTGCCTTTGGAAAGCTTGCATCCTGGCTTCCAGCATCTCAGGGGGTTCATTTGCTCCCACTGGCGTTTGCAACAGCTCTTGCTCTTCCTGTTCCGTCATTGGCGGAACAAGGATTTCTTTGATTTTCTTCTCCGCAGTTTTTGTTCCGCTAGCATCTCCTACTTCCAGGTTTTCCTCGGCTTGATCAGCTGATTTTTTCTTCCGGATTTTGTATTGGAGTTTCTTAGCAGCACGATGCTTTTTCTTGGAAGAGGGAGGTTTTTTGACAGGCTCATCCTCTGTCAATTCCTTAACATTGGGAAATACCGGAGAAGTTTCTCCGTCTTCTCTCTCTTCCTCTGGCGAAGGAGTTTTAGGGCTTTCCTGGCTACCGGCATCCGTGGTATCAGCTGGTTTTGCCATTAGCACTTCATGGAATCCCTCTTGAAAAGATTTAACTTTCCTTTCAAAGGCGTCCGCGTCTTCGTCTTCGGAATCAAAATCCTCTGATCCGGTTTCCGACTCTAATCTCGCCTCAATGGCAGCTAGCACGGATTCTGCTTCCGAGTTCATCGTCTCGTTGACGGATGTCGGATCTTCCGCCCGTATGACGGGTGTCGGGTCTTCCGTTGCTGTGACGGGTGTGTTTTTGTCTGCCTCTTGCACGGGGTTTACGTCATCCGTGTTTTCGGCGACTTCGGACTGCACCATGCCGATAAAGTGTGTGTCACTTTTTTGTCGGCGATCCGAGCAGAATCCGTCATCATAGTCATCCTCGACTGGGTATAGGGCGGGTGGGATAAATTTGCTTCCACCGCAAAACCCCATTGCTTCTGCAGTTAGTCCGATAAAGATGTTAGCAGATACTATCGGTAACACGCAGGCACTTACCAGGTGGTTTTGCGCCGGTATGTAGGATCCGTTGTCGAGGAAGCGTCCGACATCATCATTGAATTCCAAGCTTCCGACAGTGATTGATCTTCCGATTCCACCAAGTATCCCAGATCGAAACTTCACGCCTGACGTCGTCTGCCCCACGGTGGGCGCCAACTGTCGAGACATCGTAGTAGTTTTCATAGACGGGGGTGCCATGAGACTACGGTAGAGACGTGGGGTAACGGGATCGCGTGATAGACAGTAAACACAGGATTTACCCAGGTTCGGTACGTCGCGACAGTTCGACGTACCTACTCCTGCACTTCTCACTAATCAGGACTAAAGCCTGGAAACGGGATTACAATGTGAGGTTTTGGATCTAGCTACTCGCAGAGGATCAACTTCTCGGCGAGTTGGTCTATATCTTCTCTGTTATTCGTTGGTTTGTTTATCTCCCGTCCAGCTTTATATAATAGCTGGATTAGGGCTTACAGAATAGGAAACCTAGAAGACTACGGTAACTATAACTTGGAAAGTAAGGAATCTGTCTTCTCCTCCAAGCCAGATCACATGGGCCGTGATCCGGGTTCTTCTAGAATCCGGCTTCTGTGCGTCAGGTTACTGGGCCGCCCAATGGACCACAGCCCACTACCACTTGGGCCACCCTGGTAACCAGGCACTTTCACTACCATCTTATATACCCCTATACGGTATATATCCGACACCAGGTGTAAACCATTCAACGCGACCCCCGTTGTCTGATCGCGAAGGATCGCCACTTTCGCGAGTAGCGGGGAGACGATCCGGCTATCTTCGATTGAGAGCTTGTGCGCCTAGGACTTCCTTTGCTTCAAAACAGCGAACTGGTGGAATTCATGAGCCCCACCCGCGCTGTCGTTAACGACGTAGAACCACTTCCTCCGCCATCCTTGCGCGGAGTCGACGAAGTGCATCTTCAGATAGGAGTTGTCCGTCTTCGCCTGGATCCCAAAGCCGCCGGTGCGCAGCTTTTCTCCAAGCTGGTCGCCTACTCGCGACTTCTCACGGAAGACCCACACTTTGAATAGGGCCTTCCAAAGGCCCCAGTGCGGGCGAATGCCTAAGAAGCAGTCGCAAAGTAGGATAAAACACGAGATGTGCTGAATCGCATTTGGAGGCAGGTCATGGAGCTGTATGCCATAGACATACATCAATCCAAGAAGGAAAGGATGAAGAGGAAGGGAGAGGCCGCGCGAGACGTGATCCGCGAAGATCACTCGCTCGTTCGCTCGGGGATTCGGTAGCTCCTCCTTCTTGCCCAAGAGAACGCGCTTGTCGCCCTCGGGGGCATCAGCCCCTCCCTGTGCATCTCCTTGATGCTCTTATTGGTGGTGCTGGCGGAACGCCAGTCGCCCGTCCTCACGGCGGGTGTCGCAGGGACGTCCTCAGCCGCCTTCGACGACGATGCGGCAGCGCCGCGCTTCTTTCCTCCAGCCATGAGAGCTTGTGAGTGCTTGCAAAGGAAGAGGTGTGCGCGAGGAAGAAGAAAGAGAAGCAAATGGCCAGGAAGGTTACTTTCCTCCTAAGGACGGATATTTATACACGAGCCAGGCAAATCTGGACCACATATCAAGCAACATGGCGCCCATCGCGGCTGCCACGTGTGAAGTGGAAACGAAGCGGCGGTGAAAAGTTGTTTTCTGCCACGATCTTAACAGCGGATCGTGCACATTTACTGCGTGTGGCTCGCGGGAAAACCGGAAGCGACCTCTCGTTTCCGGTCAAAAAGCTGACAAGGTGGGCCAGCGTACTCTGTTTTCACTTCGTCATGTCCCGTCGGGAGGAGTCAGAACGAACAAATTGCGCAATGACATCATTGCGTACCTCATCAAACCCGAGAATTCCCTCGGGTAGGATCCCTGACACGAAATTTTCTTCGTATGGGCATATCAAGACGCGGGAACTCTTTCGCATAAAAGCTCCATACACAAAATTTCTTTCGTATGGGCACAACAAGGCTTCGAGACACGAAAACTCTCTAGTATGGACAGAAAACTACAAATGCAAAAATCCTTGTGCGTAAAAACAAGGAAGATTTCTTTACTCGAAATATCTCGAGACAAAATTCACGAGTGCGCAGCTCCTTCCACTCGGTTACACGATGTATACACATCCTTACCCTGGATCGTTCGGCCGACTAGGCACATCCGGATGCCGTATTCTATCGAATACGAAGGTAAGACCCAAAAGATCTCTCTTATGGGCCTGGAATCGCGCTCAAGCTGCGTCCTCCGGTAAATTTCCGTGTCAGCAACACGAAGAAAAATCCTAGCGGGCGCGCCGGGTAACCCTATAGGTTAAGTTCGACTCAATAAGACCTCCACGGCCCAGTCGCAATGATCACCTCATCGGATTCGAGTTGGAGGTCTCGAATCTGCGTAGGCCAGAACTGTTTTTGCCCTAGATGCAATTAATTGGCCCTGAGTTTTCGGCAGAGCCAAGCAACTGAGCCATATCCTTCTGCGAAAACAACCAAAAATACATGCAATTTTCATCGCTCGATGCTCGAGTACAAAAAACTCATCACATACAGGGTATACGCCCTCCAGAAGACAAGCGGTTGAGGCAATCAGTCGAAAGAATTCAAGACAAGATTTTGAGCGTCTACCTGACATAATTCTCAATCGAGTAAACGCTCGGGGGCTACTGACGAAGGGATGAATCCTGGACCTATCGGGTGAGGCTACCCGGTCCAAGGCCCAAGACCCAGGCCCAAGGGAAGACGCCATGGACTATTCTAGAAGGCCCAGTTAAAGACCACCCGCAAGGCCTTGCGGGTCAAGTTAGGAAACTGGTAACCGACTTTAGGTTAGGGTTTGTATCCCCCCGGGTACGGTTTGAGACCTGGCCACCTATATAAGGCCAGGAGAACCACCAGGAGAGGGACCAAGCAATACCGCACCACCAAATCCTTGAGATTGAGATCTACTCTAGACTCGAGCACCCCCACTGTAACCAATCTATATGTTAATACAGATCGACTGAAGCAGGAGTAAGGGTTTTACCTCTACGAGGGCCCCGAACCTGGGTAAATCGTGCTCCCTGTTAGCCGACGATTGTCACCAGCGCCCACACATTCTCCTAATCGAAACCCTAGTGGTTCACCCGAGGGACTTGTTGAGATGCATAGTCGACACTTTGGACAATAAAAGACATAAAACAATTTGCATGCATTTTCGACAACTTTATTCCATGATCTCAATAATGTTTACATAGAATTGAACTAAGTATAGAAGGGACGTAACTGTTGGATGCTCCAATGCCTATTTGTCTCTTCTAGTTCTACATCTATGCTTCTTTTCCTCTTGCGATTCTTGTTTTTCGGGTCATCCTCTGTGTCCCGAATATCTACAATGTAATATAAACTTTTTTCATAGCTTTGCTAATGACAAACGGTCCTTTCCAGATTGGCGCTAGCTTGTGCTTTCTATGTTGTACCAATCTTAGCACGAAATCACCTTCTTTAAAAGATTGGTGTTTGATTTTACGGCTATGGTATCGCCGCAAACCCTGCTGATAAATGGTCGATCTTTGCAACACAAGTTCTCGTTCTTCTTCTAAAAGATCGATGACATCCTGACGCGCACTTTTGGTATCCGAGTCTTCATATGTCTGCACTCTTGGGCTATCTTGGAGCATGTCCGGTGGAAGCACAGTTTCTGCGCCATAAACCGAGAAAAAGGCACCTGCCCTGTTGATCTGCTTGGCATCTTTCGAATACTCCAAAGCACGGAAGGCAATTCTTCTACCCATGCTCCAGCTGCTCCGTGAAGAGGAGTTTAGAGTCTTGGGCGTATTCCTTGCAAGATTGAACTATTCATTCGTTCAATCTGGCGATTGTATTGTGGGTACACTACAGATGCAATATCTAGGCAAATTACCGTTTGTCGGCAATAATTTGCTAGACCTCCAATTGCAAAGTCTGTCCCGTTATCCATGATTATACTATGTGGGACGTCATATCGCATGACAATGTCAATGAAGAAATTTCTAGCAGTCACACCGTCAAGTTTTTTGATGGGTTTAGCCTCCACCCACTTGGTATACTTATCTACTTCAACGAGATGTGTGAGTCCGCCTCTTGCAGTTTTTAATGGCCCCATCATATCTAGCCCCCAGACCACGAACGACCATGTTAGGGGATAGTCTTGAGTGCTCGAGTCGCCATATTTGTCTGCTTGGCATAATACTGACATTCGGCACATGTGTTATCTATGTGCTCTGCATCTGTCTTGGCTGTAAGTCAGAAAAACCCTACACGAAATGCTTTCTTAACTATGCTTTTTGATTGAGCATGATGTCTGCAATCTCCGGCATGAATTTCTTGCAGAATTTTTCGTCCTTCTTCTGGCGAAATAAATCGCTGAAAAATTATGATAGTGATGTGTTTATACAGGCAACCACTGATTACCGTGTATCCTTTACATCTGCGTTTTATCTGCCTTTGCAAGACTTCATCTGCTCCATCCGAGATATTCTGATCAACTAAGAAGTTTAAGTATGGAATTGTCCAATCCGGGTTAACAGGCAGAACTTCTATTGACTCGGAAACTAGGGGATAATCAACATCTCCCATTTTATTGATGGTTCATACAACTGCAGGACGAATACACCAGGTGGCAATGTTTTCACCCTTTCCGAGCCCATTCTGTATAAAACATCCGCATTCCAGTTTTCTTCCCTTTTGACGTGATGTACCTCAAATCCTAGGAAGCAAATGGGAACTCGTCGACTGTTCTCCGGTATTCGGCCATTATGGGTCTTTTAGCATCCCATGTCTAGTTCAGCTGATGTTGTACAAGATCCGAGTATCCATAGCAAAGTGTGCGTTTGACCCCTATTTCTTTTGCAATGTGCAAGCCATGAAGCAGTGCTTCGTATTCTGCCACATTGTTGATGGCATTGAAGTGTATTTGTAATACATATTCCATTGTGTCGACTTTTTAGAGATTTCAGCACCACACCAGCACCAGCGCCTTCTTTCATCTTGGATCCATATAAATGCATTATTCAATCTTCCGACTCTGGCATTGGTGTGTTTTCCATTGCTTTTGTCCAATCAGCTACAAAATCTGCCCACACCTGGGATTTAATCAACGTCCGGGGTTGGTACTTAATGTCGAACGGAGCGAGCCTCGATGCCCCACTTGGCTACTCTGCTGGTTTCGTCCGCATTGTTTATAATATACCCTAGTGGTGCTTTGCTTACCACTGTTATGGAATGTCCTTGAAAATAATGGCGGAGTTTTCGGGATGCGAAAAATACACCATATGCCAGCTTTTGATAATGTGGATACCTTTTTTTTGACTATGAGAATACCTCGCTGACGTAGTATACTGGATGCTGATTGATGCGTGTGGACACACGTTCGTTGGAAGACCCCAAGAGGAAGGTATGAAGAGTGCAACAACAAGTTTCCCTCAGAAAGAAACCAAGGTTGAATCGACCAGTAGGAGAAAGAAGCAACTTCTGAAGGTTGATGAAGTTGATGTTGGCAGGGCGCACTACCGGTTCAGCATCAACGAGGAACCTACACAACACAATCAATTCACTTTGCCCCAATGAAGAAGTGAGGTTGTCAATATCACCAGTTTTGCTGAAAACAAAGAGGTTAAACTTATGGTGTGGAAAACAGTAGGAAAACAATGTGAAAACAATAGTAGCAGTGTGAAAACAGTGATTGCAGGGGTTGTATTATCAGTATGAGGAAAATGGACCGGGATCCACAATTCACTAGTGGTGTCTCTCCATAGAAGATAAATAACATATGTGGTGAACAAATTACAGCTGGGCAATTGACAGATATAAAGGCTGCATCGTAGTGCATATGCATGACATGATCATTACTATGTGATTCATGCGGGTACAACAAGATTCATAGACCGCGATCCAACTGCATCTATGACTAATAATCCACCCTCAGAATGTCATCTGAGTAATCCTTGGGTATTAAGTTGCAAGCAATATATAATCGCATTAAGCAAAGTGTGTAATGTAAACAATGTAACATCGTTGTTTTCTCCCTAATTGCGACCACACATCCCCCATTTTTCACGTTTCTGTCACTCGAGCACAAATGCAAGGGAGGCATGAACACACTATCGAGCATAAATACTCCCTCTTGGAGTCACTAACATCTACTTGGCCAGAGAATCTACTAACAACAGAGAGCATGCCCTTGGAGAATCCGTGTAGAAAAAGATCTATTCATCCCAGAGGGAGGTCAACAAAGCAGTTGGGATCCCGAAGATCAAGGGAAAGTACGCGCGTGCGGTTCAACTTACTAGGCTTGATGATGTAAACACGTACAATAGAGCAGTGCAGGGCATGGGCAAGGCCACGTCCTGTCTCTGACAAGGGGGGGCAGGACAGGGCAACGGCTACGACGGAGACGACTTTCGGTGTATGGAAGGAAGCGTGCGCTACGACACAGTGTATTATGCCTAACCATGTACGTTTGGTTGGTGGCCACCAGTATATAAGGTGGACACACCCCTCCTGCGCGAGGGACGATGCTAGACAAATCCAAAGTGCAACCAGTAGACATTTTCCTTAGAGAGAGGAGAAAGCTACTTCTTCCTCTAGCTCGATGAGCTTGAGGAACCACATTTGTACTCAGTTACACACTGATATTGATAGACAAGCAGGAGTAGGGGTGTTACCTCCACACGAGGGCCTTGAACCTGGGTATATCCTTGTGTTTGCAGTGTTCTGAGCGTACTTCTTGGTGTTCAATCCCTCCCCGAGTACCTACAGCGTCCATCGGCCCGAACCTTAAGCCATCCCATGGCATCTGCCATGACACCACCACGACAGTTGGCACCCATCGTAAGGCCACAACGGTGCTGGCTGGGGTCTCTATCCGGAGGGGACCTCTACTTCGTTCGGGCGAGCGCGTGGTCTGTGGCCTTGTCCACAGATTCGGCTCCCTCGACTTTGTCACCGACAACAACGGTGATTATGGCGGCAGGCCCGTGGCCGCAGGCGGCTCTATCATCAGTTTCGGCATGCATTTAGTGTACGTTGGCACCATGGTCATCCGCGGGTACCCCGAGGTGGTGCTCGTTGCTGCGGATCCTCCTGTCGTTCTTGCCGTCCATGGCCAGCTTATCGATCTCCCCACAGGCAGCGTGGAGGTGATGATGACCGATCCATCTCCAGCAGCAGAGAAGAACGTGAACGATGTAGCCGAGACTGCTGGCAAGTCAGCTCGGCCGGCCCAAAAGCTATCGGAGAGAGATGTAAACCAACCGGGTTACAAGACTCCCGCTACACCGACCCCAAGGCCACCTCCATTCGCCGATGTCATCGAGAAGCTGAGCATGCGAGTAACTTCTGAAGTGGATCCGATAGTGGTGCGACAGCAACTCGAGGAGCAGCGCCAGGCCATTCTCGTAGAGGCTGTCGAGATGTCCAAAACCAGGCAAGCATTCGATATTGACATGTCCGAGTACAACAATGATCATGGGTTTACTCTTATTGTGAACAATCCTAGTCGGTTAGGTGCTGTGCAGAACCGAGGTCGTGATCTCGGTGCTGAGATAGCTAGAGATGGTAGAGCTTCTAGTAAATCTATTAGTGGCACCTTGGCTGGTAGGCCCAAATATAGTTCTCCTGCTAAGAACCTTAGGGCTGCTCAGGCAGTTGCTGCCGAGTTGCCGCATTTGACCGGTGAAGATCACGTAGGCAGCAAGAACGACTTAATGAGCTTGTTATGGAGGCAAGAAAGAAAAAATGAGACTTTCCGGAAGGCGAATCCGGGGGAAGGTGCTTCTCAGATTGTCCACTCCAATTGTCGTGGGATGATCACGGCAGATGTTACCAGGGGTAACTGATCTTGGGGCAAGTCGACACAGGTATTTGGGAGAGGGTTTAGCTCGAAAGAGAACATGGTGATAAGCGATCTAGGAATCGGCACTCAACTCGCCGAGTCTCGAATATGGCTCTCGATTTATACTAGATACTCGATAACAGGTGATATGATTATGTCGTGAATCTCTGCCAAACTAAGCCTAGGGGCCGGTTTATAAAGCACCCGTACCCCCCCTGACTTGCCTTCCAAGGCGCAGCTCGAGTCCTACCTGAACTCTGCTTACAAACCCTAGCTTTCCTTACCGCAACCCACAATCCGGGTTACGAGGCCTACAAGCTTTGGGCCTTCCAGAAGCCTCGTTATCCTTAGTCGGATCCTGTGAAACATCCTTTGGGCCGGGTTACACCTTGGAGTTGGCCTGCCGGGTTACTATCCCCCCATCAGTAGTCCCCAGAATAGCTTGGGCTTCCTGGATTCCTCCTTGAAGCGCTGGCTATTCCCTGCAAAAATATCAAACGCTCAAGCGTATGGAGGCCGGGTTACAATGCTTTGATAAATGACTGGGTCCAACTCCATGGTGACCATGCAATAACCCGGCTCTCCTCCAAATGCTTCTCCTAATTTTCCAGGTCTGAGTCTTAATAAAAACTCCACGACTCTACACTTTTCTCGATAAGTAATCCTGATACCAAGGAAAAGATCTTCCTTCCTTTTTTATCTGAACACCTCCCTCCATGCTAAAAATGTATCTCGCAAATTTCGAAATAGACAGCCATTACCCCGTATTTCCCGGGTTCCGCCCGTTGGGCTAAGTTTTTCCACCCTGGCCGTTATAAATAAGCCCTCGGAAGTAACCCTAGCTCCAACGGCTTATTTTCCCCATTCCTCTTCCTTCCTCCTTTCAAGCTCGAGCCCATAGAGCGCCATCACGGAAGCCCCGCGCGCGTCACCGGAGCCCATCCGCCGCCGTTTGCGCTCCGCCACAGCGCGGTTCACTCCACCGCCCAAATCCGCCACCAAACCTCTGATTTGCCCGCCAAGAATCGTGAAAGGGCACCAAGCTTGCGTCATCTGCCTCCGCAAAGCTTCGCTTCAATCTCCTTCGGTAAGTCTTCTACATCCTCTAACTTATCCTCGTAATTTCTTAGTTTCTCCTCAAGTTAGATCTGAACCGAGCCGCCCGCGATTTCTCGGGTCATGCCGAATCAAGTCACTAGTGTTTGCTCTAGCTCACCCAATAGATAAGATACACAGTTTAACTCACTCTCCTATCACTTGTAATCACTAATTTTGCCACAAATTCAGAAATGAGATTCCCAATCTGGGCTGGAGTCGTCTAAATTTTCCGCCTTTACTCCTATCACCCGGAAAGTCTTTCCTCTCCGGCTCATTTGCTCATAATAGATGTACGGGCATCCATTTACCCTCCCCGAACACTTATCTATGCATAAGATTCCACAGCCTTTGTAATAATGTGCGATACCCGGACAACTCATACCTGGCTTAGCAAAGTAATACCCGGATCATGTTTAACTTACCAACACTTGCTCAACTGACAATTTCCGAGTTTTCACTTCTCACATCCTTTCCTTGGACGCTTTTTCAGGTTAACCCCATGGCGCCCAAGAAGCAGGGAAAGCAGCCAGTTAAGGCCAAAACCACAAATTCCATATCCGCCAACTGGGGGAGGTCCTCCGTCACCAAGGCCAAACTAGAGGAACTGGTTGAACTAGGGGTTCTACCCCCTCAGGAAACTATCCAGTGGAGAGTACCGGGTAATGAGACCCGGCCCACTCCAGCAGAAAATGAGGTAATCTGTTTTGTTGAACATGTGACCCGGGGCTTCCGGCCTCCGGGTCATCCTTTCTTTCGCGACGTTTTAAGCCATTATGGCCTTCGCATTTTCGACATAGGACCCAACTCCGTTCTAAACATCACCCATTTTATCGTTCTTTCCGAGTCTTACTTGTGCACTCCGCCAAGTCTGTCCCTCTTCGTCGAACTCTTCCAGTGCAAACCGTGCCGCGAAAGCGGCGACGGTGCACTTCTTGCTTGCGGCGGGGTTTCCATCCAACGCCGCAAGAACTCCTTAATGCCTCCTCTCACCCTCAACTCCCACGTAAAGCACTGGCAGCTCTCATACTTTTACTGCCGGGACACTTCCCCACCCGGCGAAAAGAAATTGCCGGGTTACTCGGAGGGTCAGCTCGATATCTCTGAAACTTTCAACGCCTTTGCCCCTGACTCAGACAGGGAGGCAATCCTGCCTTCATTGGCTAAAATCTCCATCTTATCAGCCCAAGGCCTCATCGGGCTCAACCTGGTGAAGACTTGGGTCGATTTCCGCATCCAACCCAACTCCATCCGCGCAAAGCTGATGTGCGAATACTCGGGTCAAACCACAGACCCGATCCGATACTCCACCAGCAATTTCGCTCCTAGCGATGCCAACAAAACAATCAAGGGCTTTCTGACGGAAAAGCTCGAGGTGATCCGGAACATAGCCGGATTAGAACCTTTCACCCTCGAGAACCCGCCCCCCGCGGTAAGGACCTAATTCTAACAAGTTCAATTTTATTCGTTCCTCTTGATACAACTGTTAATCCTTGCTCTGGTGTCTCCACCTCAGACCGACAGTGACTTCTGGAAGGCGGATACTCCTCCTAACTCCGGAAACCCGGAAGAGGAAGGGGAGGCCGTTAACTCGGACGAAGGTACATACTTAGTCCCCTTGAATACTTCACGCCCTACTTCTCATTTCCATATTATAATCTTGATTACTTTCAGAACAAGAAGACCAAGACGAGGAGGAAGAAACGGACGGCAAGGTGGAGTCTGCCAGTGATGAAGATGAGCCGGAGCCAGCAATTAAAGCCGGATCCAAAAGAAAACCCCAAGGAATCGTTTTCCAGGTTTCATTTCATTTCCTTGTGCTTAATTTGCGTTCCCGTGATATCATTCATGAGCTAACCCTGTCATCACCCCTTTGGCCATAACTGAAGGAGCCACCTGCGTCCAAACGTAGAGTGACCCGGAACCATCCGAGTAACGAGACCCTTAACCCGGGTACTTCATCGTCTCCAGCTCGACATACTGGTATTCACCATACACAAGAATCTTTCCCAAACATTCCCTCATAAAGTAATCTCACACCTTGCTTGGTATTTTTCAGTATCTTCCGGGTCCAGTAGCGGCTTTCCCTCGGACTTCGCGGTGAACCCCGGGTAAAGTTCTTTTCGTGATGTTATGCCGAACTTTTATCGCCCTTTTCATGACTTATGCGCTAACTGCACCTTTGCACTTTCTATAGAGCCACGGTCGTTGTTAGCGACCAGGAAGACATGGAAGTTGAGGACCGGGGTAAGAATAAACCGACTGACGATGCATTCACCACAGCTGGTGATGAGCAAGCGTCACCAACGAACCCGGCTAGGCAAGAAGCCGGGTATCCAATAGCCTCGCACGCAAGCGAGAAGGAAAAAGGCGCAGCTGCGGGCGCGGGAGGAGGGCCAAACTCCGACATTCGGATGACCCGGGTGCCGTCTCCTGTTACGAAGAAAACTTCTTCTCCAAATTTCCATGCCCCCGAGTCTTCTAACTCGGATAACAATGATTTTAACCAGCTGATGAGTGCTCTCCTGTCCATGAAAGCTTCAGAGGGAAATGTCTTGGAGCGTATGGCCGCAGCACATCAGGTAACATTATTTGATATTCCTTACTACACACCCAGTCCCCAAGTTCGGAGCATAACTTGCTGATGTTGTGCTCGGTACTTCATACAATATTCGGCTTTTCATGATATCTGACTTACAGTTTTACTCGTTCCTTGCAGGCGGAAATTACTCGGTCCGACGAGGTATTACTCAAGACTGAGCAGCTCTTGCTTGCTGAAGTAAAGCGCAGAGAAACCCTTGAGGCGGAGGTGAAGACTTTGAAAAAAGATGTCTCCAGATACAAGAAGAAATACGATGCTGCCCAATCTACGCTGAAAAACTTGTCGAACTAGGTTGCGGACACTTATCGCATCTTTCTAAGTAAGCTTTTGTTCGCGATTAACTTATATGCCTCTATCTTATCGTTATAATAATCAAGATTACTGATATGCTTTCTTTTATTTCAATTGCAGGTGCTAACCTTGCTGCTCCAGAGGACGATGCCGTTGCTATGACTAAAACGCTAAAGACTGTGCTCCGAACATTTTTTGCCGGCACAAAGCTTTTATTGGACGCCGTGAAATGGCCTTCCGAGGTATACCCAGGCGAAGAAAACCTTATGCAAGCTTTTTCGACGGTGCCTGGATGGATTGAAATATGGAAGCGCTCGTCTTGCCGAGTCGGTATGACCCGGGCCTTTACGCTGGCGAAAGCTTATTTTCCTAAGCTTGACCCGGCAAAGGTAATATCCGGGTTTCCAGAATTCAAGGCTGACGGCTCCAAGTTTACGCCCAAGGATTTCAAAGTTATACAATCCGCCGTACGCCACTCGGCTACTGCCTTGGCCGATAAGATGGAACTGGACACAGTCATGAGCTCGTATGACGCTGAAGGCAAAACCATTTTGGTGGAGGCACCCCCTCCCTTCGACATGCTGGAAAAATGGGCGACTGACCTGGCCAGGAGGAAAGAAGAAGCTGCTAAGAGAGAGAGGCCGAGTTAGGCTTAAGGCCGTCTACCTCTACGCCGGCTGTTCCTCCGCCTGTCCGTCCTGATGTGGAAAGTCCGGGTAATGCTGCTGGAAAGGCTAAGGAGCAGGTCCAAGACCAAGACCCGGAAGACCATTCCCAGGATGCCGAGTAGGATGATGTCTTGTAAAAAACTGGTATGATTTTGATGATGCGCTTGTTGCGCCATTGATACTGGTACTGTCACTTTGTACTTTTAACTCATGATAACTTTGTGCCTTTCCCGGCTTTTGATAATTTCGACCCTTGTTTTTAAGCTTATTCTCGATACCCGATTGCTTTTGATTCCCTTTTCGGGGCTCGGTTAGCCGAGTATCGTGGGCTTTGATAAGCGGACTTTTCTTTAAGTCCCCAAGACTCGGAAGCCAAGGTTTTTCGAGCTTCAATAGATAAACAGCTTGTTTCTGTTTCGAAGTCCCCAGTCCCTATGACCCAAAGTACGAGCCAGGGGGGTGTGGCCTTTCTCAGATGACAAACTGCTCTTTACTAAGCCGAAAACCAATAGCCATTCACGTAAATACTGAAGTCATGCTTGATACTTGTTGAGTTTCTGGCTATTTAGCCTTGTACTCTGCATAGACTTGTGGTTTAGATGACCCTTTTGATTATCTTGTACTGTAAGCCAGCTTTCGCATGGATACCATGTTGTTACATCTATACGAAAAACAGGGTCAAGCAAGTCCCATTGGGCTGCATGGTTTGATTGTAATCGTAAGCGAACAGATCATGCCACTTTGGTGCGATTCACATCGAGCTTAAGTAAGAATAACCAAGAAATTTGGCTCCTTCGTCCGGTTATAAGATTGCAGCCGTACTCGTCTTGCAAGTAATCAGCCCTCATAACTCATAGGCATCAAGGCCAGGTCTCTGGGTTTGTGACTACTATTTAAGCAGTTCAATTCCCAAAGACTCATGTACGTGCAACGTATTTTGATGATACTGATGTATTGATAATAACAAATATCACTTACTTGTACTTGAAGCAAAGACCATGATAAGACTTGAAAACCATCTCTTTTATTGATACGAAAAAATTTGTGCCAGCAGGCCGCCTCATTAAAAACCTCCCAGTCCCCTTAGGTACCCTGGGTAGGAAAAGAGCGCGTATGAAACCTGCTGTCCGTTACACTGCTTTAGTTCTTCTCGAGAATCGGCCCCAGGCTGGCACGGCCGATGCACATTCTCCACTTGTTAGTCCCTTTCATAATGAGTACCGGGTTTGTTAGCCAATCCGGGTGTGTTGTTCTTGTAGCGCGGCTAGTTGTAGATAGCGGTGTGATTTCCTCTTCTACGCCAGGGGGCTTGGAAGGACCGCTCCTGACGAAGGCCACCATCTTAGGATCTTGTTCTGTCCTGGTTTTTGCTTTATCCCCTTCAGAGGTCGGCCTTTTTGACGTTGCCCTTTCCTCCAGGTTCGCCTGCGATCGGTAATGCTTGAGCTCCTCTTTCCTACAGGCTTGCTCAGCCATTGCTGCATCTCCTTCATCGCATTCAGCTGCTATATCTCGATTTCCGTGTATGGTAATGGTCTTCTTAGGACCCGGGATTTTCAGCTGTAGATACACATAACACGGTCTTGCCATGAACTTGGCATAAGCCGGTCTTCCAAACAATGCGTGATAGGGACTGCGCAACTTAACCACCTCAAAAGTAAGCCACTCAACCCGATAATTGTCCTTTGATTCCCCAAAAGCTACCTCCAAAGCCATTTTTCCTTCAGGGCACGCTGAATGACCCGGCACTATCCCATGAAAAACTGTTGTACTTTTTTGCAATTGAGATTCCTTGAGGCCCATGCGCAGAAAAGTTTCCCAGTACAGGATATTGATGCTGCTTCCTCCATCCATCAAGACTTTTTTCAGCTCATACCCATTGACCTGTGGTGCCACTACCAAGGCTAAAACTCCCGGGTGATCGACCCTGTCCGGATGATCCCTTCTGCTCCAAGTTACCTCCTGTTCTGACCACCTCAAATACCTCGGAACAGCGGAAGAGACTGAATTGACCGCTTGTTTCAATATCTTTTTATCCTTGTTAGAGCCTCCAGTAGTGTGCACATGATATTGACCCAACTGTTTGGGGTTAGCCTGAAAACCTCCCGCTCCCCCTTGATTGTTGCCCGGATTTCCCGCTGCCGGGTTACCGGCTGGGGGTGGACCATTGCCCAAATTTCCACCTGGACCCGGGCCTCCTCCCCGACCCGCTCCACGCATGGCTCTGTTTACTTCCTCATTCTTCCATCTCTGTAAGTCGGCGCATTGCTCCAAGGAGTGATTAGCCGGCTTGCCGTTCCTGCTGTGCTTCGGGCACGCCATCCTGAATATATCCCAACTGTTGCCCGGCCTCGGAGGTCCCTGATAGTGTCCTCCATTATGATTTCCAGTATTAAAATTCCCTTCAGATCTGGGTCTCGAAGACCCGGCTTCAGTGTTAGCTACAAACTCGGAACCTCCTTCAAATGGGCGCTTGTTCTGACTATTTCCGTTATTACTCGGTGCTGATCCATTGCCGGTTCTTCCACTGTTACTGGTGTTCACCTTCGCTTTCTTGTCATCAACTTCCTCCTCTGTAGTGTCTGTTGCAGCGTGTTTGTTGCATGCATCCATTAATTCTCCCATTGTAACCTCCGATGCATTCCTACTGGACTTCATGCGAGTTAACTTTTGTACTAAAGGAATATACTTGCATGTTTTTGCCATAGCTTGTAGCGCATCTTTGGGCTGAATTTCTGTGGATGAGTGAAGTATCTCCATAACCCGGCGTACCCAACTGCGTGCTGATTCTCCCTTCTTCTGAACGCATCGCTCTAAATCATCAATAGTGAATAGTTTTCTGCACGTCCCATGAAAGTGCTTGACGAACGCGGTCTTTAGTTCTTCCCAAGACTTGATCGATCTTTCTGGCAGGTTGGTAAACCATAACTTTGCTGCTCCTTCTGACATCATCAAGTACATGAACTTGGCTTGAAGATTCTCGGATGCATTGCGGATTGACATTGCCATCTCATAACTACTCAACCATGTTTCCGGATCCATGGTCGGTTCATAGTTCACTACTTTTCCCGGCTCTTTGAATTTTTCCGGGTAAGGTTCAGCTCTGATGTCATCCGAGAGACACTTGGGCCCTGCGAGGACGGTTGAGACTGGCCTTACTCGGGAAGCGTGCGATCCAGCCGGGGGCGTAGCGGGGCGCGGTGCTGCAGGCAGCCCATGTGCAGCAGACCCGGCCCCGGCTCTCCGAGCCCTGGAGCTATCCACAACGGCCTGCGCCACCGATGCTGCCGGAACACGGGGAGGAGGCGGCATTTGCTGCTGCTCTTCCCTCCGCCGCGCCGAGTTTGCTTGAATATTCCCTTGTTGTTGACTGGCGTATGGCGTCCCATGCATCCCGCTTCTGTGGTCCGGGTAATTGGCCTGCTGCGCCACTGCAGTGTGCAGTAGATCGATCGCTTGCCGGGTCCTTTCTGCATGGGGCGATTCTCCTACCGGGATCTGGTTAAATGCGAGCGTTGCTGCATACACGTTGTCCATGGGATTGTTGTAGTGGCCTGCTGGTGTGCGAAACCGTGACGGCGGCTGCGGCGGCAACTCGATGCCGGTTGTGACTCTGGTTCGTGGTGGGGGTAACCCGGCCTGCACGTTTGCCGCGCGGGCTTCCGCTGTCACCGGCTGAGGCGCAGTTCCCTGGTTTACAGCTGGGATCGGTTGGTCCTGAGGCGTAATAAACAAAGCTGCCGGGTTAATGACCCCACCCGTTGCCGGTAGTCTAGTTTGATGTCTCTGGTGTACTCTAGATGTTTCCTCTCGAAGCCGGGTTTCCAATGCATCCAGCTCGCGTTGACGCGTAGCCATCCCTTGTTTCTCTGCTTCCACTTGCCTTCTTTGCTGTTCCAACGCGCGGCGAGCCACATCCAGGTCCCTGACACGTTCAGCTGCGTTTTCTGGAGTGATAACCGTAGCGAGGACAGTGGGGTCTAGGATCAGATTGTTGTCGAACAAGGCCGGGTGGCGCAGGTTTGACCCGCCCCCGGTGTCCGGTTTCCCAGGAATCCGAACGTATTCGCGTGCAACTCCTCATCCGCCGCACGGCTAGTCACTGATGCCGACTCTCCATCGACCCGGGCCGGGATCGGGTTTCCGTTAGCCGCGTCCTGTCGCTGTGCCAATGCCTGAGCCGCCCCGACCGGAGCCGTGGTGATGTTTCCTTGATTAAGGTTGGCTGCGGGAGCCGTGTAGACCGCCGCTCGGCGTATTACGCCTGTTGTGAGTTCATGCTGTTCTTCTCCGCCGTTGTCTTCTCCGTACCGGTCTTCCAGCAGGTCCCGTATAGATTCAGTATCGTCCTTTCCGTCGTCCGGGTCACGCGGGGCCCATGCCGGCTCCTCCGGCTGTTCCCACTGCGCGATGGATTCTTCTATCTGGTCTGTTGCTCCAACTGATTCTTCTCTATCTGATTGGTCGCAAGCATCCTCCCCTGACACAGAATCAGATCCAACATCGTCAGGAGCCGAGCCAGAGGAACATACCATACCGATGAAGACGCTGATCCGACCGATTGTAACGACAGATCCGGATTCGAGGCGATCCGATTCTGGCCCCCAGCCGGAGTCGTCCACCATCTTCTCTCCTTTGTGGTCGTCGTAGATCTCTCTGACGACGAGGTTCCTCATGCTTTTCCGAGCTTCTCCCGTGATGTAAACACCTTTGGACGCAGGCCCCACGGTGGGCGCCAACTGTCGTGGGATGATCACGGCAGATGTTACCAGGGGTAACTGATCTTGGGGCAAGTCGACACAGGTATTTGGGAGAGGGTTTAGCTCGAAAGAGAACATGGTGATAAGCGATCTAGGAATCGGCACTCAACTCGCCGAGTCTCGAATATGGCTCTCGATTTATACTAGATACTCGATAACAGGTGATATGATTATGTCGTGAATCTCTGCCAAACTAATCCTAGGGGCCGGTTTATAAAGCACCCGTACCCCCCCTGACTTGCCTTCCAAGGCGCAGCTCGAGTCCTACCTGAACTCTGCTTACAAACCCTAGCTTTCCTTACCGCAACCCACAATCGGGGTTACGAGGCCTACAAGCTTTGGGCCTTCCAGAAGCCTTGTTATCCTTAGTCGGATCCTATGCAACATCCTTTGGGCCGGGTTACACCTTGGAGTTGGCCTGCCGGGTTACTATCCCCCCATCACCAATGGTGGGAAGTCTGTGGGCTAGGCCTCATCTCCTCATCTTGGGGGAGAATGAGCTCGGAGTGTAAACTCTGGGAAGAACAATAAGATCCAGGTCTACGACCCGGCTGGTGCCGGAAAACAGTTAGTTGTAAAGGGCCAGGCCAGACAAGGACATGTTGCTCAAGGGGGTCATGCTGCCAACCGAGTTCAGGCAGCCGGGAATGACCGCAACCGAGATGGTCCTTCTCGATAGCCAATGGTCAACCAGGCTCAACAGCAACCCAGTGTTGGGCTCAAGACCGATACAACGATGGCTACTCGGCAATGGAGAAAGCCATGTATCTGAGATACGATCAGCATGCAGACGCGGGAGCACTCGGTGCTCAATTGGGGCCCCGAGTGCTGCAACCGAGTGATGCAAGATACAACCTCGAGAGAATCAATCTGTTGGAGGAGATGGAGGAGCAAGGCCCTCTGGGACCGCTCTGTTTTGGTCCACGAATCATGAATGAGCCGACTGTGTCCAAGTTCCAACTGGCTAGAGGAACGAAAACTTATGACGACAGTACCAAGCCGGAATATTGGTTGAATGATTATGTCACCGCCGTGCACATTGTAGATGGTAACCGCCGGTGAGCGGTGAGATACATGCCTAAAATGTTGGAGGGCCCAGCGAGGATCTGGCCAAACAACTTGCCAAGAGACAACATCAATTGTTGGCTGGAATTCTCGGATGCTTTCATCAGCAACTTCACCAGCACCTACCAAAGGCCAAAACGACCACAACAACTCTCTGCGTGCAAGCAAAGAGAAGAGGAGACTGACCGATATTATCTTACTCGGTGGAGCACATTGAGGAAAACATGTGAAAATGTGAACGAGTCCCAGGCCATTGCCTGGTTTGCGGAAGGATGCAGGCATGGCAGCATTCTTTGGCAGAAGCTGCAAAAGGAGATGCCGACTACATTGGTCGAGACCATCAAGATTGCCGATATGTACACACTGGGAGATCCTACACGTCCTTTACTGTACTCGGTTGATCCGAGTACAAGGCAACACAGTAATGATGGTGCTGGATCCTCCAGGCAGAATGACCGCCTGGATTTCCGGAACAAGAGAAGAGATGACATGCCGGATATCCTCTATGGCTCAAACCATGTAGACGCGGTTGATCCGGATCAACCTGATGCATGCAGCAACCAGAGGCAAAAGAACACTAGGCCCCAGTATGGGCATAACCAGAACTGCAAGAAGCAATGGACGGACCAGAAGAAGCCCGGAGATGACCAGAAAGGTTTACCTTTGAACTAATAAGAGATGGGACGTGGAGCTACCACACTCGGCATTCGAGTAGGCCGGCCAACCATAGTACCTGGCAGTGCAGTTGGTGGGACCGGATCAAGAGCGAAGGCTTTGGCCAATTGCCTCCTCCCCCACCTCTGCCACCTCCGGGTTCCAACATTCAGCCCATCCGGGCAGCAGCCCAAGACCTGCAGAGAACCATAGGAGGCTCGAGAACGTGAATCAAGTGGCCGAGGGAGCCAACAACAACAACTACAACAACAACAGCCACAATAACAACAACAACAATGCTGGCGGCAGAGGCCGAAATGATTACCAGGAGCACCACCAGAGCTATATGGTGTTCACCACCGAGCCGGATGACAAGCAGAGCTTGCGCATGCGCGCAAAGGAGGTCAATGTCGTGATGCCAGCGGTGCCGAAATACATGTACTGGTGTGAGCAAGAGATTGTCTGGTCTCGGGCGGATCATCCCAAGATCATGCCTAGCCCGGGCAGTTACGCCCTGGTGCTGGACCCAACCTTCATTGGGCCCGAGATCAATGTGAAGTTCACCAAGGTGTTGATTGATAATGCGATCATCATTAACATTCTGTACCGAGATGCAATGATAAAACTCGGGTTTTTCGAGAACATGTTGCAGCCTAACCGGACTACCTTCCACGGTATTGTGCCGGGAGTATCTTGTGCCCGTGTGGGCAAGATATGGATCGATGTTCTTTTCAGCACCCGAGAGAACCGCCGAACTGAATGCCTGCAGTTCGAGGTGGTTGATCTTCAGAGCCCTTATCATGCTCTAAACGGCAGGCCAACCCTGTCCAAGTTCATGGCCTCAACTCACACGGCTTATCTGAAGATGAAGCTCCCGGGTCCCAATGGCATAATCAACATCTCGGGTGATTACAAGCGCTCTCTCGAGTGTGCATAAGCTGAATCTCGGTTAGCGGAGTCATTAGTCATTGCTGCTGAGAAGAACAAGATACATGAGGTGGCAGCCATGGCTCAAGCAACTCAACTCGGTATGCCCGGGATGCCTAACCGTCAACACATTTCCACCTTCCAAGCCTCCCAGGATACCAAGAAGGTGCATATGAACCCCGAGTTCCCCGAGCATGTGGCCATCATTGGTGTCGGGTTGGAGGAGAAATAGGAAAGCGAGCTCATCCACTTCCTCCGTGAGAATCGAATGTCTTTGCATGGTCCAATCAGGACCTGCCGGGTGTCCTGAGGGAGTTGGCTTAGCACTCTTTGCATGTGAGACCGGATGCTAAGCCGGTGAAGCAGGCTCTATGGCGCTTTGCTGCAGAGAGAAGGAAAGCCATAGGTGACGAGATCACAAGGCTTCTAGCAAGTGGATTTATCATGGAGGTGTTGCACCCGGACTGGTTGGCTAACCCGGTCCTGGTTGAAAAAAAGAAAGATGACCCAATGGTTGCTGTGGTGTGGCGTATGTGTGTGTGGACTACACCGACCTGAACAAGGCATGCCCGAAAGATCCATTCGCATTGCCCCTGATAGATCAAGAGATCGATTCCACGGCCAGGTTATGATATGTTGTTCTTTATAGATGCTTATTCTGGTTTTCACGAGATACCTTTGAACCCGGCTGATCAAATAAAGACTGCCTTTATTACCCCGTACGAGGCTTATTGCTATCGTGTCATGTGCTACGGTTGGAGAAATGTTGATGCCACATACCAGAGGTGCATGCAAAAATGTTTGCACGAGAAAATTGGTAAAAATGTGCAGGTGTATGTGGATAATATAGTCACCAAGACCAAAGAGAAACACACACTCCTAGAAGATATCCGGAAAACATTCGCGAATCTGCGGAAGTACATGATGAAGCTGAACCCGACCAAGTGCACTTTTGGTGTCCCAGCAGGAAAGTCACTCGCTTTCCTCGTATCTAGTTGTCGTGGTGTGGAGAAGACAGATGCCATAGGATGGCTAAATATTGGGGCCGATGGACTCTGTAGGTATCCGGGGAGGGATCGCACGCCTAACTGGCGAGCTCAGAACACTGCAAACAACAAGATCTACCCAGGTTCGGGGCCCTCGTGTGGAGGTAACACCCATACTCCTGCATTTCTCTCTGTATAAGTATGTGCCGAGTACAAGAGTTACTCAAGCTCGATGAGCTAGAGGAAGAAGAACATCTCTCTCTGTTTCTTTCTCTCTTCACGTAGCTAAGCCAAACCTCAGATTGCACGAAGAAATGATCGACCCTTGTGCATGAGGGGGGAGGCCACCTTATATACTTGTGGCCACCTACTATTCTACAGATAAAAGTACGGACTAGGTGACTACACCCTGCACAGCTCCGCACGCCTCCGTGTCCTCGCTGACAGGTCGCCGAAAGTCTTCGCGGTTAGGCCGCTGACATGTCCTGTCCCCCTTGTCAGAGACAGGACATGGCATTGCCCATACCGCACTGTACCCACGTATGGATACGCATTATCACGCACCTAGTAAGTTGAACCGCACGCCTGTACGGCTCCTAGATACGCGGGATTCACCCAACGGCTCCATTGACTTAGCCTCCGGGTTGAACAAAAGTCATCTCTATCCGGATCCTCCAAGCGCTACTCGGATGACCCAGATAAATACTTGAATCTTCCCCTTGGTCTCTTGTTCTTCCTGCCGGATAGCTCCATCCCGGCAGCCATCAACCGGGTACCATCCTATCCGGCACGTACCTACTCGGTACGGCCGAACTCGGTAACCAGTACCTTGAACTCCATTTCTCACCTGCCTTACCCCTACTCGGGGGTAGCCCCCCGACATTAGTCCCCGAAGCTGGTAGAGTCCGGCGAACTCGGACGCTGGGCCCTGCCAGCTTAAACCAGAAACTTCCTTGATACTCTCAGCCGCGTTGTACCTCAACTCGGTCGACCTCAATCCGAACTCGGATCCACTCTATTGTTGCCTGTGTAATTTTCTTCTTTGAACCGGATAGGCCAAGCTGCTTTGGATTTTGCCGAGATCCCAGCACTTAGCCAATTTTCCAAATCTTTGCCGCTCAAACCTGAGCATTTTGCTATCTTCGCGTGTAAGGCTCAACACTTGGCATGGAAACACAACCCACGTCGCCTCGGGTCTAGTGCGGTTGCACCGTACGCGCTCCACCTGCGCCTTGTCACTGCACCCCGGGCCCACGCGCCGTCGTTTCCTATCATCCAGGGCACTTGAGTGCGCACGTCGCAAGACGTGGGATTGACTGTGCCCGTTATGCGCGAGTTAACCGCTTTGTGCGTTTCTAACGGGCGCGGTAACTCCCCACGAGCCCACGATCTCTGCCACAGTTAATCCAGCGTAGTAACTGCGCTATGGGAGGTATAAATACCCCCCGCCGCCCGTTGCCTTGGCTTCCCCATCATTTTCCCTCGTACCTTTCTCCTTCCTCTCGCACAGAGTGCTCCGCCCCGCTGCGAACCACCGTACGCCGCCGCGACGCGCGCAAAGAGAGGACGAGACCATCCTCACGCGCCGCTGCTCGCCGGAGTGCACCCGAGCCTCAAGGTCTTCACTGCAACGCGCGACCATCCTTGACCTCACACCACCATAGTCGTACGACTCCCGCGCCGCTTCCTTCTCCAAGATCTTCCCCAAGTTCTTCATCGCCGGAGATGCGCCACGGCCTTCGTCTTTCGTGCCGCCGCCGCCCTTCTATGACCGCTGCGGCCCGAGCCCGTCTGCACGCCCTCGTGCTACTCGGATACCAGCGGATCCGGATCTGCCGCAATGGCGCTCGAGCCCGTTGCCGATCTGAATCTGGAGGGTCCTGCATCAACTCGTGCCAATTGGGAAGGGTCCGATGTCACCGCCAGCGAGACCCAGTGGCTCGTCAACACTCGTCGGGTACCGCTGGGAGTTATCTGCAGGCCACCCGGCCGCGAGCTGGAGCCAACACCCGAGCCAGGTGAGTACGTCGTGTTTCTTAGCCACCTTAAACACGACTTCGACCTTCCTGTTTCTAAGTTCATGCAAGATTTTCTCCGCCACTTTGGCCTCCAACCGCACCACCTCCCGCCACTTTTCTCGTTGTCCACCCCACGCTAGACATCTGGGCCAAATATTTCCACTTCTGCCAACAATTTCTCCCCAACAAGGCCAACCCGGATGCACCCAAGGTGATGACCCAGACCGGTACAGCCATGATTGTCAGCCGGAATCCCTGCGCCTACCCACGAGTTCTAGGACTAGACACCTGCCGGAAATTGCAAAGGGGATTCTTGTATGTGAAGAACCCCACTCCGTAAGAAGGTGAGGAGCCGGTCGACCTCATCAAGTTTCCCCCCTTCCAGAATGTTCCTCCAACTGCCATGAGGAACTGGGGGTATAACCCGAAGAGGAATGTGCCGGATGCCAACCACGCTGACGCCCAACTGAAGAAATTGCTGGAGCTAGGACTCCGGCCAGATGATCTGATCGCCACTTGGGTGAGCCGCCGGGTTATCCCTCTCCAACTCCGAGCACACAAGATGTGCTACATGGGCGGGACCCGCAACTGCACACGCACCGCTACCTTCGAGCTCAGCAAGGAGGAAGTGGCCATCTGGGCTCGCTCCATCCTCAAGGCCACCCTCTCGGAGACCTGGGACTATGGCTTCGCACCATTTTCTTAACCCTGCCAAGTAGCTCCTAGCTCAGTATCTTCCAAATGTACTTAGTTAATCTTGCTTTCTATTTCTCCCGCCTCACCGAGTAGAACTTGTCTTGGTTTCTCTTGCATAGACTTAGCCATTTATGCTTTGTATTTGGATGTTGTATCGAGTAGAGCCTCAGCTCGGTTCTCCTGAATAGACTTAGCTTTTGTATGCTTTGTGTTTGCATGCTGCACCGAGTAGAATCTCAACTCGGTTCTCCTAAATAGACTTAGCTTTTATATGCTTTGTGTTTGCATGCTGTGCCGAGTAGAGTCTCAACTCGGTTTCCTAGAATACCTAGTTCCGTATGCTTTGTGTTTGCATCTACAGACTATTCCTCGCCAGAAGGTGGAAGATAAACCGGTCTTTGAGCAGAATTGGCAGCCAGGCCGGAGCGAGGACGACGAGGAGCAGTTGAAAGTAAAGTATGGGCACCTAGAGGGGGGGTGAATAGGTGCTACGACCAATTTTAATTTTCTAGATAGTGCAACTAAGGTGAATTTACCTATATGGCAAGGATAGCAATAAATGCAACTAGTACAAAAATTAATGCAACAAGTACAAGTAGTAAAAGATAAGGGAACGAGATAACCGATGGAGGCACGCGGAGACACGATGTATTCCCGGCTTCCTCCTTGTTAAGGGAGTACGTATCGTTGGAGGGGTGTGATCTCGCCATGAAGGCCTACTCAACGCCACAAAGGCCTCACCCTATTCTCCGATGAACTCCGCCACAAAGGCCTAGTTTACCTTCCACTATTGAACCCCTTTGAGACGGGGATCGAGTCCTTTACAAACAAGCTTGGGGCACACACCCACAACCAAATTGGGGGCTCCCAACAATCACAAATCACCAAGAGTAGCAAGAAGCCTAGGTTCTCCAGAAGAGGAAACCCTAGGCAAAGATCCCTCAGGCTAATGAGGGGGAAATGGAAATCCGGTTGGTGAAGATGTAGATCCGGTGCTCCTCCTTTGGTCCTCCAAGTTTCAACAAGTTTGGGTGGAGGAGGTGAGAGATCTAGCTTGGAGGTTGAGCTCAATCAATGGAGTCTTTAATGCTGGAGGAGCTAACCCTTGGGGAAGAAAGAGAGCCTCTATTTATAGTCCCCACTCCAACTAGCCGTTTTTCTGCCCAGTTTGTGACCATTCCAGAATCACCCGGAATAATTCCGGCCTCCGGAATAATTCCAGAGCAATCCGGATTGCAAAAAGAGAGATTTGCGTTCATCTCGGAATCCATCCGGATTGCTCCGGATTGCTCCGGATTGGTCTGGAATAATTCCGAATGGCAACCCGAGATATTTGCGTTCATGTCGGAATTTCTCCGGAATAATTCCGGAGCACGGAATCACCCGAAACTTTTCCGAATTGCAAACAGAGAGATTCGCGTTGAAGTTGGAATCCACCCGGAATGATTCCGGGCTGCTCCGGATTGATCCAAAATAATTCTGGGTGCCATTTTAGAGCTCTTCTTTGGCTAGAAAAACATCTGTTGAACTTTATACTTCTTCACCATTTCTTTGACACCATATATGTGCTGATTATGACTATAACCTTTTAAGAAAAGTAGCACACCTGGTTAAAACTTCTTTATGTTGTTAACAAACACACAAAACACAGAGATATCAAAAATGCACTTTCAATCTCCCCCTTTTTTGGTATTTGATGACAACATAAGGATTCACGGGGATATAACAAGATGAAAATAAAGAAATGGTCTCCAAAAAATAGACGGAGCTCTTCCTCGATATGTGTCGCGAGGAACATACTTCATAGGATTTGCTCCCCCTACATTTTAGACACCAAGCAGTCTAAACATGTTCACACATCATGCATATAGATAATAATAATGAAGCAAGCATGATAGTAGCATAACCACAGGTAGGGTGACACAACCAAGTCACAAGGTTCCACACACAAATAATAAAAAGTTTTGCAATGACGAGAAACGAAGCTACGGAAACCGGAGCACAAGCCTATAAGATCGAAGACGAAAGGCAAAAGAATCGTGCTCCCACCCTTGCAACACCCGTGACAACCTAATAGAAGACTCCTTCTCCCCCTTTGGCATCAAAGATGCCAAAAAGGGAAAACGAGTCCATCTAGCGTCCCAAGGGATCACTCGATGTCATCATCTCCTCCACGGTGAGCATCTTCCTCTTCCTCTTTGTCTTCCTCCTCTGGATGCGCACACTCACCACGGTCCCCAACATCATCAAAGTCATCCTTATCAGACACTTCCTCATCATCAACATCAGCTGGAGGCACCCCGAAGTAGAAGTCATCATTATGGATCTCAGGCATCTCAATGGGAACATACTCAGCAGTAGCAAGAGAGAGAGGATCAGCAGGCACATCTATCCCAGCAGCTCTACGGTCAGCGTTCTGAATGCGCCAAGCCTCCTTGGACAACTCCATAGCCTCATGGGCAATCGCCCTAGTGTCACTGCACATACCGAACATGGCCTTGAAGAACTTTGCAATGCCACTAGAGGGACGCTGAGAGGCACCGCTCGAAGAAGCAGAGGGAGTAGCCATAGGTGACTTGGCCTTGGCCTTGGAGTACTCAGGAATATCCACACCACGAATGAGAGATGGCACCATCCTCTTGCCCTTGACTATTGGAAATTCTTCCATGATGTCAACTCCTAGCTTGGCATTAATGAACCTCTGAATCAGTGGGCCAAAAGCGGGCTTCCTCTTCTCCATGACCCCAATGCAAATCTCACGGTACACAAAGTCCATCACATCAATCTTTCTCTGGTTTTGAGGCCTGGTGAGAAACATGATGTTCACCATAAAGGCCCTAATAGCAGAGTAGTCACCAGCCTTGATCACAATGGTGGCACGGAAGATCTTGGACAGCGGGTTGTAGTAGGGGTACATGTTGGAGTTGAAGGGCCTAGTCTTTCCCTGAGCGTCAGGAGGATAGCAGAAATCCAAGCTTGAGTTGTCATACTCTGGGTTGTCATGAACTTTGAAACCATGATTACCATAAGTGGCAGTCCACCTGTATCCAAGAGCCTCAGCAAATCCACCCAAGTTGCTCGAGATCCTCTGATCCCCAGATATCCAAGTCATGGAAGGCACATCATCACCTGTGTAGTGGAGAGTGCAATAGAACTGTGCAATAAGGTCCGGGCAATACTCGCACTCGATGTCCAGAAGTGGTGCCACACCTAGCTTCACCAAGAAAGCATGAACATGACGAAGATCACCAGTCTTGTGTCTATGATAGTAGTCCATGTCAATCTGAGTCTGCTCACATACAAGTGGGTTCTGAAGAGAATAGAAGTCCTCCCAAGTCTTGAGCTGAAGGTTTGTCCAAAAACGAGGATCCGGACAAGTGGACTCAATGAAGCGGTATGGATTCTTCCGCTTGATATGCTTCCACTGAGCAATGGTGTAGGAATTCAGACCCCCTTCAGGCACCCTCTCAATCTGATCATCATCATGATTCCCTGCACGAGAACCGGAGGTGCGACCCCTTGTAGGGCGAGCACCCCTCCTAGCAGAGGACTTCCTCTTCAAACCTGAGCGTGAGGTAGTACCTGTGAAAAGAGGACATAGGAATAGCAATAGATGAGTGCATATGTCAAACGGGAAACAATGGAACTCCAAAAAAGTTAGATGTAGTACAAGTTGTCGAGATTCTGGCAGGATCCGCAATTATTCCGGATGGGTCCGGAATTATTCCGACTGAGTCGGATATACCCGGAAAAATTCCGACAAGGTCGGATTCATCCGGAATAATTCCGGGACCCTCGATCTGACTCGAGAAATCCCCAGAAAATTGAAAACTTGGCTCACTAACTACACCAAACTTTGAGGAAAACCGTGGAAACGATCCTAGATGAGTTCTATCGTGCTGGAAATTTGTGGGAGTGACAAAATATGTGATAGATCTAAGTCTAGATTGGAAAGTGGTTAGACTAGATCTAAGATGCCATGGGAACTTGGTAGGGAGATTAGCAAGATGAACTAGTTGACATGAACTCGGATCTAGATCAAACCCTAGGTGAGATTTCATCTAGAACCAAAAATCAACCAATAGAAACAAGAAATCAGAGATGCCAATCACAATACCTTCCATGGGGAATGTCCTTGTCCAAAGAGGGATAAAAAAAATCCTCCCTAAGGGCAATGGGGACGGATGTTGCGAATTTTTGGTGGCTAGGGCACGGGAGGAGGGGGAAAGGGTGGAGGAAAACTGCCTCCCATGCGTGCGGGCCTACTTATAAAGAAAACCGGCACGTCCGGAATGGCCCGGAATTAATCCGGTTCGGTCGGAATTACTCTGGAAGTACCCGGAATTTTTCCGGTTGGGTCGGATTCTTCCGGAATCATTCCGGCCAGAACAGGATTTGCTCCAAACAAGACCAGAATTGACAATTTGGAAAGGCTAGGATCGATGTGTCTTTGTGTGGAGTAAGGCATATGCAGAAGAACACGAGGAGGGGACAAATAGAGCCAAACACAAAGGGGTTAGTTTTCCTAGCCTTACTTCTCGGGGAAGATGCAAATAAGAGTCGAGATAGCAACGAGAAGTAGTGTTCGGAAAGATAACACAATAAACCAAAAAAATAGCCAATTAAGAACCAACTCTTCAAAAGAGAAGAGGTTGGTGGCCTAAGCCACCATGTAAGAGTTCATGGTATGCAACCGCGAAGATATATCTTGGGGGCATTGCCATTACTCAACATTGAAGCTCACAATTCAACATTAGAAAAAAAGAGATAACAATGAATTTTTGCTTTGGGCATAATGGGGGGAGGGAGAACCCAATGTGTTAGGATAACACTCCCCCTATGTCCATGCCTACACCTAAACTCGAACACGTTTCGTCTATAGGGTGTGTGCAAGATCGTCAAGTCAAACTCCTAGAATCAATGACATTTAGTTCATTCCTCAAGAACAAGAATCTTGCATCATCAAGTGGCTTCGTGAAAAATATCCGCAAGATTTTTCTTGGTGGGCACATAAGTTAGTGCAATATCCCCTCTTGCCACATGGTCTCGGATGAAATGATGGCGAATCTCAATGTGCTTCGTTCGTGTATGTTGCACGTGATTGTATGCGATCTTGATGGCACTTTCATTGTCACACAAGAGAGGCACCTTATCCATATGAACTCCATATTCCTTGAGAGTTTGCCTCATCCATAGCAATTGAGTGCAAGCACTTGCGGCGGCTACATACTCGGATTCGGCGGTGGAGAGAGATATGCAATTTTGCTTCTTGGAAGACCAACTCACCAAGGACCTACCAAGAAATTGGCAAGCCCCGGAAGTTGACTTCCTATCATCTTGATCACCCGCCCAATCGGAATCCGTGTAGCCCTTGAGAGAAAATTGTGCCCCCTTTGGGTACCACAAACCAAACCTTGGGGTATGAACCAAACAACGAAAGATCCTATGGACCGCCATCAAATGGCTTTCCTTAGGATCCAATTGATACCTTGCACACACACCTACACTCAAAACGATATCGGGCCTAGATGCACAAAGATAGATCAAAGAACCAATCATAGAACGATACATCTTTTGGTCCACATCTTTACCCTTCGGATTACGTGATAGGTGGCACTTGACTTGCATAGGATATGTCTTGATCTTAGCATCTAGGAAGTTAAACCTCTTGATCATGTCTTGGGTATACTTGGCTTGAGAAATGAAAGTCCCACGAGCCAATTGCTTGATCTCAAAGCCAAGGAAGAATTTAAGCTCACCCATCATAGACATCTCGAACCTGTCAGTCATAAGCTTAGAGAACTCATTATTGAAAGCTTGGTTAGTTGAGCCAAAGATAATATCGTCCACATAGAGTTGGCATATGAAAAGCTCTCCCTTTACTCTTGGTGAATCGAGTGGGGTCGATCTTCCCAACTTCGAAACCACGGTCATCCAACAATTCTCTGAGGTGCTCATACCAAGCACGAGGTGCTTGTTTGAGACCATAGAGAGCTTTGTCAAGTTTGTAGACATGGTTAGGAAAGTTGAGATTCTCGAACCCCGGAGGTTGCTTCACATATACTTCCTCCTTTAGTGACCATTCAAGAAAGCACTTTTAACATCCATTTGTTGCAATTTGAAATTATGAGAAGAAGCATAAGCAAGGAGGATACTGATGGACTCAAGGCGAGCCACGGGTGCGTAGGTTTCATCAAAGTCAATGCCTTCAACTTGAGTGTAACCTTGAGCAACCAATCTAGCCTTGTTCCTTATGACAATGCCATGCTCATCTTGCTTGTTCTTGAAAATACACTTAGTGCCAATAACATTGTGGCCATCTTTGGGCTTCTCAACCAATATCCAAACTTTGTTGCGCTCAAAGTTATTGAGCTCATCATGCATTGCTTCAACCCAATCGGAGTCCTCAAGAGCTTCAAACACTTTCTTAGGTTCCACCATAGAGATATGAGCTTGATGCTCACTAAAGTGTGCCAATTGCTTTCTTGTGGATCTTCTCGCTTGAATATCCTCCAAGACCTTGTTGTCTTGGGCATCAATATGCTTCAAAGCTCTTCTTATCCTTTTGACACGACGGGCTTCGATCTCCGCATTATTGCGCGGAGGGATCACTTGATCATCTCGATAATTTGGGTCCCAATCTTGACCAACTTGGCCTTGATCATCATCATCATCATCATCAACAATATCTTCAACACTTGCTTCAACTTGAGGAGAGGATGAAGAGGATGGTTGATCTGGCCTTGACCTTGACTAGCATTAGTGATAGGAGTGGGTACGACTTGCGTAGTGTCCTGGTCAATGAGACGAGGGTCTTGAACATGTTCTTGGTTAGGTGTAATACTTGGATCCTTGGCTTGTTCTTCTATTGTAGAGGAGGGATCCACTTGAATAGAGCATAGTCCTTCTCGAGTCGCCATAAGGTGTCCCTCAATGGGGCGGAAAAATCCCACACCCATCCTTCCTTTGGCTTCTTGAGGTATTTCAACATCTACATTTGAAACATGAAATTGTGCCACTTGGGAGCTATCATTTTCCTCGAAAGCCACACTACAAGATTCTATGACAATCCGTGAGGCTTTGTCAAAGACTCTATAAGTGTGGGATTCGGCACCGTAACCAACAAATATACCCTCAATAGTTTTGGATTGAACTTTAGACAACCTAACACCCTTGATCAAATAAAAGCACTTACAACCGAATACACGGAAGTAGGAGACGTTGGGCTTGTTACCGGTGAGGATCTCATATGGAGTCTTGTCCAAGCCTTTGTGGATGTAGAGGCGGTTGGAGGAGTGGCATGCGGTGGATATGGCCTCGGCCCATAAACATTGGGGAGAAGTGTACTCCGCCAACATGGTCCTTGCCATATCCAAAAGAGTGCGATTCTTCCTTTCGGCAACACCATTTTGTTGAGGAGTGTAAGTGGCGGAGTATTGATGACGAATGCCTTTTCACTAAGGAATTCATTCAAAGTGTAGTTCTTGAACTCCGAACCATTATCACTCCTAATAGCCATGATTTGCACATTGTGTTGACGTTGCACTTCGTTGGAGAAGTCGATGATGTTTTGCTGAGTTTCACTCTTGCACTTGAAGAAATAAACCCAAGTGTATCTTGAATAATCATCGACAATCACCAAGCAATACTTCTTGCCACCAAGACTTGCCTCGGGCACGGCACCAAAGAGATCAACATGGAGAATCTCCAAGATCCTCTTTGATGAAATAATAGTCTTGGCCTTGTGCACCTTGTCATGCATCTTTCCTTCAACACACGACCTGCAAACGCGATCCTTTGAAAAGGAAACAATTTCTTTTAGTCCGACAATAAGGCCACCTTTGTCAAGACTTTGCAAAGTTCTCATGTTGACATGGGACAAGCGGTGATGCCACAACCATCCCACATCCGCCTTTCCGAAAAGACACATTGTTTGAAAGTTGGTAGACTTTGAAAAGTCCACCACGAACAACTCATTTTCAACATGTCCCACGTAAGCGACGTCAAGAGTCTTGCTCATCAAAAGGACCACAATATCAACATCAAAAAAGACGGAGAAACCCATCTTTCCAAGAGAGCGGACGGAAAGTAATTTGTAACCAAGGGATTCGACAAGCATGACGTTCACGATAGTGATATCGGGAGCCACCACAACCTTGCCGAACCCGGATACCTTAGACAAGGACGAGTCTCCATAAGTGACCGTTGCTTGGGCGCAACTCCGTCACAAGTTCTTTGCTTCCGGTCATATGGCTAGTGCATCCACTATCAATTATCCATTTAGTCCCACCGGAAGCATAGTCCTGCAAGAGATCATTGACTAGAGTTAGGACCCGAGGAGGGTCCCTTCATGTTAGCAACAAGGGCCTTTGGAACCCAAATATTATAGTCAATGAAACCCTCAATAGGACCAACATATTTAGATTGCACAACACCATAATAATCAACATATAATAAATGGTGTGGATTGTTAGTTCCCGCGGAGGTGCTACGAGTAGTGTTGTCCCTCATGACACTACTACTCGAGGCAACAATGTTTGCTTGAGCGGGTGTGCTACGAGTAGTGTTGTCCCTAATGACAATACCACCCGAAGCACCATTGTTGGTCTTCTTCTTGATCTTCTTGTTCTTCTTCTTGGATACATATCCAAGACCTTGCTTGCCCACTTGTTGCCTTGGAGCACTCAATTGTGGTCTAGCAATGACCACATTAGAGCTAAGGGCAACCACTTGTGGGGTAGGGATCACAACCTTCTCAACTTGAGTGCCTTTGCCCTTGAGCCTTGCTAGCTCATCCTTCAACCTAGCATTTTCCTCAATAATATTTGCATGATCACAAGAAGAAGTAGAGGTGCTAGGGTTGTTAGGTTGATTAAGTTGAGTCTGAAGTTGTTCATGCAACTCTTTAAGGGAAGAGTGTTGGCTCTCCAAAGCTTTGTGAGCCCTGGTTAGCTTTTCAAACTCCTCGGTTAGTTTACCATGACCAGCCCCAAACTCAACATTATCCTTTTTAGACTTTTTATATTTAGCAATATCAAGATCACGTTCCTTAGTGATGTTAGAGACAAGTTCATTATGAGTTAATTCAATAGATTCAAGTTCCTCCTCAAGAGAAACTCTACCATCATGCTCTTCCTCAAGAGTCATAGAGAGAGATGCAATCTCATCCGCATCCCTTCTTTCAACCTCACCTTTCTTCTCAAGAGCATCTTGGGCCTCTCCCAATTGCCTCATGAGATGCTCAAAGTAATTCTTGGTCTCCCCTTGCATGTTAGACATAAAACGTTCCAAGGAGACCCTTTCATCTTCTACTCTAAGACTAGCAAGATGTTCTAGTTCACTAGGGGTCTTAGAGTTGGAAGAAAGTGTGGTGGATTATCTAGAACCCGTGCTCTGATACCACAAAAACTGTCACGCCCCCGGCTAGCGGAACAATAGTCGCGACAACCCGCTGTATACTTGTAATATAAAAATACCTCATAAGTATACAAGGCGTAGGTAGTGTTTATCTAAAAATTGGGAGCAATAGACAACACCATGTTTCATTTATTCATTAGTAATTTATAGATTACAACCGGAATGGCCAAACTAGAAAGTATATTGTTCCATCGTACTACACATGCAACAAACAGATCCTTCCATTTATTTATGTCTAAAGTGCAACCGTAACTCCAACATCCTGCATAGATGTCTATTCATTTCCTAGTCCTTCTATTGCTTCCCCATCATATATTCCTTAATCACTACACATACCAGAGGAATGAAACTGGAAACATACTCAGATCAGAGAGTGGTTAATTAAATGGAAGTTAATAATTCCATAAATATGTTAACAAAAATTGATGTACATGAATATGAATATGGAAAATTAATCGACGCAACGGCAACACAAATAAAAACAAACACCACAAGTCACACAATGACCATCGTAATCTCCACCAATGGTAGTACCCATCTCCGAGAATCAAGACGCCGAGTCTCCTACTTGTGTGAGGCAAATCCATGCCACACTAGTACCGGTTTTTAACCACATATCGTTATTTCAGGTATCGACCGCCTCGGCCTTGGTACGCCATACATACCATGATCACCATGGTGTACATTTCAAACAATTCATGCATTTTATTCAACATCACAAAGTATCCTCAGGTCACAAATATTCACAACCATTATGTTTATATCACATGTAGCATATCTGGTCATTTTTGTCCAATCAAGATTATATGGTTTAGGTATTATTTGTAGAAGAAACTGGTATGCACATCCTTGCCTAATCCGATTCTTCTCTACGACCCTTGTCTCCTACCTAAACACACTAGTGGAAAACGGGGATTTTGCTCACCCGCGAGCACCACTTTCGCCCCGGCTCGGCCACCACCCGGTGCAAAAGACTGCAAAGGTGGGGCCGGGGCGAGCAGGGCGCGTGGTGGGGGGGGGGGTCATTTGCCCCGGTTGGAGCCACAAACCGGGGCTAAAGGCCCTCAATGAGCAGGACGCGTGCGGCCGCATCGTGAGGGGGTCTTTTGCCCCGGTTTGTGGCTCCGACCGGGGCAAATGAGCCCCACCTAGATGAAAAGTTGTTTCTATATTGCTCTTTAGTTAATAATTTCATTTTTTATTAAGAAAAACTAACCAAGTAGATAGAAAATGAAAATTAATAGAATTCTTTTTTCTTTAAATCCAATTTTTTCTATTTTTATAAACAGTACCATGCCAGCGTTATGCCACTCACTTTTTGGTGTGGTGTGCTCACTTGTTTTTCCCTCATATGCATGAGCGGTGCTCGATGAAATGCCCGAGAGCATAATGCCATCTGAGCTCGCAGAAAAAAAAAAGTAATATTGCTAGACTATTGTGTAATAATGTATCAAACCTGCATGGTTCATGTAGTTGGATTAGTCCACCTCTGTTTTCCACATGTCGAGCGTGTGAACTGGAGGATTTTTAGATATATAGAACAAAACAAACGGTGTCGCCATCATATAGCCCGACCGTGGCTAATGAGTGCATATATGCATTTCGAAAGCAGGGTCGGACGTATGATGGCGAATCCGGATGATTTGTAGTCGGTCGATGAACTGAATGATGTATCAAACCTTTTGTCAAACCTTGAATGGGGGGATGTAGAACAAAACAACCGGTATCGCCAGCATACAGCCCTGCCGTGGCTCCTGGAGTGCATATATGCATATCAAATGCACGGTAGGACGTATGCTGGCGAATCCGAATGATTTGTATTCGGTGGATGAACTGAATGATGTATGAAGGGACTCCGAGAGGTGGGCTATATATAGGGTCCTCTGGCTTAGAAAGTGTTGTGCTAGGGTTTTGATCCAATGGTTAAGAAGCGCTCGAAAGAAACACCCCTGATCCAACGGCTAACAAACGATCGAAACAAACACACTGTATCCCTGATCGAACGGCTGACAAGAGTTCGAAAGAAACACACCTCTGATCCAACGACTCACAAACGCTTGAAAGAAGCACACGATCCGTGTGATTCTTTGTAATTGGTCCTAACGAAACCGTAACCCTTTAGTCCCGGTTGGTAAAACAGGCCGGGACTAAAGGGGTCTGTTTCTTCTCACTATATATATATATGTATGCATGCATTGCCACCATTGGCATAAACACATATAAACTCACCACTCTCCCATGGCTTCTACCGTACCCACTCTAACCTTCCTGCAGGCGGAGGCACTTTCCGCCTCGAACTACCCCCGCCCGCCCGGCTACAGCGTCCCCGCCGGCTGGATGCTGAGCGCCGGAGGAGTGTCGGTCCCTCCTGTTCCTCAAGGTGTGGCGCGTCGGACGGCCATCACAAACCACTACTACCACGAGCTCACGCCGGAGCAGCGGAGGAATCCCAGTTGGAATCCCGACTACCGCCCTACTTGGGACGCCTTCTTCATTAATCGGCGTGAGAGTGCGCTCGCCAGGTACGAGGAGAACGGCCCGCCTCCTTCGAACTTCAACGAGGCTGGTCGTCAGCTGTGGTGGGGCGGGGGACGGACTCTTCAGAGCGTCATGAACTACATCAGGGCCGGCGATAACCCCCGCCTGCGCTACCCTCACGCTCAGTCCTGGGGTCGTGATCCTCCGAGGGAGTCCAGAGAACCGTCCGACGATAGTGACGACGACTACGACGACTACCAGTCGGAGTATTATAGGCCTAGGCAGGAGTATGACTAGTAGATCAGATGCACTCTTGCCATTATGTACTGCCTTGTTTATTTAGATCAATGCTCCCCGTTTAGGTTTAGATCCAATCTTGCCATTATGTACTGTGCCTTATTTATCTATCGAAATGTACCCCCCTCCCTAACGTGAGTCGTTGGATGAGGGGTGTGTTTCTTCTGAATCCCACCAATCAGGAAGAATCACACGGAAAACAGAAAACAGACGCGCTAGCGCGCCGCAGTTTCCCGGAATACAACAAATTCTTTTATTAAAAACAGAAAACAGACGAACACTACTCCTCATCATCGTCGGGGAACTCGTCGGTGACCTCCTCCTGGTCGTCGTCGTCGGCGAACTCGCGACTCGCTCAAACTCGGTCAACTGACGAGTCGAGCTCAAAAATCAAAACTCGGCTCGGCTCGGTGAACTCGCGAATAGCTCGCGAGCTACTCGTTTAACTTATCTAATTTTATAAAACTATAAAAAGTCAACATTATATAATGTATATATAATTATTTTTGATTATTTGGGTCATGTATAATAAAATCATCACAATAATTAGTGAAAATATGTCACCATCAAACAATTTGTAGTAAATAAACTACAATAATCAGTAAAAAATATTCAAATAAACGAGAATATCATTAAAAACTATATTAACCGAGTTAAACGAGCTAAACGAGTACTCAGTAAACTCGGCTCGTTTAGCTTGAACTAGTTTACCGTTAAAAACGAAAACTCGACTCGGCTCGTTGGACAACGAGATCGAGCCGAGCCGAGTCGTGTTGCGAGCTACTCGTTTAACTCGCGAGTTCCGAGTTTTAATTCCAGCCCTATCGGTGACCTCCTCCTCGTCGTCGGAGGTGCATGATGGCAGTTTATACCACGCGCTCGTGGCCACGTGTCACAACTCCCGCGCCACGCGTCCACGCGGCAGGACTCCCGCGCCACGAGGCACAACTCCCGCGCCTCACTTTTCATAATTATTTTTTAAAACAGATTTTGTATTTGGAATCTTTACGCAATTTTAAACACTTTTCATATTGAAAGTTTCTTCAAATTCAAAACCATTCGTAAACTAGGTTTTTAAAAATGTTTGAAATTTCAAAAATTGTTACTAGTTTAAATAGTTGGAATAATTATTTTTTTAAACAAAAAATGTGTTTGAAATCTTTGTCCAATTTTAAACATATTTCCTAATTCGAAATCATTTGAAATGTAATTGAAAAACATTTTGAAAATATATTTAAACGGTGCAGGGGAAAAAAATGGCGGCAGGAAGCCAAAAAACAAAATTTTGGGGCTTTTGCCCCGGTTCGTATTACCAACCGGGGCAAAAGGGGGGAGGTGGGCGGGCAAGCGAGCGCCCACACCCCCCCCTTTTTCCCCGGTTCGTGTTACCAACCGAGGCAACAGCCATCCAAGTATATAACCCCGGGCGGAGCATGTGACGCCCCGAGATCGGGCACTATGCAGATTTCAGCATTCGCGCCAAAATCCACATAATAACCGATTCCAGGTTGCCACTTGTGATAACATTACAATAGTTCACGAATATTCCACAATTACAACAGAAACAGATAGATACAAGATGACTCAGACGAGCCAGGGATACAACTGATACAATACAAAGATCCAAATAACAGCGGAAGAAACAACATATCGTCCGTCTACGGACAAGATACAAATTGGACTAAGAGTCCTGAAGATAACCGAGAGCGTCCAATCCCTGCCCAGGCCAAGCCGGAGGTATTCCCAAGCTAACGTCGTCAGACTTCAAACCTGTTGACTGCAATATTGAATATGCAGCCACGAAAAAGATTCGTGGGTCAGTACGGTTAAGTACTGGCAAGTGGATAAACCCATACTCACAAGATACCGGCGTAGCCAGTCATCACAAGATACAAATACTTTGGGATCAACGGAAAGGAAGGGGTTATTGCAAATAAGCGACAGCAGGCTGCACTAACCAACTACAGAGGGATACTTACAACTTCCGGCTAACAGAAAGAAGATAAGATCGAGTATAGTAACCAACTTAAAGTTAACTTCAAACAAACCCATCCTGGATCTCGCCCCTTATCCGAAGAAGCAATCCGAGGATAACGCACACCGTTGGATTAATGATGGTTCAGATTATTGTGTCACTAAGCCTGTTACTAGTCAAGTTGTTAATCGTTGGGTGTAAGATTGTTAATCATTAGGTTTAAGTTGTCCTGAGTACTTGTTAGCCAGTACTTTCACCAAGTAATCCATAACCGCGGAAAACACGGCTTCTCGAGAAGATTATCCCTGCAGGGTTGCACCAATTTAGCCGTACACGCAAGAATATCCCGCCAGACGGGAATCAAACCCACCAAGCGAGGTACTCTACACAACTCAACTCTTCTTCGCATCAAGCCCAAAGCACCTTAGGCGCACGGCTAATCGAGCCCAGAAGAAAATGGACCCTCATAGCACTCTAAGAACGTGTCCTCCTATATGCCGACTACGAAAGTTCCACCCGGGATCCAAGGGCTCGCAAGATCATGCATGCAGCAAATGGAAAGCCCGAACTAAATGAGGCGATTTGGACGAGATGCGAATCGAGTCAAATTGAGGGGGGCGCCCATACTCGCTTCCCACATGCGGGTAGTGCGCTCATCATGGATCAGTAGACAAGACCCTTTTCCTATTAGGGTCGACACTAGCAGGCCTCAAAACCACAAGGGCCTCCTGCCGGTGCCTTATCATCAAATTATTATTACCATTAGCATTAACAGGATTGATTGATTAACATCGAGCCCCCACAACGTAATAGAAATAGTAACAGAAAGTAACGGGTAACAGACTCGAGCAAAAGCAACCTAAGCATGCTAGTGAGACACGGGCACAAGCAATGGTTATAGGTGTGGAGGTGAGGCAATATCAGGGTTAAAGGATTCATGTGATAGGTTCGTAACAGAAACAACTACTACTAAGGCTAGCAGAACAGAACAACGGAAAGTATCGGTAACAAGTGATGAAATGCAGCCATTTTGGCAGCAAGTGAGTATACTTGCCTGGAATCCAGCAAGGTAGCAGAACTTGTCGTTGCTCACATCATCTCAACGTCCTATCCGGGAAGAAGCAACGAACCTCGAACAAACACCGGATGCAACAATTACTACTACGGCAAAAGATCCAGCATGATCAAGATATGGATGCATGACATGTTTAAAGATGCATCAAGGTAAACTAGTTGACAAGATAAACAGATTTAAATGGACCCATATGCAATTTGAGTTGCATATGAAAAGCCCATGAATTATGGGTGAAACAATTGTTTTCCAACTAATCATCAGGTGAAAGTGGTTTAGTATGATGCATGGATGAGGAAAACAACAAAATAACAACAATAGAACCAGTTGGGAATAAGGTTTAACAAGTTTGGAAATTATTGGTTAAGTGTGGAAAGTTTGGTTACTTAAACATGTCACACAAGCGATTGTTGTTTTCATCAAGTTAAAGTGTTCAAAACAAATAACAAAATTTATATTTGAAAATAACATCAAATTTTAGTTGGATTACATGTTTCAAATATTGAAATTGGAATTAGGATAATTTAATTATGAATTAAACAATATTAAACAAGTTTTAAATGAATTTGAAACAAGTTTGAATTTAATTGAAGTTTTATTTGTTCAAAACATAATTTCAAACTCACATTTGAAAAGTTCACACTTTGATGGTTTGAAAACATATTTTGCATGTTCAAAATTATTTTATTTTGAGCAAGTTATGATTTTATCAAATTTAAATGAATTAAACAAGTATTAAATCATTTAGGCAATTTAAATTATTCAAACCATGAAACAAAATTTATATTTTAAAAGGTTATTCAAAATGGTATGGAAAACATATTTTATTTGTTGAAATTGGATTTAAAATGAGCAAGTTATTATTTTGGCAATTTTAAATGCATTAATTAAGAAACAGTTGTTTTCAGCAATTTAAATTATTCAAAACAGCAAACAAAATTTATATTTGGAAAGTACATGAAAAGTTGATTGGAAAACATATTTGGTTTGTTGAATTTGGAATTTTTATGAACAAGTTATGAATTTTGCAAATTTAAGTGAATTTAACAAGTTTTCAAATATTGCACCAATTTAAAATATTCAAAACAGTAAACAAATTTTATATTTGGATAGAACATTTAATTTGGGACAGGAAACATATTTAAAAGGTCAAAATTGGAGTTACAATGATTTTCTTATGCAATTTACAAGATATAGTGCAAATCTGCCATTTTTTAATGAACCAGGGACTTGGAAATAAATTTCAGGGGTTTAGAATTAATTTACAAGGGCCTAGTTGTGAATTTGTGAAGTTGCTGTGACCAAATCATTGCAAAATAAAAAGGTGGTTTATTTGTGTGGGAGGGGAATCGAATCCCTGCCCTCCTTCTGTGAGCAAAGGAACAGAACCAGTGGGCTGGATGCGCTCTGTTGGTAGATAGTGGATGTGCGGGGTGGATAAGCTGTGGTTGCGGGTGGTTTTCTGAATTTCTGAATCGGTAACTGACCCCGATCGCTGTAACTCGACAGGGAACAGGGCAACCGGCGGGAGGTGTGGCTCCGGTGACCGTGGCCGGGCTGCGGCGCGGTGGTGTGGGGTGCGGGCTGCTGCGGGCTGCTGTGAGGAAGGAGGGAAGGCGAGAGGAGGAAGGGGAGCGATCGGAGGCTTACCTCGTGCGACAGAAGGAGGAGGCGGACGTGCAGGAACAGAGGGCGACGGCCGGCGAACTCGCGGACGGCGGCGGAGCTCCGGGGGGTCTCCGGGGAAACGGCGAGTACCGAGAGGACGAGGGGACCGTGGCGGTTCCATTCCCGCGGTCGGCGACCCGCGGCACCTACCCGTTCCCCCACCGCCGTGGTGTTCCTCCTCCGGCCATGGAAAGCTCGGTGGTGCAGAGACTAAGCAGAGAGAGAGGAAGGGAGGTGGAAGAGAGAAGAAGTGGCGGCGCGGCGGATGGGACTAGGGTTAGGGGCGAGCAGAGGGTTTTATGGAGAGAGGAGAGGGCGGTACGGCAATCATCTGGAGGGGGGAGGAGGTGATCGGATGGTTCTTCTGCGGTCGTACCGTGATGACGCCTGATGGGGAAGAAGACGACAACAGAGATGAGGGGTTGGGCTAGAAGAGAAAAAAAATAAGTGGGCTTGGGGAGAAGAAAAGGGAAAAGGGGGGATGGGCTGCCTCTCTCCTTGCTTTTAATTTTTTTCCTTCCAATTTTTTTTTTTGGTAAATGATGAAAGGAAGAGAGAGATAGAAATTAGGGTTTTTTTTTGGGGGGGTTTGTTTTATGAGCTATTTTTATTAATTTTTAAAACAGAACATAGAAGCAAAAGCTAACATTATTGCACAAGTTTGAAAGCTTAATTGGAATTTAAGTTGTTAAGTGAATTTTTCCCATAGAGTTTGGGGTATTTGTTTGATAAATAAATTTTATTGATTTTGCAACACAACAACAACAAGGTAGTTTAAAATTACTTTCAACAACTTTAATTATTAAGGTGATATTAAATTGTTAGGTGATTCTCAAATAGTGTTTGGGTTGGAGTTTTGGAAATAAACAAATTGTAGTTAATAAGTTCATCAATTATACAAACATTATTGAATTTAATTGGGTTGCAAAATTATAATATTTAAACCCATATTGAAATATGGTAAATAGGATTGAGTTGCTTTGAATTTTTGAATTGCCATTAGGGGTTTTAACAAAAGGGGGAAATTTTATTAACAGGCAATTTGATTAAAACAATGTCAAACTATTGAAAAACAATGAGTGGTTTAGTTTGCAAGTTTGAATTTGGAAATTTTGAGCAAGGGGTGAAAGTTTAAATTGATATGAACTTTGATTTGTTTTTGAAAAACAGAATGCAATGCTCATGTGATGCATATGATGCAAGCAAAAGGAAAACAAACACTCTCTAATAGGGTAACACCCCAGGTGTTACAGACGACACCACTAACAAGGGATTGCGCCCTCGCAATCCACCTGCTAACCCGGGAGGGGAAAGAAGTTCGACTATCGATTCTTCGTGCTTCCGGTTGATCTCCTCGACACCACTAACAAGGGCTTCTCGACACCACTAACAAGGGATTCTTGCTCGGAGTGACGACGATGTTCTTCCACCAGGAATCTTCCGATGATCGAACCTATTAGATTAAAGGGCTCAGAAAACGTCCACCCACGTAGGATCCTAACACTTTGAAAGATAGACAAGGGGGGAGAGACTCCAAAACAAATAAGATGGGAGGAGAAGTAGAATAGAGATAAGGAGAAAACAAGAGTCCTATTGAGATGTTTCGAAAATAGTTTAGCAGAAATAGTTTTTGACACTCTAGAAACAACGACCGTTAGCGAGGTTATCCTACAGGCTTTGCGGACCCGTTGCTTCGATAAACATTCGTATCGAAACAATCTCAGGAATCGGAACCAAGGCTCTGATACCATTTGTGACGCCCCGAGATCGGGCACTATGCAGATTTCAGCATTCCCGCCAAAATCCACATAATAACCGATTCCAGGTTGCCACTTGTGATAACATTACAATAGTTCACGAATATTCCACAATTACAACAGAAACAGATAGATACAAGATGACTCAGACGAGCCAGGGATACAACTGATACAATACAAAGATCCAAATAACAGCGGAAGAAACAACATATCGTCCGTCTACGGACAAGATACAAATTAGACTAAGAGTCCTGAAGATAACCGAGAGCGTCCAATCCCTGCCCAGGCCAAGCCGGAGGGATTCCCAAGCTAACGTCGTCAGACTTCAAACCTGTTGACTGCAATATTGAATATGCAGCCACGAAAAAGATTCATGGGTCAGTACGGTTAAGTACTGGCAAGTGGATAAACCCATACTCACAAGATACCGGCGTAGCCAGTCATCACAAGATACACATACTTTGGGATCAACGGAAAGGAAGGGGTTATTGCAAATAAGCGACAGCAGGCTGCACTAACCAACTACAGAGGGATACTTACAACTTCCGGCTAACAGAAAGAAGATAAGATCGAGTATAGTAACCAACTGAAAGTTAACTTCAAACAAACCCATCCTGGATCTCGCCCCTTATCCGAAGAAGCAATCCGAGGATAACGCACACCGTTGGATTAATGATGGTTCAGATTATTGTGTCACTAAGCCTGTTACTAGTCAAGTTGTTAATCGTTGGGTGTAAGATTGTTAATCATTAGGTTTAAGTTGTCCTGAGTACTTGTTAGCCAGTACTTTCACCAAGTAATCCATAACCGCGGAAAACACGGCTTCTCGAGAAGATTATCCCGGCAGGGTTGCACCAATTTAGCCGTACACGCAAGAATATCCCGCCAGACGGGAATCAAACCCACCAAGCGAGGTACTCTACACAACTCAACTCTTCTTCGCATCAAGCCCAAAGCACCTTAGGCGCACGGCTAATCGAGCCCAGAAGAAAATGGACCCTCATAGCACTCTAAGAACGTGTCCTCCTATATGCCGACTACGAAAGTTCCACCCGGGATCCAAGGGCTCGCAAGATCATGCATGCAGCAAATGGAAAGCCCGAACTAAATGAGGCGATTTGGACGAGATGCGAATCGAGTCAAATTGAGGGGGGCGCCCATACTCGCTTCCCACATGCGGGTAGTGCGATCATCATGGATCAGTAGACAAGACCCTTTTCCTATTAGGGTCGACACTAGCAGGCCTCAAAACCACAAGGGCCTCCTGCCGGTGCCTTATCATCAAATTATTATTACCATTAGCATTAACAGGATTGATTGATTAACATCGAGCCCCCACAACGTAATAGAAATAGTAACAGAAAGTAACGGGTAACAGACTCGAGCAAAAGCAACCTAAGCATGCTAGTGAGACACGGGCACAAGCAATGGTTATAGGTGTGGAGGTGAGGCAATATCAGGGTTAAAGGATTCATGTGATAGGTTCGTAACAGAAACAACTACTACTAAGGCTAGCAGAACAGAACAACGGAAAGTATCGGTAACAAGTGATGAAAGGCAGCCATTTTGGCAGCAAGTGAGTATACTTGCCTGGAATCCAGCAAGGTAGCAGAACTTGTCGTTGCTCACATCATCTCAACGTCCTATCCGGGAAGAAGCAACGAACCTCGAACAAACACCGGATGCAACAATTACTACTACGGCAAAAGATCCAGCATGATCAAGATATGGATGCATGACAGGTTTAAAGATGCATCAAGGTAAACTAGTTGACAAGATAAACAGATTTAAATGGACCCATATGCAATTTGAGTTGCATATGAAAAGCCCATGAATTATGGGTGAAACAATTGTTTTCCAACTAATCATCAGGTGAAAGTGGTTTAGTATGATGCATGGATGAGGAAAACAACAAAATAACAACAATAGAACCAGTTGGGAATAAGGTTTAACAAGTTTGGAAATTATTGGTTAAGTGTGGAAAGTTTGGTTACTTAAACATGTCACACAAGCGATTGTTGTTTTCATCAAGTTAAAGTGTTCAAAACAAATAACAAAATTTATATTTGAAAAGAACATCAAATTTTAGTTGGATTACATGTTTCAAATATTGAAATTGGAATTAGGATAATTTAATTATGAATTAAACAATATTAAACAAGTTTTAAATGAATTTGAAACAAGTTTGAATTTAATTGAAGTTTTATTTGTTCAAAACATAATTTCAAACTCACATTTGAAAAGTTCACACTTTGATGGTTTGAAAACATATTTTGCATGTTCAAAATTATTTTATTTTGAGCAAGTTATGATTTTATCAAATTTAAATGAATTAAACAAGTATTAAATCATTTAGGCAATTTAAATTATTCAAACCATGAAACAAAATTTATATTTGAAAAGTTTATTCAAAATGGTATGGAAAACATATTTTATTTGTTGAAATTGGATTTAAAATGAGCAAGTTATTATTTTGGCAATTTTAAATGCATTAATTAAAAAACAGTTGTTTTCAGCAATTTAAATTATTCAAAACAGCAAACAAAATTTATATTTGGAAAGTACATGAAAATTTGATTGGAAAACATATTTGGTTTGTTGAATTTGGAATTTTTATGAACAAGTTATGAATTTTGCAAATTTAAGTGAATTTAACAAGTTTTCAAATATTGCACCAATTTAAAATATTCAAAACAGTAAACAAATTTTATATTTGGATAGAACATTTAATTTGGGACAGAAAACATATTTAAAAGGTCAAAATTGGAGTTACAATGATTTTCTTATGCAATTTACAAGATATAGTGCAAATCTGCCATTTTTTAATGAACCAGGGACTTGGAAATAAATTTCAGGGGTTTAGAATTAATTTACAAGGGCCTAGTTGTGAATTTGTGAAGTTGCTGTGACCAAATCATTGCAAAATAAAAAGGTGGTTTATTTGTGTGGGAGGGGAATCGAACCCCTGCCCTCCTTCTGTGAGCAAAGGAACAGAACCAGTGGGCTGGATGCGCTCTGTTGGTAGATAGTGGATGTGCGGGGTGGATAAGCTGTGGTTGCGGGTGGTTTTCTGAATTACTGAATCGGTAACTGACCCCGATCGCTGTAACTCGACAGGAAACAGGGCAACCGGCGGGAGGTGTGGCTCCGGTGGCCGTGGCCGGGCTGCGGCGCGGTGGTGTGGGGTGCGGGCTGCTGCGGGCTGCTGTGAGGAAGGAGGGAAGGCGAGAGGAGGAAGGGGAGCGATCGGAGGCTTACCTCGTGCGACAGAAGGAGGAGGCGGACGTGCAGGAACAGAGGGCGACGGCCGGCGAACTCGCGGACGGCGGCGGAGCTCCGGGGGGTCTCCGGGGAAACGGCGAGTACCGGGAGGACGAGGGGACCGTGGCGGTTCCATTCCCGCGGTCGGCGACCCGCGGCACCTACCCGTTCCCCCGCCGCCGTGGTGTTCCTCCTCCGGCTATGGAAAGCTCGGTGGTGCAGAGACTAAGCAGAGAGAGAGGAAGGGAGGTGGAAGAGAGAAGAAGTGGCGGCTCGGCGGATGGGACTAGGGTTAGGGGCGAGCAGAGGGTTTTATGGAGAGAGGAGAGGGTGGTACGGCAATCATCTGGAGGGGGGAGGAGGTGATCGGATGGTTCTTCTGCGGTCGTACCGTGATGACGCCTGATGGGGAAGAAGACGACAACAGAGATGAGGGGTTGGGCTAGAAGAGAAAAAAAAGAAGTGGGCTTGGGGAGAAGAAAAGGGAAAAGGGGGGATGGGCTGCCTCTCTCCTTGCTTTTAATTTTTTTCCTTCCAATTTTTTTTTTTTGGTAAATGATGAAAGGAAGAGAGAGATAGAAATTAGGGTTTTTTTTTGGGGGGGGGGGTTTGTTTTATGAGCTATTTTTATTAATTTTTAAAACAGAACATAGAAGCAAAAGCTAACATTATTGCACAAGTTTGAAAGCTTAATTGGAATTTAAGTTGTTAAGTGAATTTTTCCCATAGAGTTTGGGGTATTTGTTTGATAAATAAATTTTATTGATTTTGCAACACAACAACAACAAGGTAGTTTAAAATTACTTTCAACAACTTTAATTATTAAGGTGATATTAAATTGTTAGGTGATTCTCAAATAGTGTTTGGGTTGGAGTTTTGGAAATAAACAAATTGTAGTTAATAAGTTCAATCAATTATACAAACATTATTGAATTTAATTGGGTTGCAAAATTCTAATATTTAAACCCATATTGAAATATGGTAAATAGGATTGAGTTGCTTTGAATTTTTGAATTGCCATTAGGGTTTTTAACAAAAGGGGGAAATTTTATTAACAGGCAATTTGATTAAAACAATGTCAAACTATTGAAAAACAATGAGTGGTTTAGTTTGCAAGTTTGAATTTGGAAATTTTGAGCAAGGGGTGAAAGTTTAAATTGATATGAACTTTGATTTGGTTTTGAAAAACAGAATGCAATGCTCATGTGATGCATATGATGCAAGCAAAAGGAAAACAAACACTCTCTAATAGGGTAACACCCCAGGTGTTACAGAGCAACCGCCCGGGGCAAACCCTCAGAAGACGCAAATTTCGCTAAGTCTCCGGCGCCGAAATCCTCTCTGACGCCGTCAGGCTGCCGGATTTCCGCGCCGCCGGAGAGAGCTCCACCGCCCCGCGCCTTTCCCCTCGCCCCCGAGCCCGCGCCACCGCGCCCTTCCCCTCGCCCCCGAGCCCGCGCCTGGCCCCGAGCCCGCGCCCGCACCTTATAGCTCACCGCCGGCATCCTCGTTGACGTCTTCGTCGCCGTTCGACTCGCATCCGCTCCCTCGAGGTACTGCTCGCCGTAGTGCACCGCCGTATCAAAATACTTAGGAACTTTTAGATATACTTAGGAATTTTTAGATATACTTAGGATTTTTTAGTATACTTCGGAATTTTTAGGAATTTTTAGTATACTTAGGAATTTGTAGATATGACTTTTTCAAATAAAGATATGATATAGAATTTTTAGATAGTACTCCCTCCGTATCAAAATATAAGATGTTTTAGCATTTTGTAGATATAATGTATCTAGACATGTTTTAGTGTGTACATTAATATACATCTTACACTAAAACATGTCTAGGTACATATTTTCTAGGAAATGCTAGCTAAAACATCTTATATTTCGATACGGAGGGAGTTTTTTTAGGGAAATTAGCTATATATCTAGAGGGAACCGAGGGGAACCGAGACGAACACTACGCGTCAGAGTACTACAGGCCTAGGCAGGAGTATGACTAGCAGATCAGATACACTCTTTCATAGTATACTTGTGACTCGAACGGTGCATAACAGCGTTCCAGATTATCCAATCATGTGTGAAAATATTGCAGATCACTTCATCTTCTTCTTCAAGAAGAAGAGAAAGTGATCTGCAATGTTTTCACACATGACTGGATAATCTGGGATGCTACATCTGTTATGTCCCGAGTACATTCGAGAAAACAGAACCATCTCAACGTCGGAACATCGTGGCTTCAACGGAGGTACCGGCTTCCGCTGCAGTTCTGCTTGTTGATGCCCCTCCACAGACGGAGGCCGTGGATGCAATCAAGGAGAAGACAAGCTGTGCGCTACACGTGTCGGTCTCAAACATATCCATTAAGGTGGCGGACGGCTACGCTTTACCTTGTGTTGAGGGAGCGACCTCGCATGGCCGTCCGGTTACACCTGGCTATGCTCGTGTCGGTGTTGATGATGTTCAGCCGGATTGGAGGATATTGCAGCTTGACATCCCCGGAGGTGACGGGGTAGAGACACTTGGAGAAGCCGTCAATTCCATCATTCAGTGGAAAAAGAGTGGCATAGTGTTTCCCCCACGCAGTCCACCGCCGCCACCACCGCCACCTTCTCCTAGACGCAGTCCACCGCCAACACAAGCAGCTACTTCTCCGAGACGCGGTTCACCGCCGCCACCACCACCACCTTCTCCGAGACGCAGTCCACCGCCGCCATCACCGCCACCTACTTCTCTGAGACACAGCCCAGCTCGATCATCGCCAGCACACGTCGACGCCATGGACGTCAGCAGCCCGAGTCTGACTCGATCTCCGATGCCTGAGCCGACTCCGCCGCCCACTAAGTCCTCTAAGCGGAAGGGTGCTGCCTCTAAGTCTTTCCCGAAGAAGAAACCTCCACCGAAGAAGAAAGCCAAGAAGCTGCTAGAAGTGTTGCCTTACCATAAGACTGACCAGGAGTTAGACGAATGGGTGACTGCGGACACGGAACGTCAGATGGCTTCGTGGGGAAAGAGAACCCCGGAGCCGCCAAAGGAACCAATAGATCCGGCTGTGAAGAAGCACTTCAAGAATATGCTGGAGATGTCGTCCCAAGTTAAGATGAATCTTCCAACTGACTATGATTGCGGAGTAACGATGAGTTATTCCCAAGCCAAGAAGGCGGGGATAACAATTCCCCAGCTTGGGAAGCAGTCAAAACAATCGGTCCCCCCGCTCAAGGTGTCGGACACTGTACATGCTCAAGTTGATCGGGAAGCAGCTGAGAGGTTTGCCAGAGACTGTGGTATAACAGTTGAGCAACTCCTAGGCCAATCCGACAACTTCGAAAAGGCTGAATTGGCATGGAAATATGAGTGTGGGAAGTCTCTCGTCAAACCTGATCAGCTCAGGTCTATGACAACATTGAAGCGCCAACTGCATACGTGGTATATCCAAAGCGCAAAAGATGGGCTAGACCAACTTATCCTGAAAATTAGACAACAGGATTACTTCCGCGATGACTCGATGTTTATTGATTTTAAAGATATTGTTTTCTTATATAATCTAGACGCCCTCGACAAATCGATCATCAACACCTATTGTCTGTAAGTATCTACCTCAGCTAGTTCGATTTTTGCTTCTTATATATATTATATCCTCACTGCACGATATATATTATGCAGGATGAAGATTCTGGAATGTAATGGAAACGGTAGCGTTGGGTTCATTGACCCATATGTCGTCAATGATATCGTTTTAAAGCAACACGCTGTAGATACGGAGGATAACCTAGTTATGTTTTTGAGGAATCAATTTCACTGTAGTGAAATACTATTTCCTTACAGACATAAGTGAGTGTTACTGTCTTATGCATATTTCTTCACATTTCTATTTCGCTAAGTAGGTGTTAATTAAGTGTAATTGATGAGTTAATCGCCTGTGCAGATTTCACTGGAGTCTTTTCGACATTCACGTTGACAGCGGAATAGTTGATCTCATGGACTCTATGGATAAAGAGAAAGAGGAGTACCAACCCATTATGTCAATGCTCACAAAGTAAGTTCAATCCTTGTCGCACTACACCGTCCCCTTTTGTTCAATCATTATCGTATGATGACGCATAATTTTTTTCCCCGGGCAGGGTTTGGAACCGGTTTAGGAAGCAACAATCCGGTTTAACAGAGTTGAATATGAGATTTGACAAACTCATCGTAAGTAGTACTTGCTACATTCACGTATCTCTCTTTAATTCCTTGATCATTATTTGACTCAATTATATTTCTCGTAAAGTGCCCTCAGCAGCCACAGGGAACAAATTTATGTGGCTTCTATGTCATGGAGAACATAAGGATAATCGTGAATGAGCGGTTAGGAAGAAGAGTAAATATAAGGCTCTACGATCTCCAGAGGCAGCTACTACCGGCAGACTGCTTACAAGCACTTTAAGAGGAATTTGCGGGTTTTTGTGCTGAAGGAGGTCATATCTGAAAATGGAAGATTGCATTGTTAAGTATAAACAATGATCTACATGTAATGATCTCAACGTGTATAACTCTATTCAGATGTAATGATCTAATTGAGATCAGTGTAATTATATTTTGATGATATCAATGCATGCAATGATTTTTATGATGACTATTGATGTGCAAAAAATATGTTATTAACAGCCTCACCAAAAAAAAGAGCATAGAAAAACAGCCCCAGAAGAAACATGCCAAAGCTCTGCCGCGGCAGAGGAACACCCAAAACACTGTCGCGGCAGGGAACATTTTGCCCCGGTTGGTGTTACCAACCGTGGTAAAAGGGGGTGCCTGCACGCTACGCAGAGCTCACGTGGGGCACGCTCTTTACCTCGGTTGGTAACCCAACCGGGGCATAAGGAGGCCTTTAGCCCGGGTTTGAGGAACCCGGTTGGACAGCCGGGACATTAGCCCCTTCCCAGCCGGGGCTAATGTCATGTTCTGCACTAGTGACAGTTTATACAATTACATTAGCTATAATTTTTACCAATCCCAATAGCCATTATTTCATGCCATGTAGCAGTAGCCATAGGAGTGAGACATGGATATGACAAGAGCAGCTAGTTGCACTACTAGCCCTGGCAAATAATCAATCCATCATCCATCGACCAAACATGCATGCGAGCTACTCCATTTCACATGTATGTGCAGCACCAAATAGTACTAGTGTATAGTGCAGAAGAGTTCACAGATGCATGCACACCCTAGTAGTACTAGTTGTATTTATTAACAAGTTCAAGCTAATGGATTTAGTACTAGGTATGGATCGGAACATACTTGATGCATCTGCTTCATATACTGATGCTACCGGAAATTAGCGATCTACTCATATTTAAGAATCTTTAACCCATATAATGCATACAGATTAAGATCCACCCCACACGATGCAAGAATTTGCAGATCTATGCGAGAGAAAAAGAGAGGAGCAGAACAGCTACTAAACACATGATACTAGACTAGGAGTAGGCTCATGCGGTTGGCCATACCTTCCATGTCTCCGCTTTTTAGCTCAGGTCAGCGACTAGGGAAAGGATCTGCTTGCTTGCACTGTGTGGTGTGATGGGATATGCGGCCAGGGAGGGCTATTTATAGGTTGGAGGCATAACTGGGGATGCAACATCTGTACATGGTCAAGTCTCGGTGGATTAGCTCATCAAGTCTCGCTACTTCCTGTGAGGTCACACCTAGTGTTTATCCGCTTGTTCTAAACCCAGATCTTTTTTGAGATTGCCTGAGTGCTACTTTTCCCTAATTTATTTTGTTTCATTTTTTAACAACTAAATCTATGTGTATACTGCAAATATTTCTACATAAATTAAAAAGTGCAAAAATATTTAGTGTCAAGTCCATTTAAAATTTTGGATATTAAAGTTGCATTGGCATTTGGGTTCATCTAGGAGAGTTTTCAGTGAGGCACTAGTTATCCACCATAATTCGAGTTGTTCATTGAGAAGATCAGGCCATATGATGTGGCTATATTAGTGGAATATGATGATGGTGCATGTCTAAGCTGGAAAGAAATATTGAATTTAATTGATCCTAATTATAAGGTGAATTCCTTCTTAATTGAATATGATGTGTGTGTTTATGAGAATGTTATATTACCTAAGTCTATGCATTTATGTATTAGTACAATTGTTGATAACACAAACATTGGTGGAGGAGGACCTCAAGACATGCTGGAAAACAATATCTACACGCTGGAAAACAAGGATGGGCTTCTAGAAAATATCATGAAACAACGGGAAAACAACGAATATATTTCACCACAAGTGCTTGAAGGAGGAGAGGGAGGCTGGAGCACAAGAGGTAGGGATGGAAACAAAGTTTCTACCATGGAAAACAACAAGGTGGTGCCATCAAGGAAATGGTATTTCAGTTCGTACTAGCAAAAGTCCCGAATTAGAAACGATCATGGACTCTTCATACAAACTCCAAATAAAGAAAATAAACAATCTGAAAAGGAATTTTCAAGAGCTTTCCAATGGATCCGGCCCCATGCACTGATTTGACTTATACACGACGCGGTGACCAAAACAGTTCCGAGAGTTGTTTCTGCCAGTTTCCAAATAGTTCTTTTAAATTAGAAAGTTAGAGATATGTTTGTTTTCGACCCCAATACTAGGTCGGACGACCAACAACCTTTATATAGGCTTGTAATCCGCATTATTAGGTATACTACGTTAAAAAATAAAACCTAGAACCTTTAGATTGAACTTGCTTGTAAGCATTAATCTTGAAGTATTGTTACCCCTACAAAATTGTGTGTTATATGTTGTTCCATTGGTAATATGATGATACAGGACCACTTCGTAGTCAGTGGCTACATTGTGCAAGAGTGTGTTGTTGAGAATATCCAAAAGGATTGGGAGTTGTTGCATTGGCATCACGGTTCATCTAGGAGAGTTTTCAGTGAGGCACTAGTTATCCACCATAATTCGAGTTGTTCATTGACAAGATCGGGTCATATGATGTGGTTATATTAGTGGAATATGATGATGGTGCATGTCTAAGATGTAAGGAGATATTGAATTTAATTGATGCTAACTATAAGGTGAATTCCTTCTTAATTGAATGTGATGTTTGTTTTTATGAGAATGTTATCCTACCTAAGTCCATGCACTTATGTATTAGCAGGGTTATTGATAATACAAAATTTGGTGGAGGAGGACCTCAAGACATGCTCGAAAACAACATCTACAAGCTGGAAAACAAGGATGGGCTTTTGGAAAACGGAAGGAACAAGTGGAAAACATTGAATATATTTCACGACAAGTGCTTGAGGCAGGAGAGGGAGGCAGGTTCACAAGAGGGAGGCATGGAAAACAAAGTTGCTACCGTGGAAAACAACAAGGTGGTGCCATCAAAGAAATGATATTTCAATTCGGAGGAGCACAAGTACCGTATTTGAAATGACCATGGACTCTTCCTACAGACTCCAAATAAAGCAAATAAGCACAATCTGAAATGGAACTTCGAAGATATTTCCAATGGATCCGGCCCCATGCACCTATTCGACTCGTACATGGCGCGGTGACCAAAACAATTCTGAGAGTTGTTTCTGCCAGTTTATAAATAGAGTCCTTTTAAATTAGGAAGTTAGACGTATGTTTGTTTTCGACCCCAATAGTAGGTTGGACGTCCAACAACCTTTATATAGGCTTGTAATCCGCATTATTAGGTATACTACGTTAAAAATAAAACCTAAAACCTCTAGATTGAACTTTCTTGTAAGAATTCATCTTGAAGTATTGTTACCCTTGCAAAATTGTGTGTTATCTGTTGTTCCATTGGGAACGAGACGATACATGACCACTTCATAGCCAGTGGCTAGATTGTGCAAGAGTGTGTAGTTTAGAATATCCAAAGGGATTGAGAGTTGTTGTATTGGCATCAGGGTTCATCCAAGAGAGTTTTTAGTGAGTCACTAGTTATCCACCATAATTCGAGTTGTTCATTGAGAAAATTGGGCCATATGATGTGGCTATATTAGTGGAATATGATGATGGTGCATGTCTAAGCTACAAGGAAATATTGAATTTAATTGATGCCAATTATAAGGTGAATTACTTCTTAATTGAATGTGATGTTTGTGTTTATGAGAATTTTATACCAGCTAAGTCTATGCATTTATGTATTAGAATGGTTATTGATAACACAAACATTGGTGGAGGAGAACCTCAAGACATGCTGGAAAACAACATCTACAAGATGGAAAACAAGGACAGGTTTCTAAAAAACTACGGGAAACATGTGGAAAACATTGAAGATATTTCACCTCAAGTGCCTGAGAGAGGAGAGGGAGGAAGGAGCACAAGAGGGAGGCATGGAAAAAAAGTTGCTACCGTGGAAAACAACAAGGTGGTGCCATCAAGGAAATGATATTTCGGTTCGGACTGGCAGAAGTCCCGAATTTGAAACGATCATATTGATTTGACACAAGGGGAGCTGAAGAATATTTATAAGCCTTAACAGATGAGTTTTCAATTCAGCTACACCTAAAAGTAGAGTTTCTCGATACAGTTTATCAGTGGTAACAATTTGTTGCGGTAACAGTAGTAAAATAACAGCATGAATAAATTAGTAACAGCAGTATCAATTGTAGGAAACAAGATAATTAAAGTACTGTAGACATAGGGATGAATAAACGGGCGTTGCATGGATAGGATAGTTAATATAATAATCAAAAGATGGGCATTGCAGATAGATAACAATAAAGCATCCAAGTTCTAGGCAGACCATAGGCATGTGATCCAATTTAGTCGCACGTGCTCGCAATGAGAAACTTGCACAACCTCTTTTGTTCTACCAGCCCGTTTGCAACGGGGCCTGATGTCTACACACGCTTCTATTATTGTAGACAGTGTTGGGCCTCCAAGTGCATAGGTTTGTAGAACAGCAGCAAGTTTCCCTTAAGTAGATAACCCAAGGTTTATCGAACTCAGGGAGGTAGAGGTCAAGGATATCCCTCTCTAGAAACCCTGCAATCAAGATACAAGAAGTCTCTTGTGTCCCCAACACACCCAATATACTTGTCAGGTATATAGGTGCACTAATTCGGCGAAGAGAGAGTAAAATGCAAGTAATATGGATAGTTATAAGTAATAATAAAAATCTGGAATAAATATGGCAGCAAGCAAACATGTAGCAGAACAGGCGGAAAACGGTGTTTCAATGCTTGGAAATAGGGCATAGGGCTCCTACTTTCACTAGTGGACATTCTCAACAATGATAAAAAATTGAACAACTAGATAGCTTCTCTCACTATGCTACTCTTAACCCTCTCCGGTTGGATAACGAACACTAATCATTGTGTAGGGCTGTAACAGCACTCCTCAAGTTTGTATTCCCATGTCTAGTTAACCCCAGGCTGTCACTATGAGCGCCCTAGAAGGTACTAAGCAAACTCCACAATTTCATAGGGGAGACACACATGGCGTGCACACTGTCACCTTCACACCGCGATACAAGGTGACTCCAAAGTTCATATTAATAAAGCACTTGAGTAGAAAAAGATGAAGAGTAATATCTACGAATTCAAATAGATTACAAAGCTCATGATCACATATAGATCACACCATGGGAGAGAGAGATGAACCACATAGCTACCGGTAGAGCCCTCAGCCTCGGGGGAGAAATACTCCCTCCTTATCATAGGAGACAGCAACGACGATGGAGATGGTGGTGGAGTCAATGGAGATGGCTTCCGGGGGGCACTTCCCCGTACTGGCAGGGTGCCAGAACAAAGATCTGTCCCCCAAACCTTGTCGGCGGCAGAGGTGGAGCTACGGATCTATTTTGTGGAAAAGGTCGATTCTCCTAGGGTTTTCCCTCGGGGGAGAATATATAGGCAAAAGGGCAATGTAGGGGGTGTCCAGGGGGGCCACACCACCAGGTGGCGCGGCCAGGGGGACCCGCGCCACCCCATGGTGTGGCCACCCTGTGGCCCCCCCTCCGGGGCTCTTCGGGACTTCTGGAACCTTCCGGGACTTTTAGGACTTCTGGCTTTCGAATTTTCCAATTCCGAGAATATTTCTAGAACAATTTTTCTAAAACTAATAACAACAGAAAACAGGGAACTGGCTCTGTGGCATCTTGTTAATGGGTTAGTCCCGGAAAACGTGTAAAAATGACATAAAGAAGGAATAAAACATGTAGCAATTGGCATAATATCATCATGGAGCATCAGAAATTAGGGATACGTTTATGACGTATCAAGCATCCCCAAGCGTAGTTCCTACTCGTCCTGGAGTAGGTAAACGATAAAACAATAATTTCTGAGGTGACATGCTACTATCATAAACTTGATCATTATAATGTAAAAGCATATGCACGCTGAGATCATAGAACTTCAAATACAAACATGATAAATAGAACTTTCATAATAAATCATAGCAATCACTTTGCATCATGAATAATATCTTAAATAAAGGATCATGGATAATAATGCAAAGAAAGATAAATGTTTGTTTCAGGTATGGAGAAAGCATGGAAAATTGGTATTTCGCTAGTCCTTAAGAGAGGGACAAAACATAAATGCCAGGACACTTTCAAAGTTCATGAGGAAGACTAGAACAAATAATTTAAGAACAAATAATATCACATCATGAAGTAATTATTGATGTTTATGGGACAAATGCACATAGAACTCAGAATGGAAAAAATGCTCTCTCAACTGTGCATAAAGTTAGAAGATGGAGACTCAACATAAAAGTAAAAGAAAGTCCCTTCGCAGAGGGAAGCAGGGATCACTCATGTGCTAGAGCTTTTTATTTTATTAAACAGAGGTATTAAAAGTTTGACATTTGTGGAGGAATGTCTATATTTTATGAGGGGTGTATGCTAGTGTCAACGAATGGTAAACAGACAATACAATACGTCACAAGACAATTGGATTCACAAGAGAGGCTCCCATGGTGAAGGACGCATCTGGAGTAGAATTCATCCCTCTTTCTCTTTTGTTTACACAATTATGCTTTGACTGATATGATCAGGGGCAAAAATAGTGAAGAGAATTTGTTTGTATTAATTTGGGGCTGGGCACCCCGCTGCTAGCTCTTCTATCATTTGGATAAGCGGATGAAGTCACTAGTCCAGGATGTGAAATCCAATCAACAAGTGAGATAAAGATTCTTTATTGACGTCCTCATGAGCAAAAACAAGAACACAAAGCAGGAGTAATTTTAAAGGTTTTAAAGGTAACACATGAGCAATTTACTTGGAGTGACAGTTAAATACCACATGTAGGTAGGTATAGTGTACACAATGGGAAAACTTTGGTTTAAGGAGTTTGAATGCACAAGTAGAATTCCATACTCAGTACATGTGGAGGCTAGCAAAAGACTAGGAGCGACAAATCAAGAGAGCATAAGAGCCATAATCATGCATAGCGACATAAGCATCATTAATTAAAGCATAAGCGGTATCACAAGTTAAAAAACTAAATGGTCATGGAGTCTATTCGTGACTGGTTTGTAGTCATAAACATGGTGTGAGCATGCGCCAAGTCAACCAAATAAAACATTCTAAAGAGAATACCATATGTTGATGCTTTACTATGACAAGAACAACTTATGAATCTTTCAAGACATATTAAACACTCTCAGATATTTAAGGCTATTCATGCTACTCAATAACCACAAGGCTTTAAAACTAAAATAACATTTAGCATGGCATAAAAAATTTCTAGCCACAATCTATACAAACTTCTACTAGTACTGTTATAAATTCTACATCAAGCATCAGTTTTCTTTTCCCAACAAGCACCATACAAGATATGTTTTAACAAAAATGCTCTTTATGATACAGCAAGCAAACATAAGAGTAATAATATAACACTACTAAAACTAACAGCTCTGAATAAGAGATGCATGAAAACAAATGCTAAACGCAGTACTAGCAAAAAGGTGAACACTCACATAACAATAAGGATGAAAACTAGAGTGTTATAAGCAATGAAAACAGAGCGTGTCTCTATCCCACACAAGTATGATAAGATGCAAAATTTATTACAGCAAAGAAAACCAAACAACCTGAAAATAAAAAATTAAATACGCTCCAAGTAAAGCACATAATATGTGACTCAATAAAAATATAGTTTCACTAGAAGTGACCTGATAATTAGTCGATGAAGAAGGGGATGCCTTGGACATCCCCAAGCTTATACGCTTGAGTCTTCTTGGAATTTTCTGGTATGTACCCCCGGGGAATCCCCAAGATTAGGCTCTTCACTCTTCTTGATCACGTCATATCATCCTCTTCTCATGACCCTTGAAAACTTCCTTCACACCAAACTTCTCACAATCTTCATTAGCAACGTTAGTGCAATCAAACTAATAAATTCACATGGTTCCTTTTCAACACAAGAATAATACTAAAAAACATATTAGCTACTGTAAAAACTTCTTTTATAACTCTTTTTCTCAAAAGAACACCAAAAGAGAGAGATTAAGATTCAAATGCAATTGTTGGCGAAAATCTGTCAAAACAGAACATCAGGTAAAGATGATTTTTTTAGAAACTCTTCTGTTGCTCAAATAAAAAAGTGGTCAACTAAGAAAAGTTGAGGAATTAGCTCAGGATTAAGCACAAAAAATCTAAGGTCATTTTGAATTTTCTGTGATTTTATACGTATTTAACAGTGGATAGCAGAAATCTGTTTCCTGCGCAGAAATCCGAAATATAGTATCAACTTTCCACTAGAGTCTTTACTTGGATCAACAAAAACACAAAATAAAATATACAGAGGGGTTTCTAAGGAAATAGAAAACACCCATGTGCAAAGTAAACAAAAGAAAACAAAGGAAAACAGAATGAAAACAGAGAAATAAAACGGGTTGTCTCCCGGTAGCGCTTTTCTTTAAAGCCTTTTAGCTAGGCATGATAATTTGAGAAGATGCTCACATGAGAAATATCAATTGAAGCAAAAGAGAGCATCAAGATGCAAACATAAAACAAATTGAAGTCTAACCCACTTCCTATGAAAACTAATCTTGTTGAAAAACAAGTTATGAAAACACAAAGCAACAAGCATAGGAAAGCAAAACAAGTTAATAAAGAGGGGAAACTTAATATTATTGAGATAGATAGAACTATGTTTCCCTCTCTCATAATAACTTTCAGTAGCATCATGGATAAAATTAACAATATAACTATCACAAGAAACATTCTTATCATGAGCCACATGCATAAAAGAAGTAATACTCTCCACATAAGCATAGTCATTCTTATTAATAGTAGTGGGAGCAAAATCAACAAAATAGCTATCATTATTATTCCCATCACCATAATCATCAAATATAGGAGGAATAGTACCATCAAAATAAATTTTCTCCTCAATAGTAGGTGTGCTGAAAATATCATATTCATCATTGTAATCATCATATATAGGAAGAATAATATCATCATAAGCAATAGAATAGGTATCCTCCAAAATGTGTTCATTTGTAAACATATCATCATTTTTACTAGAAGGAGATGTATCAAGCATATACTCATCAGTAGCAAAAGGATTTTCAAACACATCATCCACAAGCTTAGAGCTTTCTATATCATCATTTTCAATATCAAAAGTAGTGTGCTCTTCCCAATCATGATCACTACTATATGTAACAGGCATAGGCTCATCATCAAAACAAATTTTCTCCTCCGTGCTTGGGGAACTAAAAAGACAATTTTCATATAAACTAGCTCCCCCAAGCTTAGACTTTTCCATAACATTAGAAATAATAGTGTTCAAAGCATTCATACTAATAACATTGCTATTAGCATGTTTTTTGATTTTCTCTTCAAACACTTCATGACCTAACTCAAGATAAAGATTATAAAGATCTCTCATATTTTTGTTGTTTTCCATTAAGCCTAACTAGTGAAAATAAATAAAAAAGAAACAAAAAGATATAATTGCAGGATCTAAAGGAAATAACTTCGAGCGATCACACCCGAGGATGTGAGTACCTTTTACCTTACCTCCCCGGAAACGGCGCCAGAAAAGAGCTTGATGTATATGCACGCTTCTATTCTTGTAGACAGTATCGGGCCTCCAAGTGCAGAGGTTTGTAGAACAGCAGCAAGTTACCTTCAGTGGATAACCCAAGATTTGTCGAACTCAGGGAGGTAGAGGTCAAAGATATCCCTCTCAAGCAACCCTGCAATCAAGATACAAGAAGTCTCTTGTGTCCCCAACACACCCAATATACTTGTCAGGTATATAGGTGCACTAGTTCGGCAAAGAGAGAGTAAAATGCAAGTAATATGGATAGTTATAAGTAATAATAAAAATCTGGAATAAATATGGCAGCAAGCAAACATGTAGACAAAACATACGGAAAACGGTGTTTCAATGCTTGGAAATAAGGCCTAGGGCTCCTACTTTCACTAGTGGACATTCTCAACAATGATCACAAAATTGAACAAGTAGATAGCTTCTCTCACTATGCTACTCTTAACCCTCTCCGGTTGGATAACGAACACTAATCATTGCGTAGGGCTGTAACAGCACTCATCAAGTTTGTATTCCCATGTCTAGTTAACCCCACGCTGTCACTATGAGCGCCCTAGAAGGTACTAAGAAAACTCCACAATTTCATAGGGGAGACACACACGGCGTGCACACTGTCACCTTCACACCACGATACAGGGTGACTCCAAAGTTCATATTAATAAAGCACTTGAGTAGCAAAAGATGAAGAGTAACATCTACGAATTCAAATAGATTACAAAGCTCATGATCACATATAGATCACAACATGGGGGAGAGAGATGAACCACATAGCTACCGGTAGAGCCCTCAGCCTCGGGGGAGAACTACTCCCTCCTCATAATAGGAGACAACAACGATGATGGAGATGGCGGTGGAGTCGATGGAGATGGCTTCCGGGGGCACTTCCCCGTCCCGGCAGGGTGCCAGAACAGAGATATGTCCCCCGAAACTTGTCGGCGGCGGCGGAGCTACGGATGTATTTAGTGGAAAAGGTCGATTCTCCTAGGGTTTTCCCTCGGGGGAGAATATATAGGCGAAAGGGCGATGTCAGGGGGTGGCCAGGGGGCCCACACCACCAGGTGGCGCGGCTAGGGGGGACCCGCGCCACCCCCATGGTGTGGCCACCCTTTGGCCCCCCTCCGGGGCTCTTCGGGACTTCTGGAAGCTTCTGGACTTTTAGGACTTCTCGCTTTCGAATTTTCCAATTCCGAGAATATTTCTAGAACAACTTTTCTGAAACTAAAAGCAGAAAACAGGGAACTGGCTCTGTGGCATCTTGGGAAACTAGGGAAAACGTGTAAACATGACATCAAGAAGGGAGAAAACATGTAGCAATTGCCATAATATCATCATGGAGCATCAGAAATTAGGGATACATTTATGACGTATCAGGGCTTCGTGGGAAACTACTAGTAATTAAGGTTCTCCTTTTAATAAAGCACTGAAGCAAAGCATTTACACTCCATGAACACATGTGATATGTGTAAACAACTCATCCCCTCCGGTTATCCCAATTTCTGTCACTTTGGGGCCTCGGGTTCCGGACAATGATATGTGTAAACAACTTGCAGATATGATCAAGAAACTTTAGTATACTCATGAAACAATAACATGTTCAGATATGAGATCATGGAACTCGGTCCCTAGTGACGATCATTAAGCATAACAAGTTGCAACAACTATGTGAAGCACTAACAATGTATACTAGGCACCATGCCCTAACAATCTAGCATTATTACATGAACGATCTCATCCAATCTCTTCCATCCCTCTCAGCCTACAACGGGGATTACTCACACATGGATGGGGGAATCATGGATGGTTGATGGAGAAGTGGTGGAGATGACGATGGATATGATCTCCTCCAAATCCTCGTCCCTACAGGGCGCAAGAACAGGAACTTCTGATCCCCGAATAGGGTTTTGAGGTGTCGGCAACGCTCTGATGTGTTTCTATGGAATATGACAAACCCCCCGCGGTTTTTAAGTTACAGGTCTTAAGTAGTCGAAAGGGGAGCCCGAGGGGGTGCCTAGGGCAGCCACACCACCAGGCGGCGCGGCCTAGGGGGTGCCAGCCCATGGTGTGGGCCCCTCCTTGCCCCCCTCTGGCTCTTCTTCTGGCTTCGGGCGTCTTCGGGTAAAATAAGGACTTCGGGATCTTTTCCGGACAACTTCCGAAAAGTTGATTTTTCTACACAAAACGAGACACCAAGGTAATTCTGCTGAAAACATCGTTAGACCGTGTTAGTTGTATCCCAAACTCACAAGTTTAGAGGTAAACAACAACAAAAGTGTTCGGAAAAGGAGATACGTTTTGGACGCATCACGTATCTATAATTTCTAATGCTCCGTGTTGATACTATGCCAATTGCTACATGTTTTCTATACACTTCATAGCATTTTTATGCATTTTCTGGGACTAACCTATTGACAAGATGCGACAACGCCAGTTCCTGTTTTCTACCAGTTTTTGTTTCAGAAATTTTTTTCTGGAAACATTCTCGGAATTGGACGAAACAAAAGCCAAAGTCCCTATTTTGCTGCCACGTACCCGGAGTCCGGAGGAGACCTGGAGGGGGCACCAAAGCGGCCACACCATAGGGTGGCACGCCCCCTGGCCACGCCACCAGGTGGTGTGGGCCCCTCGGGCACCCACCGACATCGCCCTTTAGCCTATATATTGATATCCTCGGTAAAACCCTAAACACCCGAGCCTCCATCCACAAAAAGTTCCGTAGCCGCCGTCGTCATCAACCCTAGTTTGAGAGGGTTCTGAAGCTCTCCCTGGCACCCTACTAGGAGGAGAAATCATCACCGGGAGGCTCTTCATCACCATGCCTGCCTCCGGAGTGATGCGTGCGTAGTTCATCCTGTGACTATGGGTCCATAGCAGTAGCTAGATGGTTGTCTTCTCCTCCTTTTGTACCATCATGTTTAGATCTTGTGAGCTTCCTAACATGATCGAGATCATCTTATTGTAATGCTACATGTTGTGTTTGCTGGGATTCGATGAATATTGAATACCATGTCAAGTTGATTATAGATCTATCATATTTATGTTATTTGTGATCTCGTATGCTCTCCGTTACTAGTATGCTCTGTACAATTTGATGCTTGTAACTCAAAGAGAGAGTATTTATGCTCGATAGTGGGTTCATGCCTCCAGTAATCTGGGAGAGTGACAGTAACTTCTAAGATTGTGGATGTGTTGTTGCCACTAGGGATAAAACAACAATGCTTTGTCTAAGGATAATTCTATTGTTTACATTACGCACTTTACTTAATGCAATAATCTGTTGCTTGCAACTTGATACCCAAAGTTTGCTCAGATGACGTCCTGAGGGTGGATTATTAGTCATAGTTCCAGTTTGATTATGGTCTATGTATCATGTTGTAATGACCAAATGAATCTCATAGTAATAATCATGTCATGTATATGCATTATAGTGCAACCTCTATTTTTGTAAATTTCCCAGCTGTAGTTTGTTCACCCAACATGTTATTTACCTGTTATGGAGAGATACCACTACTGAAGTGTGGACCCTGGTCCATTCTTTTACACTGATAATACAACCTACTACAAGCACTGTTCTCTTTTACTACAAACACTGTTCTCATTTAATTCACTGCAAACAAACATCATTTTCCAGACTATACGTCTAATCCTTTGTGTTTAGCAAAACCAGTGAGATTGACAACCTCACTGTCTCGTTTTGGCAAAATATCTTGGTTGTGTTGTGTGCATATTCCACGTTGCTGCTGAGCCTGGTAGTGCGACCTGCCAACATCAGCTGTCAACAACCTTCATAAGTGATTTCTTTCTCCTACTGATCCGATTAAACCATAGTTTCTTTCTAAGGGAAAATTTGTTGTTGTACTCTTCATACCTTCCTCTTGGGGTCTCCCAACAAACATATGTCTACACGCCATCAAGCTCTTTTTATGGTGCCATTGCCGGGGAGGAAGAGGATTTCTGCAAGGGCGGTCTCTCATCTCCAATCTTTTTACTTTGTTATTGTTTTGCTTAGTTCATTTTATTTTATCTTGTTTGCTTCTTTATATCAAAAACACAAAAAATAGTTCTTATTATAGTTGATATTTTTGTTATCTTGTTTTAATATTGCTAAAATGAGTATTCCTAAATTTGAGGTTCGTTCTTTTAGGCAAAAAGGAGGAGAAAGTTTGAAAGATGATTGGTATAGAATAAGTGATGCTCATCATAGATGTACTAAAAAATATTCTACCATGATACTTCTTAGGATTTTTTATGTCGGTTTTACTAGCTGGTATAGGTATGTTCTAGATACTCTTTGTCGGATATATGCCGAATAGGGGTATGTCCGGTATTAACGGAAGCCAAGATTACCAGGTTCGCCCGCAGGCAATGGAACGGAGTCCATTTGGCGGCCCAGTAAGCTGACACGCAGGAAGAGGGATTCTAGAAGAACCCGGACCACGGTCCAGACATGGTGCGACTTGGGAAAGAAGCTGGATTCCTTACTTTCCAAGTTAGATACTTTCCGTAGTCTTCTAGGTTTCCTTCCTGTAAGCCCTAGCCCGACTATCTATATGAAGCCAGACGGGAGAGAAAGAGAGGACAAGATAGCTACAAGCCAACTTGCCGAGAAGTTCATCCTCGCCGAGTTAGCAAAACCATACTTAGAATTGTACTCTTTATACTTCAGGCTTCAGCCCTGATTTTAGTGAGATTGCAGGAGTAGGAATGCCGCCATAGTTGCGACGTACTGAACCTGGGTAAATCGTGTCCTCGCTTCCAGTTCTCCCACATTCCCCCACGGTTCTGCCACTAGGCTTATGGCACCCCGTCCATGATCCTAACTACAAAGTCTCGATAGTTGGCGCTCACCGTGGGGCCAGCGGTGTCGGGAGTTACGTTTTGAGCGGGAATACTCGGCGGAATTGGCAGTTCGATCATTGTCCAAAGCCTGGAATTCGACGGAAACATCGGACGCTTCCTCAACAATGGATCTTATATGCCGGCACGGAATCACCTAGTAAGTGCTTGTGTCTTACCAATCGGATCTGCTAATGGGATTCTGTGGTGGAAGAAATTTCATCCCACCTTCCCTATGCCCAATAGATGAAGGCTTCAATGCCGGAATCTGCTCAGATCTACCCTATTCATACATAGGGGCAGATCAAGCGTCAATAGTTGCATATCTCTTATGGCTAGGTTGAGACTCCAAGTGCAGAGTGTGTAGCTAGTGGCAAGCCTTCTTCCCCACGAGGGTGACTCGAGGGTTTATATCGAACTCTTGGGGAGCGAGTATTTCAGCAGTTGTCTTCCAAGCTTCCTCCAGGATCCTGCAAACAAGTAGAGAATTTTGTGCCCTCAACCTCACCAAGTGGTTGTCAAGCACAAGGTGTGAGACTTCTAAATTGCAATGCAAAACTGAAAGTAAATGTGCAATAATTAAATCTACTACTAAATGCAAATGAGAAAATAAATATGCAATGGATTGTTTTTGTATTTTTGTGATGCAAGTGGTGATGGAGATAATGTAAATTCGAATTGGAGATGCAAGTAAAGTAAAGTGCAGGTAAAATAAATTGCAGCAAAGTAACTAGAGTGTTTTCTTATAATTAAAATTGGACCGGGGTTCATGGTTTCACACTTGCATTCTCTCAAATAAAGTGGTAGACGGTGAACATAAAGAATTACATGTGAGATTACAATAACATGTTTAACATTGAGTACTTTCATATGGGCATCACGTCCTAGCATAGAGATCTCTACGGTCATACTGATCCCTCTTATACTCCACCAAGATGCGAAATAAATCATAACACCTCGATAATTAAGGAAAAACCAGAGTATAGCTTTAAGCAATGTGACATGAAGTTGAAGTAAGAACTTGCTAGATCTAGTCATGGAGATTGATTAGTGTCACTTCAAATCCCCGGTAACAAGGTACTCCTTCTTATCCCTAGTTGTAACATCCCAAGTATGAAAACTACCCTATAGAATGTTTGATTCCTTGTTTTATTTCAAGCAATGCATCATGTCATCATTTCATTGCATTGTTTTATTATTGTTTGCATTGTTAATATTTGTTTTGCATCTGTTTTATCTTGTTTTTCATAATTCAAACTCAAACAAATTCAAATGCTTGTTTTCATACTTGTTCTGTTACAACTTTTGGAACCAAAATAACAAATAAAAACACCCCTTTTATTCTTTGTTTTTCACTTCTCAATTTGTTGCTTAATCCAATCAATCAAATAAATCAATTATTTCCAAATCCTTTCCAAACTCAAACCATTTCTCAAATCTTAATCATTTGAATCCATGAAATTCACCCCTAATTTGAATTCATTAAATCCCTTTAAACCCTAAAGAAAATCCTATTGAAAAATACCTTGTTTTTCTATTATTAACCAATGTTGCAAAATTCAATTAAATTGGGTTTAATTTTAAACAGCAAGCACACATTTGAAATTTGAAAAACAAAAACTCCCAAGTGGTTGCATTTCAACCAAGGATCTTATCCAAAATTTTCCAAATTTTTCTATCAACAACAACCTATCTTTTTTTATCCAAAAGCAATTGCTACAAAAAAAAAAAACAGTACAGAAAAAAAAAGGGAGAGAAGAGAAAAGGCAGCAGCTAGCTAACCTACCCCGAAGCCCAGCCCACTAACCTTTTCCAGGCCCGATACCTATCTCTCCTACCTCCGTACAGGTGCTGACGCATCCATGGTGGACAGCGACAGGCTCCTCTCCCTCCACCACTCGATCCTCCTCCCCCTCCTCTATATCTCCCCCTCTCTCCCTCCCGAGCCAACCCTAACCCTAGACGCCTCTCCCCCTCCTTTCTTCCCCAGCCGCCGCCGCCTCGAGAGGAGAACGCCTCCATGCCCTGCTGCCACGGCCGCCGCCGCCGGAGCACGGCGCCGCCGCCTCGGCCACTCTCCGGCCGCGCCGAGGGCGTCCACGCGACGCTGGTACTGCCACCTCTCCATTCCCCTTCCTACTCCCTCTTTTCCTTGATGCTTGGTCATCGTTTTCTTGCCTGCAAGATCGCTGTACGTGCTCTGTTCGTGACTGAACGATAGCTGCTGTATGTTCGTGTGCGTTTGCAGTTTCAGCTTGCACCGATTGTTGAGGGTCAAAACCCCACCGCACCCTATTCCAATCAAACCAGCGCAGCATCCCCTCTGGTCTGAAGCGAGCGCAGCAGACCCGCAGGTCTCGGGTTCGATCCCCAGCCCCAACACCCCCCTTTTTCTCTTTTTATTCAGTACTGAACCGCACCCCAGCACCTTAACCTGTTCAGAGATCCAATTCCCACCAACACAGCGCTTTAGCCTAGTGGTTGAGTTCCTTTGCATAAACCAGGAGGTGTAGGGATCAAGTCCCCTCTCTCCCAATTAAAACCAAGTTTTATTTTTACAATGTTTTGGTACTGAAATGTTTAGCAAATCACACCTAAGCCCCTGGCCCTTATTTCCAGCCCCTGGAAATTTTTATTTCTAAGTCCCTAGATCCATAAAAATGGCAGATTTGCACCCCAATTGGAAAAATGCATAATTAATTCATCCAAACCCCAAATTCAACAATTTTAGTATGTTTTCAATACCAAATTAAATGATCTATCCAAATATAAAATTTGTTTACTGTTTTGAATATTTTAAATTGGTGCAATATTTGAAAACTTGTCAAATTCACTTAAATTTGCAAAATTCATAACTTGTTCATAAAAATTCCAAATTTCACAAACCAAATATGTTTTCCAATCAACTTTTCATGTACTTTCCAAATATAAATTTTGTTTTCTGGTTTGAATAATTTAAAATGCCTAAACAATTTAATCTTGTTTAAATTCAATTAAGACTTGTTTAATATTGTTTAATTCATAATTAAATAATCCAAAGTCCAATCTCAAAATGTGAAACATGTAATCCACCCAAAATCTTGTGTTCATTTCAAATATAAACTTTGTTATCTGTTTTGAACAATTTAATTTGATGAAAACAACAAATGCTTGTGTGACACCTTTAAGAAACCAAAATTCCATAACTTAATAACTGAGTTTCTAAACTTGTTAAGCCTTATTTCTATTTGGTTCTATTGTCGTTATTTTGTTGTTCTCCTCATCCATGCATCATGCTAATTCACTTCCACATGATGATTAGTTGTAAAACAATTAATTCAACCATAATTCATGGGCTTTCCATATGCAATCCAATTGCATGTGGGTCCATTTAATCCTGTTTCTATCTTGTCAACTAGTTTATTTTGATGCAACCATTAACTTGTCATGCATCATATTGATTGTGCACAATGCCATGATAATGATTGTTTATCTTTCTGCATTGTCTGTTTGCTTCTTCTCGGATATACGACGACGTTGAGACCGACGATACTTTCGACATCCCTTCTAAGGATTTGGCTCAGTACCAGGCTACTGGGTTTTGCAGGCAAGTTATCACTCACATGAACCATCGTGTTCCTTTCAACATTGGTTACCGATACTTTCCGTTGTTCTTTACTGCTAGCCTTAGTAGTAGTTGTTTCTGTTACGAACCTATCACATGAATCCCTTAAACCTGACATTGCCTCATCTCCCTTCCTACAACCATTGTTTGAGCCCGTGTCTTACTAGCATGCTTAGGTTGTTTTGCTCGAGTCTGTTAACCGTTACTTTCTGTTACTATTTCATTATGTTCTGGGGGCTCGATGTTAATCAATCAATCATGCTAATGATATTGTTAAATAATAAATTTGATGATAAGGCACCGGCAGGAGGCCCATGAGAGGTTTTGAAGCCTGCTAGTGTCGACCCTAATAGGAAAAGGGTCTTGTCTACTGATCCATGATGAGCGCACTACCCGCATTTGGGAAGCGAGTATGGGCGCCCCCCCTCAACTTGACCTGATTCGCATCTCGTCCAAATCGCCTCATTTAGTTCGTGTGTTCTATTTGCCGCATGCATGTTTTTGCGAGCCCAGGCCAGGGTGGAACTTTTGTAGTCGGCATATAGGGGGACACGGTCTTAGAGTGCTATGAGGGTCCCTTTTCTTCGGGGCTTGATTAGCCGTGCGCCCAAGGTTCTTTGGGCTTGATGCGAAGAATGGTTGGTTGTGTTGAGTGCCCCGCTTGGTGGGGTGATCTCCCATCTGGCGGGATATTCATGAGTGTACGGCCAAATTGGTGCAACCCTGCAGGGATAATCTTCTCGAGAAGCCGTGTTTTCCGCGGTTATGGATTACTTGGTGAAAGTACTGGCTAACAAGTACTCAGGACAACTTAAACATAATGATCAAACATGTTTCACCCAATGATTAACAACTTGACTAGTAATAGGCTTATTGACACAATAATCTGAACCATCATTATATCAACTGTGTGAGTTATCCTCGGATTGCTTCTTTGGATAAGGGGTGAGATCCAGGATGGGTTTGTTTGAAGTTATCTTTCAGTTGGTTACAATCCTCGATCTTATCCCCTTTCTGATAGTTGGAAGTGATAGAATCTCTATAGTTGGTTAGTGCAGCCAGTTGCAGCATCTTTTATATCCCCTTTCTTTCCGTTGAACCCAAAGCATCTGTGCTTGGTGTTGACGGGTTACACTTTGGTGAACTGTGAGTCTTGCTTGCCAGTACGTTGTTGTACTGACCCCTTTGGGGCTGTGGTTTACGCAGACGACGTTTCCGAGGATCTACATGGTGGCAACTACGTGAAGTTTGACGAGACTGCTGACGAGTAGATAGCGGACCCGGGCAGGATCCGAGACTACGTGGATGGGCTCCGTCTGTTTGTTTCCGGCCTCTTAGGCCTATTTGGTTCTTGTCTGTACTCAGACATGTTGAATGCTTCCGCTGTATTGTAACGATGTATTGTTGGGGCATGTGCCCTCTGAATGATTGTATTTGCTATCTCTGCTCTAATGAGAGCCATTTGCAATTTATTTCAATCTTTTGTGTCGTAGAGATCTGTTGTGATATCAGTTGTTAAACGCCGTTGACGTACCATGTGTGTATGGTTTGAAGTACGTCGACGGAAGTGCCTTTGATCTCTAGTGGATAGTTTACATCGACGATGGAATAGCAGGGCTTGTGTTGTCGCGCATAAGCGCAGGCCTACCAGGAAGCTGGGACGTGGGAGCAGTTATGCCCCATAATCCAAGCATCTGCTATCCAGTTCGTACGGTGAGTATCCCCTAGAAGTCAGGGTGCGACAAATGGTATCAGAGCCTGTCTGCCTGTAGGATCCCTTTTTACTGGTCGCAGTTGAGTCTAGAAACTATTTTGTAGCTATATAGGAAAAATCAAACGTGAGAGTAGGAATTCTGTTCTTTTTCTTCTTTTCCCCACCCTCCCTCCCTTTTCTGGTAAGGAAGTGCAACGTTGATTTTTCCCTTCTCATCTAAACTTTCAAGTTAGGATTTCACGTATCCTGGTTTCTCTAGGATGGTTATATCTACTAGACCATAGGAATGGAGGTGGTTGTGACATGATTTATCATGTTGCCTACTCATGATTGAGAACGGAGGCGTGTAAGCCCCGGAAGCAGATCCTCTATTCCTTAAGCAGTAGATATTGATCCTTTAGAAGCCCGGATGGGTTTTCCGTAGTACCTCAGGAGTGTTTTGACCTCGTTTTCCCGGTGTTGCTTCGTTAACCTGTTCTTCTAAAGAACATTTCGTCCGTTGAAATCTTGTTGTTGTTTCCACTTCAAATCTTCTACCGGCGTCTAATCAAAACTTCCTCGTAAACTCTTATCCAGTTAAAGTGTTATTTGATACCGGAGCATCACATTCCTTTGTGTCAACAATCTTTTCAACAACATACAACCCAATTCTGGTTCCACTAAGCAATCAAAACTCTGTTCACTCCCCGGGATCTCAAATGTTGACTTCCAAATTCAGACACAGAAATCAAGTTCTAATGGGAGGCCACATATTCCTCGCTTCTCTCATGTTGCTGATTCTGACATTGATGTTATTCTTGGTGTTGCATTGATGTCAATAACTCTGTTCCACCATTCTAGCCAGATAGTCTATTCTACAAATGAATCAAGTTCTATCCAGCTATACACCCTTGGTGCAAAATCTCTCCCCTTTACTTGAAAATGTTCCGGCGGTTTGCAAATTCCCTGACGTCTATCCAATGTGCACGATGTGTTTCACGTGTAACAGCTCAAGAAGATCTTCCCAAGAAGTTTCCGGACCTTTTCTTTTCTCAGTAGGAATCTCGGGGCGCGATTCCTTCAAGGGGGGGCGTTTTGTAACATCCCAAGTATGAAAACTACCCTATAGAATGTTTGATTCCTTGTTTTATTTCAAGCAATGCATCATGTCATCATTTCATTGCATTGTTTTATTATTGTTTGCATTGTTAATATTTGTTTTGCATCTGTTTTATCTTGTTTTTCATAATTCAAACTCAAACAAATTCAAATGCTTGTTTTCATACTTGTTCTGTTACAACTTTTGGAACCAAAATAACAAATAAAAACACCCCTTTTATTCTTTGTTTTTCACTTCTCAATTTGTTGCTTAATCCAATCAATCAAATAAATCAATTATTTCCAAATCCTTTCCAAACTCAAACCATTTCTCAAATCTTAATCATTTGAATCCATGAAATTCACCCCTAATTTGAATTCATTAAATCCCTTTAAACCCTAAAGAAAATCCTATTGAAAAATACCTTGTTTTTCTATTATTAACCAATGTTGCAAAATTCAATTAAATTGGGTTTAATTTTAAACAGCAAGCACACATTTGAAATTTGAAAAACAAAAACTCCCAAGTGGTTGCATTTCAACCAAGGATCTTATCCAAAATTTTCCAAATTTTTCTATCAACAACAACCTATCTTTTTTTATCCAAAAGCAATTGCTACAAAAAAAAAAACAGTACAGAAAAAAAAAGGGAGAGAAGAGAAAAGGCAGCAGCTAGCTAACCTACCCCGAAGCCCAGCCCACTAACCTTTTCCAGGCCCGATACCTATCTCTCCTACCTCCGTACAGGTGCTGACGCATCCATGGTGGACAGCGACAGGCTCCTCTCCCTCCACCACTCGATCCTCCTCCCCCTCCTCTATATCTCCCCCTCTCTCCCTCCCGAGCCAACCCTAACCCTAGACGCCTCTCCCCCTCCTTTCTTCCCCAGCCGCCGCCGCCTCGAGAGGAGAACGCCTCCATGCCCTGCTGCCACGGCCGCCGCCGCCGGAGCACGGCGCCGCCGCCTCGGCCACTCTCCGGCCCGCGCCGAGGGCGTCCACGCGACGCTGGTACTGCCACCTCTCCATTCCCCTTCCTACTCCCTCTTTTCCTTGATGCTTGGTCATCGTTTTCTTGCCTGCAAGATCGCTGTACGTGCTCTGTTCGTGACTGAACGATAGCTGCTGTATGTTCGTGTGCGTTTGCAGTTTCAGCTTGCACCGATTGTTGAGGGTCAAAACCCCACCGCACCCTATTCCAATCAAACCAGCGCAGCATCCCCTCTGGTCTGAAGCGAGCGCAGCAGACCCGCAGGTCTCGGGTTCGATCCCCAGCCCCAACACCCCCCTTTTTCTCTTTTTATTCAGTACTGAACCGCACCCCAGCACCTTAACCTGTTCAGAGATCCAATTCCCACCAACACAGCGCTTTAGCCTAGTGGTTGAGTTCCTTTGCATAAACCAGGAGGTGTAGGGATCAAGTCCCCTCTCTCCCAATTAAAACCAAGTTTTATTTTTACAATGTTTTGGTACTGAAATGTTTAGCAAATCACACCTAAGCCCCTGGCCCTTATTTCCAGCCCCTGGAAATTTTTATTTCTAAGTCCCTAGATCCATAAAAATGGCAGATTTGCACCCCAATTGGAAAAATGCATAATTAATTCATCCAAACCCCAAATTCAACAATTTTAGTATGTTTTCAATACCAAATTAAATGATCTATCCAAATATAAAATTTGTTTACTGTTTTGAATATTTTAAATTGGTGCAATATTTGAAAACTTGTCAAATTCACTTAAATTTGCAAAATTCATAACTTGTTCATAAAAATTCCAAATTTCACAAACCAAATATGTTTTCCAATCAACTTTTCATGTACTTTCCAAATATAAATTTTGTTTTCTGGTTTGAATAATTTAAAATGCCTAAACAATTTAATCTTGTTTAAATTCAATTAAGACTTGTTTAATATTGTTTAATTCATAATTAAATAATCCAAAGTCCAATCTCAAAATGTGAAACATGTAATCCACCCAAAATCTTGTGTTCATTTCAAATATAAACTTTGTTATCTGTTTTGAACAATTTAATTTGATGAAAACAACAAATGCTTGTGTGACACCTTTAAGAAACCAAAATTCCATAACTTAATAACTGAGTTTCTAAACTTGTTAAGCCTTATTTCTATTTGGTTCTATTGTCGTTATTTTGTTGTTCTCCTCATCCATGCATCATGCTAATTCACTTCCACATGATGATTAGTTGTAAAACAATTAATTCAACCATAATTCATGGGCTTTCCATATGCAATCCAATTGCATGTGGGTCCATTTAATCCTGTTTCTATCTTGTCAACTAGTTTATTTTGATGCAACCATTAACTTGTCATGCATCATATTGATTGTGCACAATGCCATGATAATGATTGTTTATCTTTCTGCATTGTCTGTTTGCTTCTTCTCGGATATACGACGACGTTGAGACCGACGATACTTTCGACATCCCTTCTAAGGATTTGGCTCAGTACCAGGCTACTGGGTTTTGCAGGCAAGTTATCACTCACATGAACCATCGTGTTCCTTTCAACATTGGTTACCGATACTTTCCGTTGTTCTTTACTGCTAGCCTTAGTAGTAGTTGTTTCTGTTACGAACCTATCACATGAATCCCTTAAACCTGACATTGCCTCATCTCCCTTCCTACAACCATTGTTTGAGCCCGTGTCTTACTAGCATGCTTAGGTTGTTTTGCTCGAGTCTGTTAACCGTTACTTTCTGTTACTATTTCATTATGTTCTGGGGGCTCGATGTTAATCAATCAATCATGCTAATGATATTGTTAAATAATAAATTTGATGATAAGGCACCGGCAGGAGGCCCATGAGAGGTTTTGAAGCCTGCTAGTGTCGACCCTAATAGGAAAAGGGTCTTGTCTACTGATCCATGATGAGCGCACTACCCGCATTTGGGAAGCGAGTATGGGCGCCCCCCTCAACTTGACCTGATTCGCATCTCGTCCAAATCGCCTCATTTAGTTCGTGTGTTCTATTTGCCGCATGCATGTTTTTGCGAGCCCAGGCCAGGGTGGAACTTTTGTAGTCGGCATATAGGGGGACACGGTCTTAGAGTGCTATGAGGGTCCCTTTTCTTCGGGGCTTGATTAGCCGTGCGCCCAAGGTTCTTTGGGCTTGATGCGAAGAATGGTTGGTTGTGTTGAGTGCCCCGCTTGGTGGGGTGATCTCCCATCTGGCGGGATATTCATGAGTGTACGGCCAAATTGGTGCAACCCTGCAGGGATAATCTTCTCGAGAAGCCGTGTTTTCCGCGGTTATGGATTACTTGGTGAAAGTACTGGCTAACAAGTACTCAGGACAACTTAAACATAATGATCAAACATGTTTCACCCAATGATTAACAACTTGACTAGTAATAGGCTTATTGACACAATAATCTGAACCATCATTATATCAACTGTGTGAGTTATCCTCGGATTGCTTCTTTGGATAAGGGGTGAGATCCAGGATGGGTTTGTTTGAAGTTATCTTTCAGTTGGTTACAATCCTCGATCTTATCCCCTTTCTGATAGTTGGAAGTGATAGAATCTCTATAGTTGGTTAGTGCAGCCAGTTGCAGCATCTTTTATATCCCCTTTCTTTCCGTTGAACCCAAAGCATCTGTGCTTGGTGTTGACGGGTTACACTTTGGTGAACTGTGAGTCTTGCTTGCCAGTACGTTGTTGTACTGACCCCTTTGGGGCTGTGGTTTACGCAGACGACGTTTCCGAGGATCTACATGGTGGCAACTACGTGAAGTTTGACGAGACTGCTGACGAGTAGATAGCGGACCCGGGCAGGATCCGAGACTACGTGGATGGGCTCCGTCTGTTTGTTTCCGGCCTCTTAGGCCTATTTGGTTCTTGTCTGTACTCAGACATGTTGAATGCTTCCGCTGTATTGTAACGATGTATTGTTGGGGCATGTGCCCTCTGAATGATTGTATTTGCTATCTCTGCTCTAATGAGAGCCATTTGCAATTTATTTCAATCTTTTGTGTCGTAGAGATCTGTTGTGATATCAGTTGTTAAACGCCGTTGACGTACCATGTGTGTATGGTTTGAAGTACGTCGACGGAAGTGCCTTTGATCTCTAGTGGATAGTTTACATCGACGATGGAATAGCAGGGCTTGTGTTGTCGCGCATAAGCGCAGGCCTACCAGGAAGCTGGGACGTGGGAGCAGTTATGCCCCATAATCCAAGCATCTGCTATCCAGTTCGTACGGTGAGTATCCCCTAGAAGTCAGGGTGCGACACTAGTGAGGTAACTAAGAAAGGTTTAACAAAACCTAAGTGGATCGCTGAACTTCTGTCACTTTCACAACACTAGCCACCCCCCGTTACTCCAACTATTGCACCCATCACCCCACACACGCTCTCAAGAACTAGATTGATCAAAGCTAGCAAATAAGAACGGGGCACATAAGATACATCTACTCAAATAACTCAAGAGAAACAATTGCAATCTCAGATTCAATAACTCATAGAAAAGATCCACCACATAGGAATTACAACGGTGTCCGTAATCATGTGAGGCAGCTCATACGGATCTAATTAGTGAAGCACATAGAGAGAGAGATACAAGTGCTACTTCCACAAAACCATAGCCCTGGGGTGGACTACTCCCTCTTCATGGAGATGTCGATGGTGATGACATTGGAGGGGTAGGAGATCACACCGGCAGCGCCCCGCCGGAGTTTTCCCCCTCCAATCTGGAACTTCTTGTCTCTTTTCGGTGTTTTGGTGTTTCGGCGGCGCTCCTCTCCGTAAGGGTACGGGGGACCCTTTTTATAGTCGGTTTTAGGTCAAGACGAAGTCGGTAAGTCGAAGATGGAAGGAATTGGGGCCACAGGGGCCAAAAGGGGGCCTCTCACGCGGCCAAGGAATCTGGTCGCGTGGAGGGTACTCTTTTGGGCCTCCTTGCCCAATTCTCGTGGATCCTTCGCCCGCAAGTCTTCTCCTTCCAAGAAAATGACCCCCGTAGATTTTCAGGTGATTTCGCGGAAGTTTGCCCCCTGAAACGTCAAAAATATAGAAACGGGGTTTCTGACAGGCAGGGTTAATTCCATAAAAGTTGGGGGACTTTGTAATTTAACCCCAAAATACTATAAAACATTGAATTATACCCTTATATGACGCAATATGTAATAGAAAACCATGTGAAAATATGCAAAATTCATCTATGCATTTTACATGCATCAACATCCCCAAGCTTAACCCATGCTCGTCCTCGAGTATGAAGGTGATACAACTAAGATGGGTTTTGCATATTGAAACAATCATGGGATATCAAGGAGGATTATTCATGCTACATATAATCAAATGATTAATACTAGAAATGAGTAGCAATATACAATTCATGTTGTAAGAAATATCAAATATGCAAGCAAAGATGCTTCATGAAAGTTCACAAAGTGTATAATGAAATAAAAGCACTATGGACCAAATGCATACACAAAATGAAAAATAAAATCCTATATTGGTCAAAGAATAGCATAATGGAGAATAGAAAATATAGTGGACACTTTGGAGAAAATTGAGTAGAGGTAAAACATGATCAAGTGTTATTTAGTCTCTAAATTATTCAACTAAAATTACTAATTGAAATGGGGTATCCATTGATATAGGACTCTCATTGCCCCTTTATCACTAGCATCTTAAAATTGTGAGTATTGAAGTAATGAGAATGACAAGGTGGTTGAAAGCCTCATGCCCCGTGAGTGTGAAAACCTACTCCATGATTACTCAACTTAAGATTCCTAATAATCTTTGTACAATCATAATAAGTATTAATGACATCATAGAGAACCGCAAAGAGGTACCTCTTGCCCCATGACATGGAAACAAGCCCATGTTACAATGACAAGATGAACAAACGGAGTAGACTCATCATCCTTTTTATTTTCATTCACTATTATGCATAGCTTCTTATTTTATTATAGGATGTGTTGTAGAGTCACTCAAGCTGTAAGTAAATTTCCACCATGATAAAGCATGGCTTGGGTTAGCGTCCCAATGCGTTTCTCTAGTCATATAGATTCTTACTCATCAAAACTTACTATTCCTCTATTTCATTTCGGCATGGCAGGAGTCCAAAAACAAAAGTACATGATATCAACCAAATGTAATTTTTTTTGTGCAATGTTGAAAGATTTCCGGTGATACACGTTTATAGGTAGCTCCCAACCACACACTTGTCAAATGCAAAACTTGTGGCTCCCATTATTGGGTCATGTTTATTAGATGCATAAAAAGTAAAGTGTGCCTTCAAAAGTTCGTGAGAGTCCTATTCCAAGTTCAACCCATGACAATTAATAAAGTGAATATCTTAATTTAGAACATAAATAAAACAATAACATGGTGAACATACTCGGAATAGCAATGAAGCTAATGGGAAGATATGGTGGACTCACTGGAAATACTTGGCTAAGGAGTGTTGGAAACAAGTTTTTACTTGTTGGAATTTTTAAATTTTTGGGCTAGCAAGAGGGAGATAGTTGACCAGCTACTATGCATGAATATGTCCATAGAACTACTCATTTCATGACAAACTAAATAAAACAGCAATTAACATCAAGGACATGAATAAGAGATAGCTCAAGACAACATTATTGCAAATTTCTACACATAAAAAGCCTATAAATCATGCAAACATCTGTAGCTCTTCAAATCAACCATGGCATCCCTATTCCAAGTCATAATACTAGCATCCAATACATTCCAACCCCAAACTCCAGTAGCTCAATATCATATAAAATGATGGTGGTGATCTTATCAAAACAAAAATAAAAACAAAAACTAGACGCTTCAAATCTCTACGATAAATGCTTTGCTTAGAAAAACAGAAAGTAGACGTGTGCTAACCAAAAGAGTGTAGCTCCAGTGGGGTGTTAATCACATACCCAAGCTTATGGCTTTCACCATTCTTGGATGTCTTGAGGCGCAACTCCTCTATTCCCTGTGAAAAAAACTTCACAAAACATGTTTCTCCCATTCTTTTTCTGTGGGGTGAGATTAGCAAGGACAAACAAATCACATGCTTGCTGTGCAAAATTCCAAATCAAATGCTCCAGTAGATAGACAATAAGGTTCATTATGTTGTATGTTCACTCTCTTACTTGAAAGAATCATGGAAATTCGATTCCCAAGCCCAAAGAGTGCTTAAAACAAAAGAAGGCAGAATCTGTCCAGAAAAGCAGCAGCAGCAAAACGAACGTTTTTCCCTAAGCTAGACTCGTCAAACAATTAAGAAAATTTTTGTGCTTACAGAGGACGAAAATTTGCAGAACATACTAAAAAATTAGCTAAATCCGACATACCAATAAAAAACGTAAAATCATACGGTGAGCAGACTCATGCTGCAACAGAAATTTCATGCACTACGATAGCAACTTATAAGTCCAAATGGGTTTGACTTGACTCTTTATTCAAAACTCAAGAATTAAAACAAAAAAAACTAATCTCTTGAGACAGCAAGAGGACACTAGGAAAATCCAAACAAAAACAACCGGGTTGCCTCCCGTAAAGCGCTTTCTTTATAGCCATATAGCTAGGCTTTACTTACTTGATAATCAAGAGTGATAAAGCTCATGAGGGAGCTTGTTCTTCAGCGTGCCCCTCTTCCTTGGGAAGTGATCCATGCTTTTCTTGTGAGGGAACTGAAACTTGACATTCCCTTCCTTGGAGTCTATGATTGCACCTGTAGTACGAAGAAAAGGTCTACCCAAAATAATAGGACTAGGGGATTTATCCCCCATATCCATAATAATGAAATCAACGGGTACGAAAGTCATGTGCAATTCAATCATAGTATCTTTTACTTGTCCTACAGCATGTTTAGTAGATTTATCATCAAGGAAAAATTCACTTGAGCAATTTTCTAAATTTTCTAGTTCTAGCAATTCATATAATTCTTTAGAGAGTACCGATACACTAGAACCTAGATCTAACATAGCATGGTGAATTTCTTTTCCAATTGAAACTAGCACCTTGGGGATCCATGCATCCCCAAGCTTAGGAGGTATCATGGCCTAATTCTTGTACCTAGAATTTTTTTCTTGCAAGACATGATTAGCAATATAAGATCCAAAGCCAGGTTGATTAACATTTATAGTGGGATCACTAGCAAATTTTTGTAGAGTAGCAATAAGTTCTTGCAAGCTACTTTTTTCTAAATCAAGCAATGGATCCTTAATTTCAGTAAGCATCATAATTTCCTCTACTTTACGCTCTAATTTATCTAGCATGCTTGATTCATGAGGACTAATTTCATCTTTGCTAGCAAGATAAGACATATATGGAAGTAAATATTCAGGGTACTTCACTATTTCATTCAAAGTTTCTTCTAAGCTAATAGGGACATGCTCACTTGTATTCTCAGCAATATGATCAATATTTTGAATAATAGGAGCAGCAATAGTAATAGAATTCATTCCTACACTAGGTTGTGCTTGTGGCTTTCCTGCTGACATGCTTAATAGAGTTGCTTGATTATCAGCTAATTTTGACAATGCTTTATCTAAATTCGAAGATTGAAGTTGCAATCCTTTAATATCACTACTAATGGATGCAATAGACTTATTTAACTCATGTATCATAGCATTGTGACTAGCAACTTGTTCCATAAGCAATTTATTAGATTCAGAATTTTCACTAGAAGGCTTCCACTTATTTTCATTAGCATTAGGATATGGAACAAAAGGTTTATTTGGCACATAAGGAGGTTTACTATAAGAATTGTAAGCATTACCAAAACCATTTCTACCATAATTCCTAACAAAATTAACATCCACACTTTCAGAATTACTACCAACTAGCTCCTCCAAAGGCACATTCTCCATATTTTGTTTATTAATAAAAGCAAGAATAGTGTCCATTTTAGAAGACAAATCATTGGTTTCTTCAATTGAGTTTATTTTCTTAGTGGGATTGGGTGCTCTTTCAGTATTCCATTGACTATAATTTTGCAATATGCTTTCTAATATGCTCTTAGCCTCTCCTACAGTTTTACTCATAAGGCACCTCCAGCAGCAGAATCAAGTATATTTCTAGACATGTAGTTTAGACCATTATAAAAAGAGTGTAGTATGGTCCATTCATTTACTCCATGTGATGGGCATGTTCTAAGCATTAATTTAATTCTATCCCATGCCATGGCTACATGTTCATTATCATTTTTCCTAAATGAGAGGATATTATTCCTATTTTGCAAAATTTTAACGGGGGGATAATATTTCTTAATGAAAGCTTCTTTTAAATCATCCCAAGACTTTATACTAGTTGTAGGTAGTGAAAGTAACCATTCTTTAGCCTTTCCTCTAAGTGAAAAAGGAAATAATTTCAGTTTTAAAACACTACTTTCCACATTTTGAAATTTTTGCATATCACATATTTCCATGAAATCATGAAGATGCATAGAGGCATCCTCCATAGCACTACCACCAAATTGCTCTCTAGTAATTAAATTCAATAAACTAGGACTTACTTCATAGCTTTCAGCTTGTATTTCAGGTGTAGTAATTGGCCTAGCAATGAATTGGTCATTGGGTGTATTTGTGTAGTCACTTAATTTAGTTCTATCACCCATTTTAACAGTTTTTATGTAATTTTTAATTTTTTATGCAAAACAAAAGTAAAGTAACCAAGCAAATTCGAAATACTAAAATAATCTAGATAACTAAATGCAAAACTAAAATGCAAACTAAAATAAAATATGCAAGACAAAACAAAAACAAGAACAAAAACAAAAACAAGACAAGAAACAAAACAATCTACTTGAAAGAAGGTGGAGATAGAAAGGACGGTACTCACGTAGGTGCAACCTCCCCAAGCTTAGGTTTTTGCACACCTTGTTGGTGATGAAGACTTCTTGTGAGCTCCCTTGGACAACTCCTTCACCTATGGCTCCCCGGCAACAGCGCCAGAAAAACGCTTGATGGCTAGGTTGAGACTCCAAGTCCAGAGTGTGTAGCTAGTGGCAAGTCTTCTTCCCCACGAGGGTTTATATCGAACTCTTGGGGAGCCAGTATTTCAGCAGTTGTCTTCCAAGCTTCCTCCAGGATCCTGCAAACAAGTAAAGAATTTTGTGCCCTCAACCTCACCAAGTGGTTGTCAAGCACAAGGTGTGAGACTTCTAAATTGCAATGCAAAACTGAAAGTAAATGTGCAATAATTAAATCTACTACTAAATGCAAATGAGAAAATAAATAGGCAATGGATTGTTTTTGTATTTTTGTGATGCAAGTGGTGATGGAGATAATATAAATTCGAATTGGAGATGCAAGTAAAGTAAAGTGCAGCAAAGTAACTAGAGTGTTTTCTTATAATTAAAATAGGACCGGGGTTCATGGTTTCACACTTGCATTCTCTCAAATAAAGTGGTAGACGGTGGACATAAAGAATTACATGTGAGATTACAATAACATGTTTAACATTGAGTACTTTCATATGGGCATCACGTCCTAGCATAGAGATCTCTACGGTCATATTGATCCCTCTTATACTCCACCAAGATGCGAAATAAATCATAACACCTCGATAATTAAGGGAAAACCAGAGTATAGCTTTAAGCAATGTGACATGAAGTTGAAGTAAGAACTTGCTAGATCTAGTCATGGAGATTGATTAGTGTCACTTCAAATCCCCGGTAACAAGGTACTCCTTTTTATCCCTAGTGAGGTAACTAAGAAAGGTTTAACAAAACCTAAGTGGATCGCTGAACTTCTGTCACTTTCACAGCACTAGCCACCCCCCGTTACTCCAACTAATGCACCCATCACCCCACACACGCTATCAAGAACTAGATTGATCAAAGCTAGCAAATAAGAAAGGGGTACATAAGATACATCTACTCAAATAACTCAAGAGAAACAATTGCAATCTCAGATTGAATAACTCATAGAAAAGATCCACCACATAGGAATTACAACGGTGCCCGTAATCATGTGAGGCAGCTCATACGGATCTAATTAGTGAAGCACATAGAGAGAGAGAGATACAAGTGCTACTTCCACAAACCCATAGCCCTGGGGTGGACTACTCCCTCTTCATGGAGATGTCGATGGTGATGACGTTGGAGGGGTAGGAGATCACACCGGCGGCGCCCCGCCAGAGTTTTCCCCCTCCATTCTGGAACTTCTGGTCTCTGTTTTGGTGTTTCGGCGGCGCTCCTCTCCGTAAGGGTACGGGGGACCCTTTTTATAGTCGGTTTTAGGTCAAGACGGAGTCGGTAAGTCGAAGATGGAAGGAATTGGGGCCACAGGGGCCAAAAGGGGGCCTCTCACGCGGCCAAGGAATCTGGCCGCGTGGAGGGTCCTCTTTTGGGCCTCCTTGCCCAATTCTCGTGGATCCTTCGCCCGCAAGTCTTCTCCTTCCAAGAAAATGACCCCCGCAGATTTTCAGGTGATTTCGCGGAAGTTTGCCCCTTGAAACGTCAAAAATATAGAAAACGGGGTTTCTGACGGGCAGGGTTAATTCCATAAAAGTTGGGGGACTTTGTAATTTAACCCCAAAATACTATAAAACATTGAATTATACCCTTATATGATGCAATATGTAATAGAAAACCATGTGAAAATATGAAAAATTCATCTATGCATTTTACATGCATCAATCGCCAAAGCATGACTGGATTTGCCGCCTCTCAGGAGATGCCTGCAGCTAGATCGCACTTTATTGGCATGGTGCAGTTAGAGATCACCGAAAACACGGAAGAGAAAAATATCGTGGAAAAGGCAGAAAATTATAATCCCACGGAAAAGGTGGAAGATCTGACATCCGCTGACCAAAGGACGAACTCGGAAGCTGAGTCTGTATTAGCAGCCATAGAAGCAAAGCTGGACTCGGAAACCGGATTTGCAGATATAGATTCCAAATATGAAGATGCTTTCGAAAGAAAGGTCAAATCCATACAGGCGAGCTTCCATGAAGTACTCATGGCAAAACCAACTGAAAAGTCGGACACCAAAGAGGAAGCAGACCCCAAAACGCCTCCACCAGATGATAGGGAAGAAGGAGAGGGAGAGGACGGCAAAACTAGTCCGAGCTATCCCGACGTCTAGGAATTGACGGAAGATGAACCAAACAGAAAACCTCCATCTTCCAAGAAGAAAAAGAAATCCTCTAGGAAGCTGCTATCCAAATCACAGAAGAAAAAGACAGTAAAATTGGCAGACATTGCCAACCAAAACCTGGAAGTGGGAGGAGGCAGTGGTGTAAAATCTACGGAGATGAAAAAGGCTGAAATCCATGTCCCCCAAATGTCGGAATAGGAAGAGATTGATCTAATCCAAACCTCGGTCGCACGTAACGAGCCACCAGAAGTACTGGAAGCCAGTCGACAAGCAATAATGCGGCAACAACAACATCTGTTCCGAACTCGGGAAAACCTCCTCAAAACCCAAGCTAATATGAAAATACAGCATGAAGAAATTGAGGAATACGAGCGAATGAATGGATCTGAAATTAAACCCACAAGGCTACCCGGAATTTCATAGCCGGAAGAACTGCCAGCAAGAAAGAGGTTTGAAAACCCATCTTGGCAAAGGCATGTTAACAACACAAATGCTAAGGGCGAACGCATCTACAAAACTGTAGCTGAAAATGCAGAAGCCGCCTTCGCCATCCTTAACGATGATCTGTACTCCAATGACGAAAAGCTGCAAGGAGTGTATGCTTTCTTAGGGAAAGCATTACAACAGCAACGGTGTGGACAAGCACGCTCAGGAAAACTACATGATGATTCAGCCTTGTGGAAAATGGTCACGTGCGTCGCTAGAGCACCTGACCCAGGCGAACCAAGAGATTCAGATGATTTGATGGAAAAGAAGGGAGATCCCAAGAAGTACAAGAAAATTCCAGATAACGAGGATGTCGAGTGTAGAACAGGTTCCCATCTGTGAAGGGCGGAAATAATACAAAACCCCATGATAACAAAGAACGGGAGGAGAAAAACCAGAATGACGGAAAAGCAATGCCGCCTCCGAGATACCTGGCTGATAAAGCCAGAAGATACGACAATCCTCCCAGGCGTGAGAGATCCCGAACCCCTCCAAGGAACAAACAAAGGGCAAGGAGTAGAACTCCGCCTTATTCCACATGACGGGATTCTGGAAGAAATAGGGACGATCCCAGAAAAGCATATTCACGCAACAGTGGACCAAAACGGAGCTGATCCCTTTCCGTCCAGTCAGCTGGAAGATATTCCGCACCCGTCGATAAGGCGGAAAGAAACGATTTGTACTTCGGACCAAAGTTTTTCACTGATAGGATCCAGAAAATCAGTCTACACTCTGGCTTTGCCGAATACACGACTCTCTGATTACTATACTGTCGTCCAAATCAACAAAGGGACAGATTTAGAGGTTGTGAAGTTTTTGCCCCTAATGTTGCTAGATGGAGCGAGAGACTGGATTAACGTCCTTCCGTCAGGAACGGTAGACAGCTGGGAGGATATGGCTAGAGTTTTCGCTCATCACTTCTGGGGTACGTACAAACTCCCCAAGAGCATCAACCAGCTGAACCGTTGCGTCCAATACGAAGATGAGTCGTATGTAGACTTTATCTCAAGATGGACTGCAATGAAGAATAGCTATTCTCGAGTAACTAATGTAAAAGCAATGCATGCTTTCATCAATGGCCTAAAACCCGGTGTCGTACCGTTCATGGTTGGTTCGAGAGAGCACAAGGATCTAGGTTCTATTCTCACAATCGCCAATGAGCATGCAGCATCTGAAGACGACATCAGGTCAAGAGGCAGAAACATCGATGCTTTGGTTCAAGCCAAAAGGTGTCTCGTTCTGAAAAGAAGGCTACTCCAGAAGCACAGCCAAAACCCAAAGAAGTGAACATAGCCTTTGGAAAGGACAATGGCAGAAGATGGAAGGGAAAAAGCATAGAAAGCAGGGAACCTATCTCCTACTCTAAAGAAGAGTGGGAAAAATTAAGTCAGAATCATATGTCCACCATTTTCAATTTAGGAATCCTACTCATACAAATGCGCAGTGTCGACTTAATAAGTACATGAAAGGTAATGCAGGATCCGAGAATAAAGGAAAGAATTCCAAAAGAAAATTCAGCAAGCAAAAGCCGGAAGCTGACAAAGACGAAAGAGACTCTAACACTGATGATAATAATCCAGGAGCAGCAGCGGACAGGTGATCCTAAATTCCCGAGAGTTGAAGGAGAATGTAACCTAACTTTCCTTGCAACTCCATCAGCAAAACAGGCAAAACAAACGCTTTGAGATATCAAAGCGGTTGTGTCTCCAACCCCAAAGTACTTGAAGTATTCAATACGCCAATTACCTGGGATCAGTTCGATCATCCCAGTAATATCCTAGAACCCGACACACACGCCTTGGTTGCAAGCCCTATTGTTCAAAACACTATGCACAAAAGGGTGCTGATGGATGGAGGATCCAGTATCAATATCATGTACCTAAGTACTCTGAAGCAATTGCATCTCTCCGAGACCCAGCTCAAACACAGCGTACGTTTTCACGGCATTGTTCCCGGCAGGAAAGCACATCTCTAGGAGAAATTTCCCTAAAAGTAACCTTCGGAAAGAAGGAACACTTCCGCTAGGAGATGATCTTTTTCGAGGTGAGGCTGTTAGAAAGTGTGTACCATGCAATACTTGGGCGTCCTACTTTCGCCAAATTCATGGCAAGGTCGTGCGACATCTACACCAAGCTTAAGATGACAGGGACAAAAGGCGGAGTAATCACCATCGCAAGAGATTTCAAGCTGGAAAACGAGCTGGAGAAAGGAAACGCCCTTTGCGCAGAACAAGTAATACGAAAAGAGGAGCTGGAGGAGCTGGCTAAAGAAGTATCGCCGACAGAAATGCCGGCAGGAAAAGAAAGCCGGAAGCCGGCAGACAGTTTTGAAGCGTTTGAGAATACAAAGCAGATCATCCTGGATCCCAAAGACCCTACAAAATTCATCGTGGTAGGAATAGGAACGACTGACAAATAGGAAAGCGCGCTCATCAAGTTCCTACGTCAGAACTGGGATATTTTCGCCTAGTGTCCATCAGACATGCCAGGTGTACCCAGGGAACTTGATGAGCACCAACTGAAGGTTATTCCAGGATCAAAACCCGTCAAACAAGGTCTCTGTCATTTTCATGGAAGAAGGCGGAAGGCTATCAGCAAGGAAATTATTTGGCTTTTAGAAGCTGATTTTAACCATGAAGTCATACATACTGATTGGTCTGTGAACCCAGTATTAGTCCCAAAGAAGGATAGTATTATTCTTAGGATGTGTATAGATTACACCGGTCTTAACAAGTTGTGCCCAAAAGATAGGTTCGTGTTACCGCGAATCGATCAAATAATAGACGCCACTGCTGCCTGCGAGCTTTTATACTTTTTGGATATGGTATCATCAAATACGATTAAAGAAGAAGACCAAATAAAAACTTCTTTCATAAGACCCTATGGAACAACTCCAATTATGGTGGATAACTAGTGCCTCATTGAAAACTCTCCTGGATGAACTCTGATTCCAATACAACAACTCTCAATCCCTCTTGATATTCTCAACTACACACTCTTGCACAATGTAGCCACTGACTACAAAGTGGTCCTGTATCGTCTTATTCCCAATGGAACAACAGATACCACACAATTTTGCAGAGGTAACAATACCTCAAGACGAATGCTTACAAGAAAGTTCAACCTAGAGGTTCTAGAGTTTATTTTTAACGTAGTGTACCTAATAATGCAGATTACAAGCCTATATAAAGGTTGCTAGATGTCCAACCTAGTGTTGGGGTAAAAAACAAACATATCTCTAACTTCCTAATTTAAAAGAACTCTATTTGGAAACTGGCAGAAACAACTCTCAGAATTGTTTTGGGGCCGGATCCATTCGAAAGCTCTTCGAAATTCCGTTTAAGGTTGTCCTTATTTGATTTATTTAAAGTCATGTGATGGCACATAGACAAACGTTCGTTGGGAGACCAAAAAAGGAAGGTATGAAGAGTACAACAACAAATTTTCCCTCAGAAAGAAACCAAGGTTTAATCGGACCAGTAGGAGAAAGAAATCACTTCTGAAGGTTGTTGACAGATGATGTTGGGCACTAGTTATCCACCATAATTCGAGGAATTCCACAGGGTGTTATCAGCCGGGTATCTCAGAGGCGGCATTTCTTTTCCGTCATTCCGGGTTTTCTCCTCCCGTTCTTTGTTATCACGGGGTTTTGTATTATTTCTGCCTTTCGGTAGATGAGATCCTATTCTGGATGCGACATCCTTGTTATCTAGGAATTTCTTGTCCTTCTTGGTATCTCCCTTCTTTTCGTACGAATCACCTGAATCTCCGGGTTCGCCTGGGTCAGGTGCTCTACCGGCGCACGTGGTAGTTTTGCACAAGGCTAAATCACCATGTAGTTGCCTGAGCGTGCTTTCCTTCGTTGTTGCTGTTGTAATTCTTTCCCAAAGAAAGCATACACTCCCTGCAGCTTTTCTTCATTGGAGTACAGATCATCGTTAAGGATGGCGAATGCGGCTTCTGCATTTTCAGCTGTAGTTTTGTAGATGCGTTTGCCCTTAGCATTTGTGTTGTTAACATGCCTTTTTCAAGATGGGTTTTCAATCCGCTTTCTTGCTGGCAGTTCTTCAGGCTTTGAAATTCTGGGTAACCTTGTGGGTTTAATTTCAGATCTATTCCTTCGCTCGTGTTCCTCAATGTCTTCCTGCTGTATTTTGATATCAACTTGGGTTTTGAGGAGGTTTTCCCGAGTTCGGAACAGATGTTCCTGCTGTCGCACTATTGCTTGTCGCCTGGCTTCCAACACTTTCGGTAGCTCGTTACATGCGACTGGGGTTTGGATTAGATCAATCTCTTCCTGTTACGACATTTGGGGGACATGGATTTCAACCTTTTTCTTCTCAGTAGATTTTACACCAGTGCCTCCTCCCATATCCAGGTTTTTGTTGGCAATGTCTGCCAATTTTTCCTTTTTTTTCTTCTGTGATTTGGATAGCAGTTTTCTGGCGGATTTCTTTTTCTTCTTAGAAGATGGAGGTTTTCTGTATGGTTAATCTTTCATCAATTCCTTGACGTCAGGATAGGTCGGACAAATTTTGGCGTCCTCTTCCTCTCCTTCTTAACTATCATCTGGTGGAGGAGTCTTGGGGATATGCTTCCTCTTTGGTGTCCAACTTGTCAGTTGGTTTTGCCATGAGTACTTCATGGAAGCTCCCCTGCATGGATTTGACCTTTGTTTCGAAAGCATCTTCATCTTCGGAATCTGTATCTACAGATCCGGTTTTCGAGTCCAGCTTTTCTTCTATGGCTGCTAATACAAACTCAGCTTCCGAGTCCGTCGCCTTATCGGCGGATGCCGGATCTTCCACCTTTTCTATGGGATCATAATTTTCTGCCTTTTCCACGGGATATTCGCCTTCTGTGTTTTTGGCAATCTCTAACTGCACCATGCCAATAAAGTGCGATATGGCTGCAGGCATCTCCTGAGAGGCGGAAAATCCAGTCATGCTTTGGCGATATGCAGCTATTTATGCTTGATCTGCCCCTATGTATGAATAGGGTAGATCTTAGCAGATTCCGACATTGAAGCCATCATCTATTGAGCATAGGGCGGGTGGGATGAAATTGCTTCCACCACGGAATCCCATTGCTTCTGCTGTCAAACCGATAAAAACGTTAGCAGATCCATTGTTAAGACACAAGCACTTAATAGGTGATTCCGTGCCTGGCATATAGGATCCACTGTTGAGGAAGCGTCCGACGTTTCCGTCGAATTCCAGGCTTCTGACAGTGATCAAACTGCCAATTCCGCTGAGTATTCCCTCTTGAAACGTAACTCCCTGACGACGCTGGCCCCACGGTGGGCGCCAACTGCCGAGACTTCGTAGTTGGGATCATGGAAGGGGGGTGCCATAAGCCTACTGGTAGAATCATGGGGGACATGGGAGAACTGGAAGCGAGGACACGATTTACCCAGGTTCGGTACGTCGCTACTATGGCGGCGTTCCTACTCTACAATCTCACTAAAATCAGGGCTGAAGCCTGAAGTATAAAAAGTACAATTGTGAGTATGGTTTCGCTAACTCGGCAAGGATGAACTTCTCGGCGAGTTGGCTTCTAGATATCTCTTCTGTTGTCCTTTCTTTCGCTCCCGACCGGCTTTATATAGATAGTCGGGCTAGGGCTTACAGGAAGGAAACTTAGAGGACTACGGAAAGTAAGGAATCCGGCTTCTTCCCCAAGTCGCACCATGTCTGGGTCGTGGTCTGGTTTCTTCTTGAATCCGTCTTCCTACGCTTGAGCTTACTGGGCCGCCCAATGGACTCTGTTCCATTGCCTGCGGGCTACCCTGGTAATCCGGCCTTCGGCCAATGCCAAACATACCCCTATTTGGCATATATTTGACAACTATATAAGTAGAATATGACGATGGTACATGACTAATCTAAAAGGAAAAATTGAATTTAATTGATGCTAATTATAAGGAGAATTCCTTCTTAATTGGATGTGATGTTTGTGTTTACGAAAATGTTATACTACCTAAGTCTATGCATTTATGTATTAGCACGGTTATTGATAACACAAACATTGGTGGAGGAGGACCTCAAGACATGCTGGAAAATAATAGGTACAAGCTGGAAAACAAGGATGGGCTTCTCGAAAACACCAGGAAACAAGTGGAAAACACTGAAGATGTTTCACCACAAGTGCTTCAGGGAGGAGAGGGAGGCAGGAGAACAAGAGATAGACATGGAAAACAAATTTTCTACCGTGGAAAACAACAAGGTGGTGCCATCAAGGAAATGATATTTCGGTTTGGAGTGGCAGAAGTCTCGAATTTAAAACGATCATGGACTTTTCATACAGACTCCAAATAAACAAAATAAGCACAATATGAAAAGGAATTTCAAAGAGCTTTCCAATGGATTTGTACACATGCACCGATTCGACTCGTACACGATGCGGTGAAAAAAAAATCCAAGAGTTTTTTCTGCCAGATTCCAAATAGAGTCCTTTTAAATTAGGAAGTTAGAGATATGTTTGTTTTCGACCCTAACACTAGGTTGGATGTCCAACATAGACTTCTAATCTGCATTATTAGGCAGACTACGTTAAAAATAAACCCTAGAACCTGTAGACTGAACTTGCTTGTAAGGACTCATCTTGGATTATTGTTACCCCTGCAAAATTCTGTGTTATCTGCTGTTCCATTGGAAATAATATTATACATGACCACTTTGTAGTCGGTGGCTACATTTTTCAAAAGTATGTAGTCGAGAATATCCAAAGGGATTGAGAGTTGTTGTATTGGCATCAGAGTTCATCTAGGAGAGTTTTGTTGGAACGCGTAGAGGTAAACGAAAAAATTTCTACGCGGTACTTCCAAGATCTAGCCGAGGTAGAAGGCTACGAGGATTACCACTAGACGCGCAGGTGCGGATTATCGATGCAGCGCGTCGATGCAGTGTAGTCCCACGATCCGATCCAGCCGATCCAATCCCACGAACGTCGAAGTGCTGAATGTACAGCACCTCTGCCGGTATCCACACGTACGAGGAGGAGCTCCGACGGCGGACTGCTAGGTCCGGTGCGGCGGCTGGACTGAGTGGGATTAGGGTTCCCAACACATGGGAGTGGAGTAACATGCCCGCTGGGCAACCTGCGCCCCTCTTTATATAGCGAATGGTAGTGGGCTTCACAACACTTGTGACCCATTCCCTCTGTGAGTCTGACTCACAAACTCAGTCCATTTCCGGTTTGGGTCCAACCCGACCAATACATTTGCTACCGCTCTTAAGTGTGCGACCCTGTAGGCTCACGGCGACTTGGACACGATTGGAGTCCGACTCCCAATCGATCAATCGGTAGCGGATCCTAGCAGAACGTGCCGACTCCCAAGTCCCATTGAGTCATGACGACATATCTCCCAATGTGACTTTCATCTTAGTCCCTTTTGCCTCACGATATACCTTGTCGAACTATAGGCGATTTATCGTCATCCCTTAATAGCTCAACTCTCTTCTCGATCCGTGATATATGATTCATCTGACTAACTCTTAGTCAACAGACTCAGTTAACACTTAACCGAGTTGCGCATGGCCATGCTTCCGGAATCATATCACTCGAGAGGGCCCAGAGAATATCTCTCCATTCGGAGGGGCAAAATCACATCTTGATTATCCACATCACGCAGTTTGCTTCTCATTCGACCTGAACCCTGCCATTATAACTGCCTTGTCACGGAACAGCGTTTGACAGAACCTAAGTCGGTGATCCACAACTCGGATTGTGCGAAAATCTCAGGTCTGAGGATTACATTGATTGAGACATGCAAATGACGACTTGCTCGTTGCATCTCAATATGGGTCAGTCCGACTTGCTAAACTCTTTAGCCAAGTCTGTGAAGATTGGAATGGCATCGCCATGCCCACAAGTGGAACCGAGTCATCAGCCAACACTCACATTAGTCTAGGGTGTGTGTCCAGCACAACCTTGATGACCAAGGACAATTTAGTATGAACAACATGAATACATAGTTCCACAATCGAATCACATATTCAATGACATATATCAGATGTTCAAAACAAGGACGACTTAATAACTTTATGAATACATTGGGAATACACCATACATGATTGCCTCTAGGGCATATTCCCAACAAGTTTCAGTAAGGCACTAGTTATCCACCATAATTTGAGTTGTTCATTGAGAAGGTCGAGCCATATGATGTGGCTATACTAGTGGAATATGATGATGGTGTATGTCTAAACTGGAAGAAAATATTGAATTTAATTGATGCTAATTATAAGGTGAATTATTTCTTAATTGAATGTGATGTTTGTGTTTATGAGAATGTTATACTACCTAAGGCTATGCATTTGTGTATTAGCAGGGTTATTGATAACACAAACAATTGTGGAGGAGGACCTCAAGACATGCTGGAAAACAATAGCTACAAGTTGGAAAACAAGGATGGGCTTGTGAAAAATAATAGGAAACAAGTGGAAAACATTGAAGATATTTCACCAGAAGTTGCTAACGTGGAAAACAACAAGGTGGTGCCACCAATGAAATGATATTTCGGTCCGGAATGGCAAAAGTCCCGAATTAGAAACGATCATGGACTATTCATACAGACTCCAAATAAAGAAAATAAGCACAATATGTAAAGGAATTTCTAAGAGCTTTCTAATGGACCTGGCCCCATGAACCGATTCGAATCGTGCACGCTGCTGTGACCAAAACAATTCCGAGAGTTGTTTCTGCCAGTTTCCAAATAGAGTCCTTTTAAATTAGGAAGTTAGATATATGTTTGGTTTCGACCCCAACACTTGGTTGGACGTCCAGCTGCCTTTATATAGACTTGTAATCCACATTATTAGGTAGACTACGTTAAACATAAACCCTAAAACCCCTAGATTGAACCTAATTGTAAGCATTCATCTTGAAGTATTATTACCGCTGCAAAATTGTGTGTTATCTGCTGTTTCATTGGAAATAATACGATACAGGACTACTTTGTAGTCAGTGACTACATGGTGCAAGAGTGTGTAGTTGAGAATATCCAAATGGATTGAGAGCTCTTGCATTGGCATACGGGTTCATCCAAGTGATTTTTTAGTGAGGCACTAGTTATCCACCATTTCGAGTTGTTCATTGAGAAGATCGGGCCACCCCATATCAATAATCATGTGAGCACAACCTCCCCACTCTGTTATTTCCTATAATCTACGGGCGATTCTACACTTCACAATGTTTTTTATTGTAGTTCTTTCTTACTGATTACCGCTCTAGTGTGTAAGTGGACGTGTGTATCCATCAAAACTGCAAATTTTTGAGTTTGCTTTGGAACTTTCGTGATGTCTTTAGGTGCAGTTCTTGCAGTTTTTGTTAATGCTCTTGTCAAAATAGAAGTAATCTAATTCTAGGAGTTTCCAGCTCATTAGCTTATCAGTGCCTATTCGCTAGAAGATTACAGTGGAGGACTAGATTTAGAGCACAGCTAGCAGATTCACCTAGTGTTGGTGCTGGCTTAGGTGTTTGGTGTGTTCCTGGTACTAAGATTGAGAGTCCGTTTTGCACCCAGACTATGTAGCTGCCTCGAATGTTCTCCATATCACAAACCCTTAATCAACAGTTAAGTATTTTTTGTTACTGCACTTTCATATCAGAATTAATCTAATTTTAGGGTTTCCAACTCATCAGCTTACCACTGCCTACTACCTGCATGGATTAAGTTTAAATCATATTCATCTTTCTTGGCCATTGTTGGTTAGTCAACACGCTTAGATATTGGTAGCAGCTAAGTTCATTCAGAAAATCGTATGCACTGGTTTGGTCATTGTTGCTCATTAGCCTAGCAGCTAGATACAGTGGTAGTGATACTTATGCATGAGATATACTGTTTTCCCCAAGAACTCTACTAAAGCTTGCTCATGTCAGCGGCTCGGCTAGACAACAAGATCTTGTTTTCACAGCTGATCTGCCTTGTAATTGATTTGAAATATTTTGCGTGAACCCATGATACGTCCATATTGCATCACTATTTTATATGTTAATTTTCTCTTATTCATTGATTTTTTTTCCATACTAGTACCACGATGACTGGAAAAGATGGAGTGTGATTTTGAATTAGTTTTCTTTCTACAACTTATATGTTGGAATATGTGTCGAATATGTGTACGAGTAGAGCTATATTAGGACTTGTAATTAAATGAAATGTTAGGTGTTGGAGTCGAACACGTGTAACCTGGCCTAATATATAAAGGAACCGGGGGTAGCCCAAATAGACAAGACGAAAGCAAGTAGGCTAGACAAAAGATCACGAGGGGACGGTTCGGCACTCATGGCAGGGGCGGCCGGACCGGCGTGGCGTTGAGATCTGGTGCGTCTGTATTACCTCGTCGGGTTTGTCGTCGACGGTACTTTGACTAGTACATGGGGA